>OZ007594.1:215433889-215825389 GCA_963931845.1 Maratus michaelseni
TAGTGTTAAATCCTAGAAACATATAATTCAAAGAGAAGCAATTCATAAAGCATTCTGAAAATGTTTTGTTTTTCCATCTTCAACGCATCTCGTCTTATAATGCTTCTGTAAATATTTTGGAGTTTTTTGACATTTAATATTGTTGCAAGTATTGATTATATTTTGTTTAAAGCCAACTGCATATGGTATTATTGCCCGTGTTTTATTTTTCTTGCAGTATCTCACATATTTACACTGATATGTGATCCTATAAATTTCAAATAAAAATACCGATTCATTTATTAGTTATTAATTAGACTATATCAGTTTATTTTTCTTACTTTTGTAATATATATATATATATATAATTAAATTTTCAGCAGAGCTGAAATTACGCTGGAAATTAATGAATACAAAGGATGTGGATTATCACTTTACTACACAGCGTAACAAAGGGTTTGATCCTCGGTCTGTACATTTTTTTTTTCACTCTGTTAGTTGTACGTAGCGTAAGTAAAGTGATCATTCACATCCTTTGTATTTATTTTTGTAATGTTATCCATTTTCCACTCATCCGTTCAATTATAAGATTAATTACAAACATTTGAATGATTTAAACAATAATGTAGCTTATACACGGTTTCAGATCATTTACTTAACGATTTTCACAATCTGTCTAGACATCTTATTTTATTTTCATCGACCACGTTAAATAACCTTTGAAATACTGTAATGTGTAAGAGCATGAGTAACCATGTTGAACATTTTAAACATCTCGTTTAAACATACAATCTTTGAAACTATTTCCTTGTTTATAGCGATTATAAACAGATTTTTTCTTTTAACCTTTCAATTGTATATATAAAAGTTCATGTTTAGGTTAAAACAATAGTTTATTTTTTGAGCTTAGAAGAATTGAAAACTTTTAGTTATATTCCGGGTAACTATAAACACGGAAGAAAAACTGCTTCTTGAAAGAAAAACATATTTTCTTAATATTTCTGGATTTTGCTGTTGATTTACGTATGCCTTTTAAACTAAGATATGAAAATCTTGCTTGAATAAATAGTCGTGTCTTTTTTCGCAGAAGGAAACTAGTCGTTGGGGTCCGAATACTTACCCATCATGGATATGCTTAATATAAAATATGAAAAATAAAACATGTGTAAACTATTTATAAAATGCATGGCAATTCGAATAAAATCGTGGCTTGATGACGTCATAAACTTTAAATGCTCTTATTACTGAATTGCGTAAAAGAAAAATCCTTATAACTCCAAAGTTGATAATCATATTAACTAACGGTTTACTGAGTTGGATTAAGCGTCTCATTTCCAATTAAAATATATCTTTGAATTGAAATTTGAATAAAATACAAGGTCATGAAAAATAGAAGAGTATGGAAAATGTGATTACAAATATCTCGGCAACTAATTATCCGATCGACTGCATTTTTTATGCAAAATTTGTTTTTTTTTATTGTCTTTTACATTCACTCCTTATAAAAAGACAATTTCGAAAATTTGTATATACCTTTTATCAGAACGAATATTTCAAAGAGTCCGAAAAAAATAGTTCCGGATAATCGAGCTAACTGAAATTCAATAATCTTCTTTTCATTATTAAAGACTAACCACATATAAAATTTCAAGTCTCTATCTCAATTTGTTCGGGAAATAGAGCGTTTATAGACACACACACAGACAGACGAACGGCAATTTTTTTTTTTTCTAAAAATAAGTTTTTCCGAATCTCCATTGTCTAAAACGTGTAAATCCGTCAAAAAAAATATTTTTTAAACGATTACAAGATTTACCCTATATTACGTATGATGTGTAACTAAAAAAATAAATAAATAAATAAATACATGTACATAAAGACAATTCTGAGCATATTTTGATGCAATGTAGCTAATCCAACTCAACTTCACTGTAAAAAAAAATCCGTCAAATTTACGGCAAAAACTGCAGGCAGCAATGTTGCCAGCAGTTTTTACGTAAAAATAGCAGTAAAAATCGATGTAAATTTTATCGCATATTTTCCGTCATTTCAACGGTTATAAATGTAGTAAATTTCACAGCCATTTTTCCGTACAAATTACCACAAAAAGTTCTGTAATTTTAACAGTCCTATTTCCGTACAAATTATCACAATAGCTGCTGTAATTTTAAAAGCCATATTTTTTTTAAATCATTGATTTTAATCAACTTTCATTTTTAGATGACTATTAGAATAGTCATAAAGTTCATCGCTTGTTTGAAAAACATTGGAATTCATTATTTTATGTATAGAAATTCAATCCCATATAAACATTTCTTTACTGCTTTGTATATGATATATATAAGAATTCAGAATTTATTAATAGGAATTTTTTTAATGTGGCAAAACTGAGACATCAAATATTCATTATAATACTATGTGTAAATACATTATATATAGAGAGAGTATATTTGTAGTACTAAAAAAAGAAACACTTCAATTCTGAAGAACGAGAAGAATTTAGATAATATATATATATATATATATATTAGATAATTGGACTAGAATTACAAGCTTACGTTTATCTAATACAAATATAAAATACCATTTGTAATTAAACAATGCAGGCTCCTAAGCGTAAGTCAAGAAACACACCATTTTGCTCGCTTTCGCCGTCGCGCGGGAAAGAGCACGTACTTTTGAATAGAAGTTCCTTGCGCAAATCATGCTAGTAAAATGTCTTTGCGCGCAGGCGCCGATTAGAAAATGAATGATGTGATCTGATTGGTTGTTCGCATGAAAGGATTTTGAAAGCGAAAACGCTGGTTAAATCTACTGTTATATTTGCGGTATTTTTACATACGGAAATATTACGTTGCGATTTACTGGAATAAATGCAGTGAATTTGACAATCATTTTTTACATATTAATTTTATGTTCAACATAACTTTAAAAATCTGTCTTTTCGTTAAAAGGCTACTTCACTCACGCAAAAACACCCGCTTATTAATTTTGATCCTATGGGAGGAATTTTTTTAAATATCTCATTTACATTTCAATATTTTTAAATGATTTTTTTGCAGTGTAGAGGGCGGACAGAAGACGGCGGCAGACAGACAGTCAGACGGCAGCAGACAGACAAACCGAATTCATTAACTCTTTTCAAATTTTAACTATGTAGGAAAGTGTTAAAATTAACACCTTCTTAGCTTAAAGATTAAGTAAAAATTGAATAAGTTCATCATTTTAGTATACATTTGATATACTTTGAACTTCTGTAGAAAATGATAGTGTAATAATCCAATCTGGAATATGCATGTTCTTGAAAATTCAATTTTTAAATAATTTTTCCATCGACTCCTTTTAACCCTTACACGGCCATAGTAATTATGTTTGTAAAATGTTGAAATAATTGAATAACACTAGAATTTACGAACATATTGATTTAATAATATATATATATATATTACATATAATTTTCTTTTCTTCACGTACATTTTAAAAGCGAAATTTTATTCAAAAATTCTGGGTGCCATTTGACAATTTGTGGAAATAAAGCTAAGTGGTATATGTAATATACCATCCCCCTTGAATGGGTTATTGTTATATCGACCCCTGAAGGCCGATATTGACCTCTTTGGTGACCCAAAAGTATGTTGCATATTATAAATGTTTCAGTATTTCTATTAATTTGATAAAAATGGTGAGGTTATTTAACTTCATTTAAGGATAAATTCAACTTCTTTGAATCAAAATTTTCAATTTTTTTTTTATTTTACATTTTTTACATCCTTCAAGTGTGCAGATTGTTGCCCTAAAGCGATTTCGTGATATTCCAGTTCCTTACAACATTTTTTGCTCATTAAACGTAACGCTATTGTAAAGTTTTAAATTTGTTTTTCTCAAAACCATGTTTTTCAAAATGGGCAACCACTTTTCTCGAGAACGAATCCACCAATTTTCTTCATTTTTTTAAAGTTTAAAATAAAGATAATCGTTTTTTCTGGATCTTATGCAACCGAAAAGTATAAGTTTTATTGATTAATTATTTTTTCGAGCTCTCGAAAGGTAAATAAAAGGGAGAAAAGTTTAAAAAGTTTTTTACTTTTTAAACTAAATGTTGGTATAAACTTACAAAGAAGTGAATGGCGCCTTTCATAATTTGGCAACCAAATTTGCAACCGAAAAGTATAAGTTTTATTGATTAATTATTTTTTCGAGCTCTCGAAAGGTAAATAAAAGGGAGAAAAAAACTTTTTAAACTAAATGTTGGTATAAACTTACAAAGAAGTGAATGGCGCCTTTCATAATTTGGCAACCAAATTTGTTTCAGATGATTGTGACCGGGGAAAAACGGTCGCCCGATTGGAAGTAGAGTCCAGCACGGGTCGGGTTGTACCGGACATGTTTTAATTAATTAAATTAATTAAATCATGTTTTAATGCTATTATGAAAAGTAGTATAGAATTGTATCTCTAATAACAGTTTTATATTTTATATAGAAAAATGGACATATCTATATTCTTTAATAGTCAAATATAGTGAAACCTCTGAATAGCAGACACTTCGTGATCGTAGAATAGAATCCTGCATCGAGTCAGGTTGTTTATTTTTTTTTCGGGTCGGGATGACTAATTTTCTTTCTGCGTGTCGGGTTCACCCTAGAATAATTCTTCCGTGTCATATTTAGTTTTTTTTTTTTTTTTTTTTTTTTTTTTTCAAATCGGATTATTGGTATTTTCACAAAACGTTGGGACAGAACTATGTTTCAGATGAAAATAAATAAGTATTTGAATATGAATGAGTATAAATTCAGTTTACTGAAGAAAAAATAAACTGTATTTAAGAAATGTAATCATATATTTTTCTATCTCTGCGGTGTAGTTAAAACCATTTTTTCTTTCCTCAGAATTTAGAAAACATTACCAACATTTCGTTTATGATACGCACAAAAACACACTTATTTGTGATAGTTTATGCACACATATACACATGCTACGTCTACGTAGATTTGTAGGAACCCATTATTCCAAGGTATAAGCGTACAAATATATAAGTGTGAGGAAATGAAAAAGTGTTCGCTAAATAGAGGTGTCCGCTTTCCGGGAGTGTCCATTATGGAGGTCTTATAATATTTTTAAGCTGCAAAAATATTGTGGACATTCTTTTGAAAAAGCCGAACCCAACCCGACCCGCAAGAGTCAAAACCCAACCCGAAACAATGAAAGTCAACTCGACTCGAACCCGAACCGCAACGAAAAAATATAGCGCCAACCCGACCCGACCCGATGCAGGACTGTAATTGGAAGTTCAAGGCGCGCACTTGCAGATACTCCCCGTCGTACAAGGCTTATAATTCATATTTTTTTACACACAAAAATTTTAATGTATAAGTGAAATTTCAATAACTATAACGCAAAAAGTCCAAAGGTGGTATCTCTTTTCTTTGTAACCGAAAAAAAAATCGTAAAAATCACGTGAATTTAAGGCCAAAAAAGTAGAACCTTCCCTTAAAGATACAACACTTTTTCGTTTCTTTTTTTCCTAAGAAAGGTGTTCCATCGTTTTCCACTTGTTTGCTAGATCTTACGGCTTATTTCTTTATTAAATATTTCGTAGATGTTATCTTAAAACAACTTCTAGACGTGTAATCTAGAACAAACTTGTTTAAGAAAAACATAATGTGATTATGCCAAAAGTTTTCACCATTTAATGGCAACAAATGTTTAAAAAGTATATATTTGATGCGACGTGTACCATTTAGAGTGCAGAAGGCAAACTGAATTATTTAACATGCATATCACAAAGCAAAAGAAACTGATTCATTCAGAGCGAGCAAATGCAGAGATAATGAACCGTGCATTTCAAATAAGTATTGCACATTATTTTTCTCGTTTAGACTTAGGTCAATTGGCCAGTTTTCACTGCAATTAAATACATAGAAAATCACAACAACAACACTTTTAAATATATTCAGAATTCTGTAACAAAACTTCATTTGATAAGGTAAAAATTATATCTAAAAATAAATAAATAAATAAAAATTGGAAAAGGCATAACAGGCTTGAAATTAAATTTCAGTAATTACCGTCCATAATCAGAAAAGTATTCAAATGTGAAACCTTGTATATGATCGATTTGTATATATATATTGAATAGTACTCTAAAATTTAGTTCAGTTAGAAAACGCATAACACAGTTAAAAAAAAATTCCTTTCAGGAATTTCCATCAATAAACAGAAATGTATTCGAATTCTTTTGTACAGCCCTGTTTAGGATATACAGTATCCTCTTGGATATTTGAAACACGGTTAACTACAAAGGTTTGCCATCGACGAGACTCTGAAGAAAACCATGCCAACACAACCCTAGGATCAGTCCAGGCAAATTCTTCAGTTTCTGTAAAACTTAAATGATGTAAAACCATTTTTAGTAAATTTGCCAAAAGAAGAGCCGCACACAATTCAAGTCGTGGTATGGACTGAGTCTTAATCGGTGTTACCTTAGTCTTAGATGTCAAAAGATTTACAGTTATTTTTTCATCATGAGAAATTGAACGCATATATATTACCGCCCAATACGCTTTTTTCGACGCATCACAAAAGGCATGAATTTGAAATCCCATTTTATCTTCAGCTAAGACAAATCGAGGAATCCTCAATTGAGAAATTGCCCTTAACTCATTCCTAAACGATGTCCACCGCTGACTAAAGTCTTCACTAATGGGCTCGTCCCAGGTAAGTGAAATTTCCCATAAATCTTGCAATAGTATCTTCATGAAAACGGCACAAGGGGATAGCAAGCCTAATGGATCAAACACCTTTGCAACTTCTGACAAGATATCTCTCTTAGAATACCTATTATTTGTGTCATGGTATAAAACAGTGAAACAAAAGAAATCACCCATCAAATTCCACTGGATCCCCAAAATTTTTATCCCACTATCATTCTTTAAGAACAATGAATCTGCACTTTCTCTACATTCTTCCGAAATGTTCTTCAACACCATTAGTAACACAACTTTCTCTTCATTCTGACCCCCAGACAATAAATCATCTACATAAAAATCCCTTAACAGTGCTGCAGATTCCAACGAAAATTCACTCTTCTCATCTAAGGCAAGCTGATAAACAGCTCTAGTAGACTGAAACGGGGCAGATGCAGTACCGTAAGTAACTATTGTTAAACGGTAATCCTCTATAGAATCCTGGGAATTTTCTCTCCAAAGAATCCTCATAAAATCTTTATCTTTAGGATTAATCAAGACCTGTCTAAACATTTTCTCTATATCTGCACATAAAACTATAGGTAAAGTTCTAAATCTTAAAAGAATTGAGAAAAGTTGCTACTGTATGCTTGGACCGACCATAAGAATGTCGTTTAAAGATATACCCGAAGCAGATTTAGCTGAAGCGTCAAAAACAACTCTCAGTTTTGTCGTTGTGCTTGATTCCCGAATTACCGCATGATGTGGTAAATAACAAACACTTGAAGGAACATCCTCCGACTTGGATACACATTCCGTGTGACCCAGTTCAAAATATTCCTTCATAAATAGATGTTTGTTTTGACAGTCTGCGTTCTAACGAACGAAATCTCTTGATAGCCATTTCCCTAGCATCACCTAATCGAGATGGGGAACCTTTAAATGGAAGTTTCACCACAAATCTTCCAGATTTATCTCGAAAATAATTGCATTTAAAATGGTCTTCACCATTCCTTATCCTCCTTAGAAATCTTAACTAGTTCCGGAACAGAATCCAAAGACCAAAATTGTTGCACCAAGCCATCTAATTTTAATTGAATATTAGTGACGGCAAATGTTCGTAGACCTGAATCAAATGAGATAGTCCCCGTAATAATCCATCCAAGTTTAGAACTTACAGCGAAGAGCAGAGCTTCCATTCTTTACACAATTTTCCCATTTAGGAATGTAAAAAATACGTTACCTCCCAGTAGAATATCTACTTGTCTTGATTCAAAAAGTAGTGAGTCTGCTAGAACTAAATCATTAAAATTATTCACAATATTTGAAAGAATAGAAGAATATGGCACATTTGATGTTATTCTTTTTATCACAAATACTTTAGTGGCAAATTTTATTTCAGAATTAAAATGAGGAGTAAAATTCAAATTTCAACTATATGGCATATTTGATGTTATTCTTTTTATCACAAATACTTTAGTGCAAATTTTATTTCAGAATTAAAATTAGGAGTAAAATTCAAATTTATCTCTCCATTTGTTTCAGCACTATAAGAACCCAAGCATGTAACCTGTACTCTAGTTCTTCGTCTTGGCAAACACGATTTTTGCATACAATTTTCACTTATAAAAGAGGCTTTACTTCCACTATCCAGCAACGCGCGGCAATTTACAAGATTACCCACTGAATCAAGAACCTTAATCATTGCTGTAGAAAGTAGAGTTTGCCTTTTATCCATTAATTGCATTCCCGACCCAAAATTGTTTCGAAATTCAAAGGTGCCAGTGCAAGAAGTTTGGTTTAGTAACTCATTTTGTTTCGGTCGAAACTCCGTTGCGTTTGGGGAAAGGGAAACAACCGGAGTTTCAGCCGCAATCTCTACAATATCTCTTGAAATATGTAAGACACTGTGATGAGGCTTGTGGAACACTTTACATTTACCAACACTCCTACACTTTTTAGCATGGTGTTTTTCTAAAAGACAGTTATAACACAAACCATTTGTTCTAGCTATCTCTATTCTTTCCTGTACATTTAATTGCAAATATCGCGGACATCTGTAAAGTGGATGCGATAGTTTGCATAAAAAACAAATATTACTAGCAGACAATAATGTAATGAATTTAGGTTTTCTAATTTCTTTTACTGAGGGTTTACTATTTTGAAGTGTTCTCGCATGATCCTTTAAGAAAGATAATAAATTTTTAAGTGTTCCCAATTCCTCTTTTTTGAGTGTTCTTCCCCACCAATATCTCATATTCTTATCCAATTTCTCTGTAATTAAATAAACCATCAATACTTCTGAAAAGCCGTTAACATCCTGTTTAAGTACACCCAATGCACGTACACATTCATTTATAACGTCTACACATTCTAAAAGAGATTGTGTAGTATCCGAAATGCAAGGCATTCGAATAAATTTATTAATCAATGCATTAATTAATTCGCGTTCATTTGTATATCTCTCCTTCAACAGCTCTAACGTTGTCTTATAATTTGAATCAGAGATTGGCAGGCATTGAATAATCTTAAGTGCACTACTTTTGCATGCCGATTTTAAATATTGTAACTTTTGACAGTCTGGTAAACTTTCATTACAATCCACACTAGCCCTAAATAAATCATAAAAAGACAGCCACTCCTTCAGATTACCATTGAACGTGGGGAGTGTGAGTTTCAGTAATTTAATTTCAGATGTTTGAGATTTCAAAGACGCTGCATTGTGACTACTTTCGTTTAAAGTAATTCCCGACTATTTCCAGTTAACACTGAGCCACATACTATGAAGTTTATCTTGTTCTGTCTGTTGTTTCTCAATGTACGCGTCAACATAATTTTTATCACATTTAGCAAAAATCGTATTAAATGTTTCACTCAATTCCTCATTAAATTTTCCAATTCTATTTTCAAACAACGTTAATTGACTGGCATCCGCTTCATTAATACAACCAATTATCTTATTCTCTAATTTTGTAATAGTTGATTTTAATCCCTCCTTTTTAATCAAAAAATCTTTCAATGCATCCATAATAAATAAAATTATAAATAAACGAACTAACTCACCAAACTGTAAAAACGTCTTGATCAATAATGCAGGGGCAATAATGCAATAATGCAATAATGCAAACGATATGACTTTCTGGTAGCGGGGATTCTCGTCTGGACCTCCATCAACCGTAACTATGATTACAGGTTTGATGAAACCCTCTTCTGTTTTCACCAATTTTTCAGTCTTTGAGTGTTAATAGAGTTTCAAAATCCTGAGCATGAGTATTTGCTGTGGAAGAACTGTGTTTCCCCCTTCTTATAGCTATAAACGTTGGACCAGAATAACCTATGGCTTTACTTTGACCTGCCATTTTGAGAGCAATCACAATACCAGCGTAAACAGATGGGATAAGTTTGTGGCGTTCAGCGATGACCCAGTCGTGGTCGGGTAAGGATACACGATACTCCATATGCATCAGTATCGGAGCCTGTTTATTGGCTGCTGTAATTTCTAAAGGTACACGTGCTTTGTCATCTTGTGAAAGAAAAAACACTTGCATGAGTCCAAGAATTGAAGCTAAAGTTTCTAAATAGCGGATGGATGTTACTGAAAATTCGGTATCAATGTGAGATTGGTGATAGTCCGCCTTCGTCCCTCGATGGTTGATGAATTTTTTGGAAGCAAAAGAAGATATGCAAAACCAACCTTTTTCAGTTCTGCAATCAAGTCATCTAGAATTTTGACACTTTGTATTGACTCGCTTCTTTTTGCATCTGCAGCGCTTCCAATAATAGTCTAATAATAGTCCAATAAATTCTAATAATCCTATGTCTGCTATTGTCTTAAGCAATAATGGTTAATCTACATTTAAACTTGGTCTTCCTACTGATTCCCTCAAAGCTTTTTTTTTTTTTATGTCTGGATTATCATGGCAGATTTCTGCAAGCTTTGTTCGTTTGGTGGTTTGATGTTTTCTTTGGTATTCAGCCTTTTGTCGTTTGCTTTTTAAGGATTGTTTAATGGTTATTTAATTGTAATCTCATAATACAACTTAATTTATCATTTTTCTAATTGAATTTATTTATTACAAAGTTATGACTTAAAAATAAATATTTATAACAAAAGAGTTCATAAAAATGTGTATTTTCAAATATTATATTTTTAAATGCTCACTTTTCCTTAATCCTCAATTTTCATTCAAATATTTAACGTTTACGTGAATTTAACTTCACGCCAACTAACACGCTTGGCGACAATTGAGTCCATCTAACGGAAAAGTACTTAAAAATGAGACTTGACAGTCATAGAAGTATAAGATACATTGTTTTCAATTCAATTGGATCATTTCATTTCTAGTAAGGTACAAAATTTGAAAACAGTTAGAAGATTATCTGCTACAAAACTTACATATTTTTTAATTTTTTTACCCCATGGATGCTTAAATTTTCGAGTTATTTGAAAAGAAAAAATAAGGTTTAGCTTTGGCTACGCCATATTTAAAAAGTAATAACTCGTGTTTTGACTTTTCCTTGGTCTTTATTTATTGCCATACTGATTATGTTTCGCCAAGGCTACACGGTCATTTTATCTTATCTATCTTTTTCTAATTTTTACAAGCAATTATGTAAACTTAAAGTTATGATAAAATATATTTAAACTTTTAAAAATAAATTGATTATAATTACCTTTATAAAATAATCAAGAAAGACTGATTTCTTTTTAGTTGCCTTACGCAGTTTGTCCTCAATTCTTTTTAGTACCAATACCTCTAACTCTTTGTCAGTTTTAGAAGACTTTTTGTACTTCCGCCACACATCATTAGTTTTACATTGGATATCCTTCAAAGGTTTATCTGATGCAGACTCTTTGAAACTTTCAAAAAGTTTTTTATGCAAGATTTCTTGAAATGAAGACATATTTCCGATTTCATTTATTTTAAACACCCCTACACTACAGTACTGAGAGGTTTTCAAAACTCACGAGACACCAGACAGTAGAGCAGTCGGTCACTATGGTTATGGGGTTCAACAACTTCACAGAGGAGGGGTGGAAACAAAGAAGATGGAATTTTACGTACGTTTTGGAAACTTTCCCGGAAAACTCGTACTGTCACAATACAACATATCGCATCGGTCCATTCATTTATATTCTCAAAATTGGAAATAGTAGTAAGTTCTCAGAGATAATGAGCCCTCATGCATCAAACATGAACAGACACCTCTAGATAAAAGAGGTCGTTTATATTTTCCTTGTGCGGTCAAAATAGCTGCAATCAGAACTTCAATCTTAAGCTTCTTTTGCTATTTCTTCTTTTCAATTTAAAATTTTTAATAGTTTTTTTTTTTTTTTTTTTTTTTTTTTTAACAATTTAAGATATTTATAAAATGTCTTACGTAAGTATCGTTTAAACACCCCCCTCCCCCTTGTCAGCAAAAATAAGCAAATCGCTAACCCCCCCTCCCTCCCTAAGTGCTTACGTAATACTTGAACGGCCCCTGTTAAGTTTGCAGCTTTTAAAGATCACGTGATAAGCGTCTTTTAAGTTTAGTCATATATGCATTGCTTTTTTTTTTTATAATTTATACTCGCATCATGATACAGTTCTGCTCGAGTCGGGTTGTACCCGACCCGAACCGGCAAATTCCATTTGAAGTCAACCCGCAACCCAACCCGAACCCGACAAAAAAAATTCCTCGACCCGCAACCCGACCCGAATCCGCAAAAACAACATTTGGCGACCCGAACCTGCAATGAAAGAACAATAAATCATGTTTTAATGCTATTATGAAAATTATGTACAATTATATCTCTAACACCAATTTTAAATTTTATATAGATAAATAAACAAACTATATTCTTCCTCGAGATCGTTGAATAGAGTCCTGAATCGAGTCGGGTTGTTTCTTTTTTTTTTTTCGAGTCGGGATGACTATTTTCTTTCTGCGCGTCGGGTTCACGCTAAAATAATTCTTCCAGGTTATATTTAAATTTTTTGCATGTCGGATTGTTGGGATTTTCACAAAAAGTTTGAAAAGAACTAAGTTTCAGATGAAAAAAAAAGTGCGTATTTGAATATGAATAATTATATATTCAATTTACTGCATGAGAAAAAATAAAATGTATATAAGAAATGTAATCATAAATTATACTTTCTTTACGGTGCAGTTCAAAACCATTTTTTCCCCTCAGAATCTGAAAAACATTTGCAACATTTCGTTTATAATACGCACAAAAACACACGTATCGTATATTTGTAATAGTTTATACACGCATACATATGCTACATGTGCGTAGATTTTGAGGTGCCCACTATTCCAAGGTATAAGCGTACAAATATATAAGTGTCAGGAATTTTAAAAAGTGTTCGCTAAACATATGTGTCCGCTTTTCGGGATGTCCATTATGGAGGTCTTATTGCATATATATTTTTAACCTGGAAAAATATTATATATTTTTAACCTGGAAAAATATTGTGGACATTCTTTTGAAAAAGCGGGTCAACCCAACCCGACACGCAAAAGTCAAAACCCAACGCGAAACAATGAAAGTCAATTCGACCCGAACCCGAACCGCGGGTCGATTCGGGTGCTGTTAAAAGCGGATAACCCGACCCGATGCAGGACTCTACATCAGTCATGACGGATAATGATAAACAGTGGAGTTCACAGCAATAAACATTGTCTCATTTGAACCGATACAACTCATATCAATGTGTAAAGTTGAAAATTTCCGACAGAAGAAACGATATTTTGAAATACAGATAGTTTTGGTCGAGTTTCGGTCAGGCCGAAATTTTGGGAGCAGTTTCGCCGAAAACGAATATTCGGCGAAACTCCGATTTTGCGCCGAAATCCAAACCGAAATTTCGGTCGATCTCTAATTAAAACATTAAAACCCTCTTGGTTACACATTCGACAGCGACCGCCGTCAATCACACACAAGCTCTGTGCTCTTAATTGAAAAAAAAAAAAAAATTGAACAGTGAGTATAAGTAATGGTTAGGCCATGATGAAAATGGTGTCATGGTTACTCTCAAATTGGTAACCGAAATTTTAGTATCGATAGATTTTAACTCTCAGCTCCATACATGAAGCTACAACAGCAGTCGAGGCAGGGTACCGAGGATTTTACGAAAGGCACAGAGGAAGTTGAAACACATCGGGTTTTACCTCTGGAGAAAAGTAAATTAGTCTGAATCACATCTTTATTGAAAACGAAATAAGTTCAGCATCAATTGAAATAATTTTCAGTAATTGTTATGATTTTTACAGAAATTTTAAAATAATTAATCTTTATACTTTAACGTAAACACATTAAATAAAAATAAACAAGAGAAGCTTCTTCCACTACGGTGTAAATTTAGAAAACATTGATCCCACTAATCCTTTAGACAGGAAGTAAGATGAAAAAGTTGTTTCCCGAGCCAGTGTAGCGAGTTTTATTGTTAAAGCGCCAGGATACAAAATACGCAATGCGACAAAAGCCCGGGCCGGGCTAATGGGAAAGTGAGCTGTGGAAGTCACCAGTAAGGAATCAAATCGCTGTCATTTGGTCCTCAAAAATGTTCGAAATACATTGGACTCTCCAAGAAAAATAAGATAGACTTATGATCAAGAGAACGTTTTTGAAATCGAATAAATTGAGACGGGGAAAAAAGTTACGTGCATTAGAACCAAAGAAATTTTACAAAGAGAAACTGAAAGAAAAGTATTTTACGATGAAAAATAGTAATTTAAATGGAGAGAAAATTTTGAAATATTAAAAATATGTTATATACAGGGTGAATCTGAACTCTTGGGCAAAATTTTAAGGGGCGATAGTATACATCAAGACAAACAATATTGAATAGGAAACTAAAGGTCCCAAACGTCTTCTGAAGGAGATAGGTGCCATTAAAGTTCAGGGTCCAAAATTTCAAATGATTATAAAAAACGGAAAAATTGGTCGATTCGTTTGCGGTTTTCGCTAAAACTATTCTTTTTGTCAGTATTTTCTTAAAAATAAATTTTAAAGATAAAGTTCAAAAATTGCCGATAGAGGACGCTTTAGACTTTAGAGTAACGAACAACTATTTTCTACCGTTATTTTTTGTATCTGATTAAATGCTTTCAAAAGCTTAGACTTAAACTTAAATTTTGAGCTCAAAATCTGAATCGTTGGGAGTGCTTAAGTAGTGCAAACTGAACTGCGTTCAGGAGTTGAAATTTGAAACACCTCCCTCCCCCCCCCCCCGCACCCCTGAACACAGTTCAGTTATTCCCGATCTTGGTGTCGTAGACCAGCCAGAAACAATATGAGTTGTAATTTTCCAACTGGACGAAAAATGTCCGGGCCAGGATTCGAACCTGGGATCTCTTGAAGCTGCCATGATCTACCAACTGAGCTATCCCGGTTGAATCTGGAGGGCATAATTCATCCAGTTCATGCCTTCCAGATTCAACCGGGATAGCTCAGTTGGTAGAGCATGGCAGCTTCAGCCAAGAGATCGCAGGTTAGAATCCTGGCCCGGACATTTTTCGTGCAGTTGGAAAATTACAACTCATATGATTTCTTTACCAATTTGAATAATTGTGTTAAAAGTAATCCAGGCAGAAACTACTTCCCCCTACACGTAAAATAAACGATAGAGTAATGACAAAACTAAATAGAAAATTTATTCATAACAGACATGAGCAATTTCTCCGCGCAAAATAAAAAGAAACAATTTGATGTATGCATGTAGTGCGCAATATGAATGAAGGTTGACACGTAGAAAATGGTACACGCATGATGTTCGTGAGGAATCACAAAAACTGCTCGAAAGAGTGCCCACCAGCAACGATGTAGGCCTCACGCCGCCGGCGCGGCGGAGGGAGTTGCGAACATTAGTGAATACCCCGGGCATCTCCCGGATATCGCCTGCTACGACGGCAATCCTCGCAACCAGGTCGGAGTCGGAGTCGACGGTAAAAAATAGTTACTTATATAGTCATTACTCCAAAGTCTAAAGCGCCCTCTATCGGCATTTTTTAACTTCATCGTTAAAATTTATTTTTAAAATAAATTTTTTATTTAATTTTGTCATTTTTCTATCGTTTATTTTACGTGTAGGGCGTAGTAGTTTCTGCCTGGTCTACGACACCAAGATCGGGAATAACTGAACTTTGTTCAGGGGGGTTCAAATTTCAACTCCTGAACACAGTTCAGTTTGCGCTACTTAACCACTCCCAACGATTCAGATTTTGAGTTCAAAATTTAAGTTTAAGTCTAAGCTTTTGAAAGCATTTAATCAGATACAAAAAATAACATTAAAAAATAGTTGTTCGTTACTCCAAAGTCTAAAGCGCCCTCTATCGACATTTTTTTAAACTTATTCTTTAAAATTTATTTTTAAGAAAATACTGACATAAAGAATAGTTTTAGTGAAAACCGCAAACGAATCGACCAATTTTTCCGTTTTTTATAATTATTTGAAATTTTGGACCCTAAACTTTAATGGCGCCTATCTCCTTCGGAAGACGTTTGGGACCCTTAGTTTCCTATTTAATATTGTTTGTCTTGATGTGTACTATCACCCCTTAAAGTTTTGCCCAAGAGTTTAGATTCACCCTGTATATATACATACCACACACCATCGAAGGACCGGGTGAGAGTGAAATGGAGTTATTCCATGTGCCTATCTAATTTTACCAATTTTTATGGTATTCAAATATTATTCAAATATAATTCTCAAAGGATGTCGGGAAAAGCTATCCGCGCACGTACCCAGAAAGAGTGAGTTTTTAGCCCGTGTAGTGCTGCCATCAACTGAGGTAAAGTTTAACTATTATATCTGTTACAAAACGAAATATAATTTATATTTATTTTTTAAGATGACAGTTAACCTATTGGAAAAATATTACATTTTAAAGTTTTAAGACTGCTGAATTGTTGCAGAAATAAATTGTAAAAATATTATATTAAACAATTTAGTGCTGCCATCTATCATCGAATTCATATATATTTAATTTAATAATTATGAGTTACTTAAATTATAATTTTCAAACAGTATTAATAAAAATTTAATTCTAGTATTTAAAATGTTATACCAAAATAATCAACCAATTTATTTTTCATAATTAATAATAGTAATTGTCATGTGGGATTTATATACAAATAATAAGAAATATCTCACATCTTTAATACATATTCATTTGTTCCAAATAATTAACCAAATTATCTATATTATAATTAAATTACATAATTTTTTAACATGTATCTAATTTGCATAAATAATTTTAATAAAAGAAAATGTAACATTAATTTAGTTTTTAATACTTAATATAAATCCTATTTTAATATAAATGATAATTCATTAAATACAATTAATTTAATAACAAAAAAATTTAATAATAAATCATTATGTAAAGAAAAAAAAGCAATGACCACTGTTATATATATATGTTACCGTGAAAGACCGAAATTGGAGAATGTCGACTTTCACCGGTGAATGTCAACAAACACCAAATATGTCGGTGAAAGATCGAATATTTCATTACATTCTTGTACATTCGGACCCTCACCGGTGTATGTCGACAATCACAGATACGCTCTGGTGGAGGTCGAAAAGAGAGGAGCTTGAATCTTACATATCATTTCAACATATGAATTAAACATATGAATCAAGATATGAATCAACATATGAATGAATACATTTCAATATATGAATCAACATATGATTTCAAAAATCTTTTTAATAACATTAACTTATTAAATTTACGTAATATAATAAATGCCTTATTTAAAAAAATTCAAAATCAATTGACTCTTCCTATACACTTTATATCACCTTATGATCTTCCTGATGCAGAGTACTTTCATACACTAGCTAATTACATTAAATATAATAAATACGTTCTACCAGATAATACTATTTATTTACAGAAATTGGGTATTCCACAAGTTGGATCCACATCAGGTTTACTTACAAACTTTTATTTATATCACTAGGATCAAACATATTGTAGTAATATTCATTTATATCGTTATATTAATGACATCATATTAATCAATACCGTCCAATCACATGTTTATCAATTTCCAGTAAATTATTCTACTAATTTAGAATTAACGGAAAACCTATTACCTAATAATATGCTATTCACTTTTTAGATCTAAAACTTACACTGCATGATAAAAAACCATTACAGACATATATGGCAAGCGTAAAGAATTTAAATTCAAAGTTAATACATTTTCCAATTTTAAGTCATGCCTTCATATTTCTGTTCACCATAATATGCTTCTTAATCATATGTTTCGAATAAAACGACTATGCTCTTCTCATCTTATAAATAAAAATATGAAACAACTTATTTATGATGCATTACAACATGGTTTTCCATGGTTTTTTAAGTTCTTAGTCATTCCTCTCAGAAAGAGAGGCGAAAAATTTATCGCGACTGAATTACGGAATAAAAAATATAAATCTCGGACATGTTCAACATTCACCATTAGTGCATGGTGAATGCCGACATTTACCGGTGTAAGTCAAAAATAAGGGTATTTAGCAAATATTTCGGACATACACCAAGCGACTATGTGTTTGTTGACATTCCCCGGTGAAAGTCGAAATTCTCCAGATTTCGGTGTTTCACCGTAACATATATAATAAATTAAATACCAAAATTATATAAAAAGATGATCTAGTCGAACTGAACAAATTTGTCAAAGCTACAAATAGCATATAGTGGAATCAGACTTTTCCTTAACGATAACATCACGAAATTTCTTGATTAGAGTCTTTTAAGCGGGTTTCGGGATTTCTTTTAATTTGACTACATAAGATAAAGGACAACCATTACAAGGAAAGTTATAGATTCCACATTTGCGAAGTTGAGGAGTTGGTAGAAGTGAGACAGATTTAAAGAAAACATTAAAGTTTACATTTTAAAACTTTAGCTAATTTGAAACATAAAGGTGGATAGAAAGGCAGCACAATCAAATTATCAGATTTAGTTCTGACAGATTTATTAGAGGGTCTATTTAATTTATTAACAGCTTTATCGATAACAGAAGGGTTGATTGAAACCTTTTTTGACAGCAACAGATTTTAAATAATTAATTTCACCATTAAACGAAGCAGAACCTGAACAAATTTTGAAGGCGCGGTTCACTTCACTAAGTGCAAAAGGCACCGATTTTCCGGTTAGCTGGGGGAGATACCATAAGGTGGGAGAGGGAGCGTTAGAAACAGAAAAAGGTTTTTTATAAACACAAGTTTTGAAAAAAGAATAAGATCTAATAACTAATACATCAAGGAAAGGAAGTTTATTGCAATTTTCTAGCTCAAAGTAAACGGAATATGTGGGTCGATAGAATTGACAGTTTGAAGAATAATGGAAATATCAGAAGGATTTTAAACTAAGGCAAAAGTATCGTCAACATATCGCATCCAACATTTAAGATATAACAAATTCAATATTATTATTATTTTATTTTATTTTTAATTTATTTAATTCTAATTGTATCACTTATTTTGTTTATTATATATATCAGTGTCGCAGCGAAGGGAAGGGGGTCGGGGTTACCCCTCTCCCAGTAATACGCTACCGCGCATGCACGGCAGCGTATTGCTGCTTATTTTACGGTATAATACTGACAGCTGGGATGCCAGTATTATACTGTAAAATCAACACTTTATTTATCCATTTATTTATTTATTTACAGTGTATGGGTGTGGAATGCATTTGTATTTTTAAAATATCTCATCAGTAATTCAATATTTTTTACTTTTTTTCTCCTGCACACTCTTTTTAAAGGATGTCTCTTTCTTTTTCAGCTGACAAAATATTTCTAAAATATATAATTTATTTAATATTTTATGCGTCAAAATATTAGCAAAGCTCACCAGCAGTGAGTAAGAATTTAACACGTCAAATAAAATGAAGTATATATTTTAGAAATATTTTGTCAACTAAAAATAAAGAGACACGCTTTAAGAAGAGTGCACAGGAGAAAAAAGTTTAAAATATTGAATTACTGATGAGATATTTTAAAAATACGGATGCATTCCACGCCCATAGGTTTAACATTACCGAGGGGAAGATTGAGATATCACTGACCACCACACTTGACAGTGTTATTCAATACTAGTATATAACCCCCGTCAAAAATGACGGATTGGCTTTCCATTTTCATAAGACTTCATACAAACAAACAGCATGAAGATTTTATTATTGAAAGGTTTGTATTGTAGAAAAGTACATTCTAAAATTGACAAATGATTTCTACAAATAAAAATGATGAGGATATTTTTTTTCTTTTTTTTTTAAATTCAATGTTAAATTTCTGAAATAGTTCAACGATTAAACAAAACATTCAAATTAGATATTAAAAAATAATTCATGTGCGAAAGTTTTTGTAAAAAAGTGTTATCAATGAGTTTCTAAACAGCTTGACTCACCACATAACTCATTGTTTGATTACACAAGCAAAATTAAATGCAAATTACTCTGTACTATGTATTCCTTATATTTTAATTACGTTTCATAAGAAAAAAAATCATTTTTTTTATGATGGAAGCAAAATTTCAAAATCTGTCGGTAGATGGCGCCAATATACTGAATCGATCACCACAAAACCTTCCTACGAAAAAAATCACCGCTATTTCTGAAAAAAAAAGGTGTTTACAGAAATGTTGATATGAAATAGTTTTTGAAGGTTTTAAACAAAATTAAAATATTTAAAAGCTTTAATATGCTTTTACAAATATTTTAAGAGTAGAATCGTAATCCATGAGCGAAGGATTTTGTAAAAAAGTGTTATCAATGAGTTTCTAAGCAGCTTGACTCACCACATAACTTATTGCTTGACTACATAAGCAAAATTAAATGCAAATTACGCTGTACTATGTATTCCTTATATTTTAATTACGTTTCATAGGAAAATATTTTATTTACGTTGGAAGCAAAAATTTCAAAATCCGTCGGCAGATGGCGCCAATATACTGGATCGATCACCTCAAATCCCCTATTTCAGAAAAAAAAAGTGTTTACAGAAAAAATTGTTTACAGAAATGTTGACATAGATGTTTTATATGAAACAGTTTTTCAAGGTTTTAAACAAAATTAAGAGTAGAATCGTATGTTAAACTGTATTTTTTTAAAGAAGCTTTCAAAGAGTCGTTCATTTGTGATTAATTTGAATTTGTGATTCTGAATGGCAACGATGTTCGTTTGTCTCTGGGATTTCGATGTTTAATCTGTATTTTTAATTAAGAACTTAAAACATTATAGGATATGATACAAAACATTATAAGAAATGTTTTATAGGAAAATATGCTGAACAGACATGATTTCAAATAGAAGATATTATCATTTAGCTGTAATATGTTAACATAGGTTTTTCATTAAGCCTAACATGGCGTTTAACTATGGTCGATTTGCAGACCAGAGTGGTCGCGCTCGGAATCGTTACAGACACTTTCTTGCCTTCGGATTTTATTATAAGTAGATTCCAAGAATTGCGGATATCTAATCTGCTGTAACGTAAAATATATACGTAAATATGTATGCAGTATTTTGTTAAAAGAACTTTAATTGTAGGATACTGTTGGTTAAGATTTGAAGGCGCCTATGCATGTATCACCATTTTTAACAATTTCTCATCATTAGTTTTAACATAAGGTAGCTTCAATCTTTCCCCAGTCACACATACTCTCTCTCTCACACGCACGCACGCACGCATTGGTGTTTGCCGTGTCGCGCGTCAGCTAAACAAAAAGAGCACGAGAGCGGCTTCTAAATCTGGACATAAAAATACAGTAAACTCTATGGAAACGGAATCTGTCTATGACGGAATGCCGCCTTTTTCATTGTTCCTATGGTAGGGAATATCATACAATTACGCCTGTTAAAACGGAATTTTTCTCCTGTTTCTTGCAATTTTGTCTTAGCAAGTTAAGTAGGTAAGTAAAAAAAAAAAAAAAAAAAAAAAAAAAAGAAAAAAAAACGCAACTATTTTATACAGTAAAAACTGTTAAAGCGGAATAAGGACTGATACAAAATTCCAATTCAGAGGATATAATTGTATAGTATTCCTATCGTAGGAGCAATGAAATTTTTACTTTTAAAACAGATTTCCATTATAAGCAGGTTCCGTTTGAAAAACAGAATCACTAGGAACCGCAAAAAATGTCATTTCAGACAGGTTTTCGTCTATGCTGATACATCTGTAAGGTATTCCTTTTAAAAGGACTATAAAAATTGTCCTTTATAGACAGGTTCAGTCTTCACAGGTTTTACTGTATTAAGTTCCACTCGATGCAGACTAAAGAATTAACATGGTGCAAAACGAATTTGTGCACCATCAGGAAAAATCGGGATTTTTGGCGTCCCGCGCAGTGGTTACGCGGGACAGGTCTTATAGCCCCTGAAAATCGGGACACCTGGCAACACAAATACACATACATCAAAATCAAAACATCGATATACCGGGAGGGACACTATGCTCTACAGACTGGTACTAGTCTGAGCAATGCTATCAAATCAAATCAAAACATAGATATACAGTATGTCCCAAAATGTGTTCCCTGATTTCATAATGTTCTTACCCTTTAGTGATTGCACTGATTTCGATTTTCCTTTTGCAGATGCGTTGGACCAATAGTCAAGTTTTTTTCTGGCCGTGCGATATTAATATGCAGGTTCGTCACTAGGGGCACTGCTGCTGTTTAATCTGAAAACATGGCTTATATACGCAAGAAAAGGCACAGTGTGTTGTGTGGCTGCGGTTGAGACCAAATCACCAAAAACGATGAAACGGAAGTTTCAAACTCACTATGGAAAACAACCACCATATGTTAAATTGATAAAATCTTGGATGCAAAATTTTTTAGTAACAGGTACAGTCGAAAAGGGTCAAAATGCTGGGCGACCATCGATATCTGTAGAGACTGTTGATGCATATCGAGTGTCTTAAATAAAGCTTGTTCAACTTTTGTGTGTCTGTGCCGCAAATATGATGCTTGTAAATAAAATAGACAATAAAATTATACGCAATTTAAATCAGGGTAATCATTTTGGGACACTCTGTGTATCATTAAAATATAAATGTATTTTCACTTTTTTTCTACTTGGAAAGTAGTTAAGTTTACATTTTAAAGTAAACAGGAAGCATGCGAAAGTAAGCGTTTCAAAGCTATTCAAAGCAACGAGACAACCCGTTTAAGAAAAAAAACGTGATTCGTGTTGAAATGGTATCAGTTCAAATTGTGTATGTAATTTGTATTCAGTAAACTTTGCAAGATTGGAAGTAAAAGAAACGTGTGTTCGCTTTACCTTCTGGATATGAATTTTATTTTATACCACGTTCTGAGAGAGAGCAGATTTATTTCAAGCACATTTCAAATCTTACGCAAAATATGGTTTTCTTTAGTTTTGAATTGGTTACGCTGTACATACATATAATTGAGGAGTCGTAGAAAAATGATTGACATTAAATGAGGGGGTCGGGACAAGAGAGTGCCAAGCCACATTTTTTATTTTCTGAGATATTTCAATTTGAAAATTTGATCAAATACTCAAATCAAGATATATAACATAAAGTCTTTTCGCCAAAGTCTTAGTAACATTTGAGATATTCTCAGTAACAATATGGCATTACTTTAATGATATTACTATTAACGTTTTTTTTGTAAATTAGCTATCTTCATTGGGGGCATAAACATCTGGGGAAAAAATGAAACCTGTCACATAGGCTGCCACCAAGTGACATTAGAAACAAATTATATGTTGGATATTATAACTTACAATATTAAGCAACAGATTACAGTGTTAGATTTATTTCACCAAAAATATAGCTTGGCACTTTCTTGCCCCGACCCCCACAAATATTTATCTTACTATCACAAGCAATCATTTATTTGAGCAAAACAATAACTTTTAAGAAATTGCTATTTTTTTAACTCCATACCTTAATCAGGATTCGAATCCACAATCCTTAGAGGGGCTGATCCATAATTCTATTATAATATAACTAGGTATGGGACGAATATTTGTCCACTATTCGGTATTCGGCCTATTCGACTCTTTTGCGGAATATTCGGTTGGCCGAATACTGAAGGTTATTTCGCTGAATACTTCGACCAAAAACCTGCGGTCAAATATTGCGAGATGTTTCTCCAAATATTGCTGATATCTCGCTGAATATTGCTAGATTATCTCTCTGTATAAATTCAGGGCAATAATTTTTTTCGTGTTTTGCATGTTTTTTCTCTAATCCAAACTGGCAAACTGGGCTACTTTCTGACACATTCATGAAGTCATTTACATTCTTAATTGCACAAAATGTCTTATTCAGATACTAAAAAATCATATTAGAATTTCCTATAAAAGTTAAGGATGTTTTAGAAAATGATGTCCAAATTGGAGATTTAAACTGAATCTAGAGGCACAACTGTCCGGGAAATGTCTTCCTTAGGGAATCATAGATTACAACCCAAAATATAAATATTCTTATAGAAAAATGAAAACCACTGTTCAATTCTGAAACACTAGAATATTGATTAATGTCTGAAGCTTTACGTTGTTGTATATTGTATATGCTGGCTCAATTGTCAAAGATTTTGTTAAAATTGGAATAGCAAGCAAACGGTAGCAGCTATTAAACAATGTTCTTACCGGAGATCAATGGTTGAAGTCAGGAATTTATTTAGCATTCTTGTTCGTTTTAGTACCACATGTCCCCAACAGATGGCACTGCGCTGTCTCAAACTGTAATATTGCTCAAAATATTTTATAATTTCAAAACGTAAAACTTTTTTAAGCGTTTCAACAGCTAAACAGAATAAAGGGTAAAAACTCAGTGAACATTGATCTATCTTTATACGTTAGATTGAACACTCTTACAGTTTGAGACAACGTAGCGCTATCTGTCGGTGATATTTGGTACTAAAACAAGGAAGTACTAAAGAAATTCCTGATTTCAGATTCAAGAATAAGTTAAACAACAGCTGCCGTCCCTTGCACATTGTTATTCCACTTTTTTTCCGAAGCTAAACCAATCGTTGCGTTTGCAGTGTAACATTATACTCCCATTTTCATGGAAATAAAAATGAACATAATCAAGAAAATACTCTAATAAATCTGCATTTATTCGCAATCTAAGCAAGTCTGTCTGAGACAGCCATAAATAATACGACTTCCCATTCTTTCCGAAGGATTTTGCGGTCATTGACAAAAGAAAGGGAGTCTCAACAAAAGAAAGAGGCGTTTACCAGCTGTCAGCGAAGTCCCCTGAACTTTAGACATTCTAAAAATGTCATAAAAAATCACAAAGTCCGAATTATCACAAAAGAGAAGCCACGGGTAAGTCTGGCAGATTGTTCGAACCTTATGGTCTAAAGTTGCGTATGGAACATAAATACTGCGATAAGAAAATTTCTCTGGGATTTCTTTTCCGAAAATTCTGTTTAATTGCGCTATTGCGCTTCATAGGTTTCACAATAAAGCGCACAAAATTATCAAAATAAATGATCTTCAGGGGATGTAATAAAGATATCCCACCAACGACGCGACGGTCGCGTGACAACTGAATGACCACATCAAATAAACCGAAAAAGATGCCAAAACCCGTTGCGTTGGTTTGATCCCAGTTTAATACTTTGTAGGTGGGAGGCATTTTCAGTGTTTTTGAACGGGTAGCGGGCAAATCTAGTTATTGAACATGTGAATCAACTTACTAACCTGCTTCTGAGTTATTGCTAGGCAAATGATAAGTACGAGGGCGTTTTTTCATTAAAAAAATGTCACTATCATCTGAATAATTACTGGCAACATCTGAAAGTCCACGATCACTATGTGAATATTCTGATAATTAATTCATCAGCAGTGTTGCTAAATTTGGCATATTTTTGATTCAGAAATTTATATTTTTTTCCAGGCAGTTTGAATAGTTATTTTTGTTTTATATAATGATTGATATTTCGATAATCAAAAATAAATACTATTCAAAATTTTCTGGTATGAATTTGAAATAATAATCACGCAACGAAGATTGTAGTTTAGGACTGTGATCACAGTCTCCCGCTTGCAAAGTGTTAATTTAAAATCTAGAACTCGTTAGTTTTGTTTTGTTTTTTCCTTATCTCTATGTGTATATAATAAGGAACATTAAATGCAAATAAAGTGGAGAATAAAAGAAGATTTTAGAAATTTATGAGTAGCCTTTGATCTGTGAAACAACTTAGTTGTCTGGCTGCTGGTCGTTTGAGAAGAGGGGTGATGGCGTGGAATGTTGCCGAGTAAAGCTTTTGAAATTTCCGGGTCAGAGGTATAAAGCGCACGGTGTCAACCTACCGGGGAGAGAGGAAGAAAAAAGGAATTCTGCGGCCCTAGAAGTAGCCTCATGACTGACTAAAAAAACTCCTGCTGAGACAGGAATACTGCTTATTGGCACGAAAGTCCCATAGTGTCCGCAAAAGTGGGGCAATTGCTTGTTTTGTATGTCAATCAACTACTATTTGCACAGATGAGCTAGGTATTTTTGCTCTTTGAAAATATACAGGATGTACAAAAGGATTGAAACGCTTTTTAATTTTTTACCTGTTTAGATTCGTAGGCAATAAAAATTGTAAAAGTGCTCGGAATAAGTTAGGAATTAAGATTATAACAATGCAATGCTTTCAAAAAGTTACACTTTTTAAATTTTTATAAGGTCTCTGGGTTTATGAGTTATTAGGGGGCTCCACCCTCTGCTCGCTAACGCTCGTCAGCTCCCGTGAATTGCAACGCAATTCACGGGAATTCGCTACGCGATCCCGGCTCGTTTCGCTCACTCGCCACTTTTTGCAGCAATTGTAGCCAGACTGAGTACTATCATAAATCCTTTTAACATATGAAATTGGCAATTTTTTATGTAGAAAAAGTAATTGAAAACTTCGTTAAAAACACAATTAAAAATGCATTTAGATGGTGCTATTAATGGGATAATTTTTTTTTAAATTTAAATAAAAAACAGAAAAAATTACCTTGGAAACACAATTAATTAAAAACTTATAGCGCGTATAATATTGTACAGCACGGCTTAAATTCATTTCGAAAAGCTCTTGGAAAAACACTATGTGATAGCAAGATAGTTCCATATAAAAAAAACAATCATCGTCTAAAGTTCGTTCGTTCAAATAAAAATATATATATTGTCTAAAGTTCGTTCGACGTGAAAAATGCAATATCTCTCAGACGCTTGGCAAGTTAACAAAACGTAAACAATACGTTTTCTGCTGTGTCTAAAAGAAACACTTAATCAAAAATCTGATTTGCTGAATGCATCACGTGACCGTAAACGAACCAATTACCATTGCTATTCATAAATCGTGCTGTCATCAAGACCGTGCTGTGTTTAAAAAGAGCTACTGCTCTAAAGTTTGATTCGCTGAATGGATCATGTGACCGTAAAGTCAGCCACTGAAAATCGTCGGTCAGGAAACTACGGTTGTTGCCTACATTCAAATTCAGCCTTATTTTCGCATCACATAAGAGAAATATATATAGAGCTATTTAAAAAAGTTTTCTTCATGCTCTGACAAGTACAATAGTAAAAAGTAAATTCTTGCTACGACCTAAACTCATCGAGTACATTAAATTCCACATTGAATTTTATGAAATTTTGGAGCACTAAAAACTCGTCTGTCCATTTTTAGTAGAATAGAATTTTTAGTGTTGTACTAGCACGAAGAAATTTTTTCTAAATATAACTTGAAGGATCCAGGGACAGTATAAAAATTTAAAAAGTGTAACTTTTTGAAAATGAATGGTAGGACTATTTTTCATCCACATAATTTTTCTTTCTACCCTATATTTAACACTTTTCAATTTACATTGCCTACGTATTGTCAAAAATTAATACATGTTTCAATCTTTTTTTTTTTTTTTTTTTTTTTTTTTGTACAACTTTCTTAAATAATAAATTCACCTATGGTGCCTTGAAAAAACAAATATATTAACAATTGGTTCGAAATTTTTCCCTGCAAAAGCATAAGTTATCTAGCTATTCTTCAGATAAATACAAACTACAATTTAATGGATTTAAAACGCTTTTATTAATCTATATATTATAAAAAAGTAAGTTACTAACGCTGCCGCTGCCAGATATTTTTCCTCTTGATATTTAATCGTTTTAAATAACCTACAAAATATAAACTTTAAATCCAGGAGGGAGGCACTTGAGAAGCGGGTTGTCTAGGGCCGAAACTAGGGGAGGGGGAGCAAGTGGGGCTTGTGGCCCGAGCGTCAGAGTAGAAGGAGGTGCCAAATGAAGGTTTGGTTTGTCGTTCGGTACAAAATAATAATAATAATAATAATAATAATAATAACGCAATTTAGGCAAAAATGTCATGGAATCGGACAACCCAAACTAAAGATGTATTCACTAATTTTACACTATTTTCTTTGAACAGGACCGTTTTTCCTTTCGGGGCAACAGAACAATACTTGATCAACGAATTCATCCATGATACTTGCAAGATCCATACACTGTCCCATTTAACCTTGAAATGGTTCAATGTTTTGGGCAATATTGTGATGTTTTGTATGTTTTGATTTTGTGCATCCCTGTAAACAAATTATAAGATCTACATATTGGATTAACGAACGCACTCAATATACTTGCAAGATCAATACAATGTCCCAATTAAGTTCGAATTTGTTCAGTATTTCGAACATTATCGAGGCGACAAGATTGTTATTATATATAGATAGATAAATATAAAAACGAAGCGATTGCAATAGGTCGATTACCAAACAAAATCAACCTAAAAAACTTAAGATTAATGTACTGCCTATCAATTATTTCATATTTAAAATAAAAATTAAGGGAAGGGATTGAAAACTTTTCTTTATAAATTTATTTTGGAAAGGAGGAGAGAGATCTGAGCCAAAATTCGAACTTGCTGCCCCGGGTAAAAAAAAATTCATAGTTTCGAGGGAACCCTGGAAGAATATGGCTCCTCGACGTGGCCCATAAGGATATCTCAAGATTTATAAATTTACGGATGAAAAAGATTTATAAGTAAGTGAAAAGGTAAAATTTGGATTTAAGAACGTTTATAAACAGGAGCTGTGATGGAAGATATATGATGGTATACGACATATACCATTAGGAATTTCTTAAGAAGATCCTTTTACTCTGTTTTTCTGAAATAAAACTGTAGCATTTATCGTGTTTTGTTTTTTCGACTGTAGCACTGCCTATAAGCTAAAGACTGATCATTCGTGTCGGTCACTGATTTCAAATTTAAATTAATCAAGAAAATGATTATGACCAAAATAATTTTGACCAATCTAACTTCGTAATTTGTCAAAAGATGTCGCCACCACACAATGCATGATAATAAGTAAAAATTCTTCACAATAAATGATTGAAATTAATTTTACGTTTTGCATATTAATAATGAAAGAAAATTTTCCAATTCTTTGGTACGGGCAACTGATTCGAAGGTCGCTGATAGGGCCACAGAGCGAGTACAAATTAGCCTGGTTCTAGAGAAGTACACAGAGGAAGACCTATAGGGAATTGGGACCATAAACATAAACTACTAGGTTTTTATGGCCGAATCATGGTCACAATTCATTCCATTTCGTTATCCCCTAGTAAATTCGTCCCTGCTCACTCCCCCCCCCCCCCCCCCCTCCCAAAAAAAATGGATACTCTAACTCTATTGTGGTTGCCAGACCCAGCGCATTTAAAAGGTCCGTCATGGTTTTAAGTCTTTTTTTTTTTTTCTTTTTTTTTTTTTTTTTAATGAAATAACAAAAAAGTATACTTACCTTTTTTTTCTTCCAATGTTTCTTTCTTTGTCTTCTTTTAATGGAAAAGAAGTACTGGTGACACATGTTTTTCAGATTCCTATATAGCAAAATGGATGAATCCACCAATGTTTCACTCATTATTATTATTATTATTATTATTATGGAAGGATACTCACACACGCGTTATATTGCGGCTTTATCGAATTTTATGTTTTTGAGATTCGTTTCTAACGAGATAAATGATTCCGCCCATATTCATTTTATTTTATTTTATTTTATTTTGTGGAAGCGAAAATACGCTTAGTGTTCACCGCTTTAAAGATCTTCCTAACTTTTAAAGGTACCTCGACAGCGAAATTGCTAAATCCAGTGATGATTTTTCTTTCTTTCTTTGTGCGCAACAAGATTTATACTTTTACAGATAAAAAAGATTTCATGAATAAATGAAAAAGTAACGAATTTGGATTTAAAACTAAAGACTTTTGATTCGTATCAGTCAGTGATTTCAAATTTAAATTAAACAAAAGAGAATGATTCTGACGCCAACTTTTTTGATCAATCTAACTTTGTAATTTGTCGACAGATGTCACCACCATAATGTATGATAATTGGATTGGCATCGTTGAAAATTCTCCAAAAGATATGTTTGAAATGAATTTTATATTTAATTTCCATTCAAATTAAATTCCAAACATACGACTGAAATAGAGGTTTGCACGAGTCCGGCTCGGCGAATTTTCATTCACGAGACTCGGGACAGGCCTGGGCTTTATTTTTTACTAAAGACTTGGGCCGTTCCAGATTTATTTTTTCCAGACCAGGATCGAATTCTTCCTAGAGGTCTGCACGGGCCGAAATTTTGAGAACCGGTCTCGATCCCGCCCGTATGAAAATACTTTGCGCGGCACAACAATTTTTGTATAAAATGCATATATTTTTAAATGACTATTTTTCTACAAATAAAATTATTTTTAAAGAATAGTATGTACATTTCTAGGCAAAAAAAAAAAAAAATAAATAAATAAAGTGCAGTAAAACATGTGAAACAGAATCTGTCTATGACGGAATCCTGTCTAAATAGAAAAATGTTTTGATAAGTGAAAAATAAATAGTATAATAATCCGTGCAAAAAGAATATAATAAATATACAACATATGGTGCACGTCTTAAGAATGGAACCTGTCTATAACAAAATTTTCTTCGCTCCTGATTTTTCTTCTCTTCATCTTTCTGCCAGGGTTCTTCATTTGAATGTAATTGTCTAAGTCAATGTTTATATACGTGTTTAAGTGCTCATTAATAGTGTTGATATTTTGTATTCCCTGTATTTCGAACGTAATCTGAAAATAAAATCTATGCATAAGTCTGATTTTTGAATAATTTTAATTGTGGGATAATGTTGCTTCAGAAATATCGACGTTTTTTTTAGAAATTCAGTCAGGCCGAATTTTTAGCTATTATACCAGCCCGGGCGCAGTCCGACATATTTGCTTTTATACCGTGCTGGGTCGGGCCAAAAAACTTTTCCGTGTGCCTGGTCGAGCTCGGGCCGAACTTTTTCTTTTATACCGAGGCGGGCAGAGACAAAAAAATTGTTCGTGTTGAGCCTGGAAATTTCGACTCATGCAGATATCTAGACTGAACTTCGTCAATTCATATTTATTTCAAACTCCACAATAAGTTTTTTTTTTTAAGTTTTAGTCATCTTTTCGGTAATGGAATCACATGTTTATTTGTGTGTACTTTTATTATAAGTTTTATTTTTATTTTTTTAAGAAATTACTTTTAGAAATTTCGCTAACAGATTTTTAGGTTTATTTCGAATATATAACGAATATAATTAACACTCGATAAATCTGAATATAAATTTGACAATTTTCATATTTATACATTAGATTAAAGAAAAAAAAAATCTAATTTTGACTTCATTCAAAATTTTGAATTTCTAATTTTCCCGCCGAATTATATTTTATACTTATTCAATGCAAGCAATTGACGAGAAGATCTCGGTGCTGGTATGTATGACTGCAGAGACGCAGGCCCTGATTGTCGCACGGGCACCCGGGGCCCATGTCCTGAGCACAAAATTTCCGAAGGGCACGAAATTTTTCATAATTTCATCTAAATTTCCATTTTAAAAAATCATAATTGTGCCAACGTTTTTATTATTTTTTTTTAGAACTTTTGTTTGCACTCAGTATGAGTTTGGTTTTATCATTTAATATCAATAACATCATTAATTAGTAGATTTCTTATCATTATTTTCTAGCAATTGATGTACTGTATTTATCAAGTTATTCAATTTTATTATACTGCACATTTATTCGAAAAGTGACACAACTGAAAAAAATGTGATAGTTGAGATATTAATATGATAAAATGATAAAAAATATACCTCAATCTATAGTTAAAAGCAACATTTCAGTAAATAATAGAAAAAAATAAAAATTTTATTTTTATTCCTGGAACCGTTTTTCAATTTTCCGGAAAACATAATTTTTTTTAGTTGACACTTTTCGAATAAGCGTACAATATGTAATAAATAAATAAATAAAATACAAAACTAGTGTCAATAAATCAACCAATCTAACGGGGCACGGAAAATTGAAAGTGCCCAGGGCACAAAAACGTGCTAGTCAAGGCCCTGCAGAGAGGAGAGTTAGAGCCGGTACAATACAAATTATCGATGCTCTTGTGGCAGGGGTGGACCGACCGATGGGACTATAACTATAATGCGACACTTCCGCATGCAATTAGTGGCGTATTTAAGCTGGTGATGGAATATAAACAAATTATAATATGACATAATTACTTCAAGGCTATTTTCTACCTTTTGGTCCTTTATTAATTGACATTATTATGCTAGGCAAATCACAATCATAATCGGTGACCTGGACGTCTGGTTTCCTTGTCAGACCAACTAATGATTAATGATTTCGAATGCTGGATATGTGTTATAAGAAGTGAAACTTACGCTTTGATTCTAAGTTCACCATGTTGCAAAGTGAAATCAAAATGTAAAACAACTTTAAATTTTTCGAATCACCAATTTTAGTTATAAATTTTAATTACATAGATATAAAAAATCTGTAACCTTTATCTTTTACAAAGTTTTAATAAAACAACAGTTTAATTAATGCATTGAAGAATAACTTTAGGAACAGTCACCAACGGCATTGCAATGAAAACCATGGGCGCTAGCAGCACAGAATCCAGGAAGGGGCAAGATTTGTGAATAGTCCGTTGATAAGTTTTTTTTTTTTTTTTTTTTTTTTTTTTTTTAAGTATGGATAATATAAGCATGAAATAAGCTAAACTACGAATATTTTTTTCGGAATGTGAAACGCAATTTATATCTATATCTAAAGCAATGTAAAAATGTATCAATGCACGAATTAGTTAAAAGTAAGCATATACAGAATTTTTTAAACAGAAAATGAAGAGTTGAAACAGTTTATATTTTTCGTTTGGGGGATCTCTCTGCCAGGGTTCTCACTGCCGATCGCCATTGAGTCAAATCATCGCGACAATATGCCTCATTTAGTGAGGAAAGGAACGATTGAAATCGACAAATTGCGAGAGCTGATCTTTCTCCCTTGTGCACAGAGGATGATTGGCGGTGTTGCCTATCGTGTTCAGTCGTACCATATCATATACATCAATCCATTTCTATTTCCATGAAAATCTTTCCACATTTCGGCGGATTTCAGTTTTTTTTTTTTTTTTTTTTTCAAATCAAAGCCACAAATCTTTAAAACTTTTCAACTTTTTCTTTTCTTACTTTATTGTAGCAATTAAATAATCAATTATGTAAATCCCCCCACCTTGAAACCTCCACAAAGCAAACATTTTACTATTATTTTTTTTTTCTTTATCTCAGTTTGGTTATTCTTTTACTCTATCTATAATAGAAGAAAGCATTGTAATCGAAATTTTTTTTTTCGACTCCCGGTTTTCGACGGATTTACACGTTCTAGGGATCAGAGATTCCGAAAAACATGTTTTTACAAAATGTCTGTCTGTCCGTCCTCATTGTATCATCGAAATATGAAGTTGTGCTTCAAATTGAACAGAATTTTTTTTTTCTATGTTTTTGGCTATGACAAGCAGGTCCTACTTGAATTTGGGGATATTTCGATGAAAGAGAGCGCTGCGATCGCGATTTTTGTTCGATTTTGACTATTGTATCATCGAAAAATGTATGAAGTTATGCAGATAATTGAACAAAAAAAATTTCTATGTTTTTGACTATAGCCTGCAGGTCCCAGTTGAATTTGGGGATATTTCGACGAAAGGGGGCGCTGCGATCGCGATTTTTGTTCCATTTTCACTATTGTATCATCGAAAAGTGTATGAAGTTATGCAGATAACTGAACCAAAATGTTTGTATATGTTTTTGACTATATCATGCAGGTCCCAGTTGAATTTCGGCATATTGTGCCTAGTGTGGGCGCTGTGATAGCCATTTAAATATTTCAATTTCAAAAAGATGTAAAGAAAAAAATTCGAAATCCTAAAACATTTTTGCGTTGAACGTTCGGCATTGAACCAAGGATTCCAGAGCATTTTTTGTTTTGCCTCTATCTTAAAAAATGGCTGAGCCTGAGATATAGCAGTTTGAAATTATAAGGTGGCTAACATTTTGAAACAATACAGCAGGATTCCTCCATAAACGGGTTTAATTTACGAGTTTTAGTGAACATGGTCCGCCAAATTTTCTTTCACTGTTGTAACTATCGTCTCAACACTTACATATGCTTAAAACTATATATGTATATTCGCCAACGTCAAATTCTCACCAAGCTTGGCGACAATTGGTGAAATATCGCCAAATTTTGCGACAAAAATACGATGCCATATATGAAGCCAACTTGGCCATGTCTGTCTAATTTGGCGATAGTCTCATTCAAATTCAATGCTCACGAGAACTGGGAATGACTCTTTCGCGATTTTCAAATGCATGGACATACAAAAAAGAGCTAAAAATTATTTTTCACGGAAGGGAGAGGAGTCAATATGCAGAGCCCTATTTATTTAAAGTATTTTGAGAATGGATTTTATTAGCTTTTATTCAAAATCATCAAAGAGAAAGAAAAATTAGTTAGTTTTTAAAATCCAATAGCGTCCAACTAGCGTAGCAACTTATGGGCGTAGAATGCATTCTTATTTTTAAAATATCTGATCGGGAAATTAATATTTTTAACTTCTACTTTCTGACGCATTCAGGCACTGGTTTTTTCACAAAAGAACATGACACTCGCAGACAAGTACTCAAGTGATTTGCAATCAAATAGAGTTTTCTATTGTTTGAAACCTGCATTAATGTTTTACATTTTGAGTTACAATCAGAGGCGCAGAGAGTCAACTAGAGCCCCGGGGATAAAGTTATCTAAAGGCCCCTATTCACATGGAACAAGGACATTTTTAGAAGGTATTAAAATAATTTATTTGAATTCCTTTTAACTTAACTTGTATGTTAAAATAAATTATATTTTGATTAAATAATTTCAATTAATATTTTTAATTAATTTCATAGAATATGATATAAAATCTTCGAGTTCGGGTCGGGTGTAACCTAACCCACACAGGATGATGTACTCTCAAAAATTCTGCAAATAGAACTAATTTTTCCGTTGATTATATTTCGTTAAAACAAGAAAATTTCCGCTTTGATTGTATAAACAAACACAAAAACTTTTTTGTGAAAAAGTTTGAGGCATCTATGAACCAAATAGCATAACAATAAGTCAATAAACTATATACTATAAACAGAAGGAGTTTTTCTTTTGTAAAACTAAACACAAAAAACTAAACAATGAACTATATAAAAGAAAAAAAAATACCATCGAAAATTATAATCAGCCAGTACCTAGATTATTATTTTTTTTTTTTTTCAAGAAATTGTAGTAGAAAGGAAAAATAATGTAATGGCTTTGTGAATCAAATGTGGAAAACTAAATGAAAAATGTTTAAGTCTGAGTGTGAAGATTTAAAAAAAAAAAGAAAGAAAGAAAGAAAGAAAGAAACTTAGCACACAGAACAAAATATCTAGACTATTAACTGAAAAAAGAAGTGCTTGTATTGCATTCCCATAAAAACAGTTTACAACTTTAATAAGACAAAATAACAACATTTTACCTTTACCTTTTTTTTTTTTTTTTTTTTTTTTTTTTTTTTTTTTTTAATATAGACCTAAAAAAAACTTGAGTTGTTGTGATACTTACAATAGGAAAAAAAAAATAACGATGCCAGGACATCATGGAATGTGAAATTACACTGATGTCCAGTAATTAAGGGCAGTGACCAATTTCAGACGCTCCGTCAAATATCTGCTGAAACTCATGAGGAAATGCCCATGAACTTTGAGGGAGTAAAGAACATGTTTGACTTCATGTTTTTCAGTGAAGATTTTGTCGCGAGGACAATTAGGGTGTGTGTGTGGTGGGGGGGAGGGGCAATAATAATTTTAATAATAAAATAATATTTTCGATCACCCAAGTAACAGAAAATGCTGAAAATGGTCTCTCACTGTAGCAAATGACTATGTAGTTCCTGTTCAACATTTGAGTGCATTTGTGTAAGCACAGCGCGTATATTCGTGAAGATGTTAACATTTCTGTGAAAAATTCAAAAGGGTTTTTTTTTCACAGCATGCAGAGTTTTCAATCGAATTTAACACCGCTTTTCAAAAACTTCACAAAAAATGATAGAAATAGTATACTGCAATTAAAATATTAATATGTTGAATATTTGATGAGATATAGGTATTTGTATGAAATAAATTTTAACTGCGTATGCGCGAACACCAGCAAAATTTTTTTGTCATGATTTGATAGTCAATACTATAGGGCAACTCATATAAAAACACCAGTGAAATATCGCGAAAACTCAAAAAGTTATAGCAATAATTGATAAATTGAGAAGGAAATCCCATAGGATTATATGACTCCAAACTAGGGATGCACCAAATATAAGCTTATTCGGCCATACTACCAAATAATCAAACTATTCGGTTTGCTGAATATTCGGTTAGGCCGAATATCATACTATTCGGTTTGCTGAATATTCGGTTAGGCCGAATATTAAACTATTCGGTCTGTCGAATATTCGGTTTGGCCGAATATCAAGATATTCGGCGAAACCGAATACTTAAAGAAAACGCTTTTAAAAAATAATTTTAAAAACCTTAAAACTTTTATTTTTAACTGTCAATAAATAAAGATAGTTAGGAAAATTAAGAAATACATTATTTGTTTGCTGTTTGAAAAGTAACAATTAAGAAAATTAACTGTTAATGACGACATGCAAGTTCTTGAATATTGCTTGCTTTTTCACAAATGGCTGTTTCTAAAAATAATGGAAGATAATACGCAGCTTTGAAGGGCATATTCGACCAAATATAAGTAACAAGACAAATAGTTATTGTATGGGAAACCAGGATTGCAATGCACTTATTCAGTCAAAAATACAGTGTATATCATTCCAAGTAAAACTTGCATTTTCACTTAATTTTAACAATAATGAAGGAACTGTAACAATATATTCAAACATCAGATTTACTTTGCTTTCTGTGAAATGTGACAAGAAGTTCTAGAAATTGCCACAATTGTGGTGCAAGCAACACAAAGCTGGACATTCCATTATTCAGAATGCAGCTGACAGTACATATATTTTGTCACTGACTAAAATTCAGCCACTTCCAATTATTTCATCACATTTCACACAAAGCAAAGTTGATGAAAATCTAGCTAAAACATCTTTATTGTTGTTAATGAAAATTTGGGTGCAGCTTGTAGTGAAGCACATTGTATTTTGGATTGAATAAATAGATTGCGATGCTGATTACCTGTATAGAAAGTGTTTGTCTTTGATCTCATTAGCTCCCTTGAAAGTTTGTTTTAAAATTTTTGGAACACTTTGTACATTTCCAACCTCTGAAAATAATCATTCATTTTAGAACATCTGGTGCATTCAAAAACTTTCTTGATAGTTGCCACCATTTGAATATTTAAAATTTTTTTACTTGTTTCCTGGCAAATAAAATTTTATGATTCTAAAATATTCCTTCAAAATTTCTTTTTCATTTTAAAATATTTGTTTTAGAATATAAGAAAATTTTATTCATTTATTTTAGTTCACAGACGGAACTGTGAAGTTAAATTTTTTTTAATAAAAAAAGTTTTAAGACTATCCTTCTTAAATAATACTTCGAAGCATAGATTTTTTTACTGTAAAGTTTAATTGTGAAAAGTTTTGTCTATCAAAATTGTCTTTGTGTTAAATATGATGTAAAATTATTTTAAAATTTAACTTTTTACAACTTTTAAACCCTGAAATATAGGAGTATTAGGCTAGCCGAATATTCGGTATTCGGCCAAATAGTTACTATTCCGCTGGCAGAATATTCGGTATTCGGTTCACATGTGTCGAATATTCGGTATTTGGTTCACATGTGTCGAATACTCGGTATTCTGCCAAAATCACTATTCGGCGATTCCCTACTCAAAACTTAAAAAAAAAAAAAAAAAAAAAAAAACGTACATCTATTTGTTTTTCAAATTTAATGTAGCAGAAATTAGCATAAGGCACAGACATACACACATAGTTGTGTGCCGCTCCATTTCTTTAAATCTTTTGGCCGAATCAATGTAAAAAAAGAAAGAAAGATAATTGATAGCAAAGTTTATATTATAATCTTCTTGAAAATCACCTCAAGAACAACAAAGGTATTCCGAACTTAATAGCTTTAGGGAGATTAAAGATCGTCGAAAAAAAAATCACCTATTTTTTAAAAAACAAAAAGATATTTAATATTCTTGGTAGCAAGTTAGGTTTGTATAACATAAGTTTAGTCCAATCGTACTTTAAGTAGGGTCTCTGTGTTTTTATTAAAAAACATATATACAGACTCTTTTCTATTTTGGTTGTTCTTATTAGGAAAAAAAATCCCAAGACATCAAGATCTCCACGGTGCAATATACTTAATTACGTGGCAATCCAAGTATGAAGAAGATTAGAGAGTGGATATAATGTACAGGCGAACCGACGTCAAACACTTTTTAACTATGCTGGATAGTGTTTAAAATAAAAATGCGAATTTTAGTTATTATAGTTCATTTGCTGTTCTTGGATGTTAAATATTTTTCAATATTAAAGATAGTCTATTCTGTTGATTCGAGGACTTCGTTGTCTGACTCACATCTCTGGATCCCGGCCTCGGTGGGCAACCCATTAAGGGTGTACTCGTGGTGAATACAGAGGTGCGAATTTAAAACATGTTTTTGAGTAAACTCTTTTTGGCACACTCCACAAGTGAATGGCTTTTCTTTGGTATGGGTGCGTGTATGTTCAACCAAATGCCCCTTATGGACAAACCCTTTGTAGCAGATTTCACAAATATGCAGCTTTCCTTTAGCATGTGAGTGCAGGTGCATATTCAGAAGCTTTTTCTCGGGAAATTTTTCGGGGCACACCTTGCAAGCGAAAGTATTTTCTGTGTGGGTGCGAAGATGAGCATTCAAAACGTGTCTCTGAGAAAATGCTTTTTGACAGATATCGCAAACGAAGGGTTTTTCTTTCGTATGAATGAGATGATGCTCTTCCAGGTGATTCTTTCGGGCAAAACTTTTGCCGCACAACACACACATAAAAGGTTTCACAACAGCATGGGTAGTAGTAAGATGAATTTTCAAGTAACATGCATGAGAGAATGTTTTGCCGCAAATATTGCAGACAAATGGCTTTTCTTTAGCGTGAACAGATTTATTATGCATGTCCAATGTTTTCTTCTGGCTGAACCTTTTACCACACGTTTCACACCCGAACTGTTTCTCGCTTTCTTTGACGTGATTACGAGCATGATCATTCAGATAACGCCTGTCAGCAAACGCTTTGTCGCATACTTCGCAAATAAAGGGTTTTTCATTAAAATGGCCTCGTAAATGGCAGTTCAGGGAAGATTTATTACGAAATGCTTTATCACAGAGATGACAAACATAAGGTTTGATGTTTGTATGACTGAGAACGTGTTTTCCCAGATTGCTTTTGCTTTTAAATGCTTTATTGCATACGGCACAGAAGAAACTTTTTTCCTTCGAGTGAGTCCGTAAATGCACAGTCAAACAATACTTTTGTGAGAAGACTTTGTTGCATTCCTTACAAGCGAAAGGTTTTTCTTTTGTATGTATTCGGATATGCTTTCTCAAGACACCCGATTGAGCGAACCCACGATTGCACACACCACAAACGTAAGGCTTGACTTCGGCATGGATGTTCAGATGAACTTTCAGATGGGGCTTTCGAGAAAATCCTTTTCCACAAGTTTCACAAATAAAAGGCTTTTCGATTATAACGCTAGAATTATCCATAGTGAATGAAATTTATACATATATCCATCTGCCTCTTAATCAGATATATTATTAAATACAACTAAATAAAACTGTGGAATTACAGCACAATATCCAATGGATATTTCTGTTTGTAGAATTTATATCTATCTGTCTAATGCAGATAAGTGACTTCTTATGTACTAAATTAGATATATTATTAAATACCCCTAAATGAAACTGTGCTTACAGAACAATTTTCATGGGATAATTATATTGTACTATATCTTTTTAGAACATATACATATATCTTATCTGTCTTATGCAGATAGTGACTTTTTATGTATTAAAATCAGATATATTATTAAATACTACTAAATAAAGCTGTAGAATTGCTGCACACTACATAATGGATATGTCTTCTTCTAGAATTTTCTTTTAGAAAACATACATATATTATATACATACTACATATATGTGTGTAACTGTCCAATGCAAATAGGTGACTTTTTATATACTAAAATTAGATATATCATTAAATTTCACTAAATAAAACTGTGAAATTATAGCACAATTTCCATTGGATAATTCTGTTTGTACAATCTCCTTTTATAACACATACATACATCTTTCTTATGCAGATAATTATGTGTTAAAATCAGATATATACTTAACACCATTAAAAAAAAGTGGAATTTACAGCACAATTTTCACTTGGCAAATCCATTAGTAAAATCTACTTTTAGAAAACTCCACTCAAAAATATTTTTCCAACAGTTTCTGTAAAAAATACATGTTGCCTTAAACAAGAAGTTTCACGTTCAGCATGATTTCTGGAAGTCAGACACCTGAAAGAAATAAAATAAACACATGAAAACATTTATCTTACAGTGCTCTATAATAAATTCAATTGCTTCTGATTTAATTAATATAACAATCTAGTTTTTTAACTACAGGCTAATAATCTTAGCCAAAATTAATTGTAAGTTTTATTGATTTTAAATAGCTCTATACTCAGGTAACTACAGATCAAATGTTTTGGTGACTGCTGCATTGCATACAATATCATCAAAATTATTATACTAACCGCTATTTGTAATGAATTACACTTACATTAGTTTCATTAGCTGATCGAAAGAAAAAAACACAATGTTTTTAAATTGGCATACATTTATTATAATTTTTATATTTTATGCATTTTTGTAGAATGGTGTCTTCTGCTTATTTGTTTGGGATCGGAAATGATGTTTTATGGTCACAAAAACTCATAATACACACATCTTTTTTTTTTTTTTTTTTATCTTATTGCAAAATCATCTATAAATCCCTCCTAAATAATATATAAAAAAATATATAAAATATATAAAAAAATCAATTTTTGTTATTTTTTATTTTTTTAAATGCCAAATTAAGTTTTTTTTTTTTTTTTTTTTTATAGACCTAAATAATTATTTTTCTTACATACACTTATTCATTCGGAGAAAAAAAAATTACAATTCTGAATATATTTTGATTGAATGTACCTTTAAATCAATTTAGCATAACTTGATATTAACTTTATGTTCAAGAAATTATTAAAGTAAATTATTAATATCAAGTTAAAATGAAATTCCGACTTTCCGTTGACAAATTTAAGTTTAGCGAAATAAATGTGGTACTTCATGTTTGATCTTATCTTACACAGAAAAAAATAAAACCCAATTTGGGTTGAAAGATTCTTTAGTATGTGCCCAAATTGGGCCATGCCTGTTTTGGTAACCACTGTGTATCCATTTTGGGCACTGTTAAATACCCCTTTTCAAAAAAATTAATCTGTAGACTATGACCTTTAAAAAAAAAAAAGTCCTCCAGGGCTGTACCGGAAGAAAAAGGTAGCTTCCCTATTACTTCTTTTATAAAGAATTCAGTTAATTTTACTCACACACATAAAGGTAAAATGCGTGGAACCCGATTATAGAAGATTTTCCGTTTTCGTCAATACTGAATTTGAATGGGAATTTCGAAAAATTTGTCAGCTATCGCCAAATTGGCTTCATTTATGACGATTTATTTTTGATCGCCAAATTTGGCGATGTTTTGTCCCGCATCGGGACGCTGGTGGATATGAATATGTAGTTTTAAGCGTATGGGGGTAGCAACAAAGATTACAACAATTACAGTAAATTTGCAAAAAAACACGTTTTCTAAAGCTCATAAACGAAACCTGATTATGGAAAAATCCGCCACCCTAGAATTTGAACTGCTATATCTCAGCCATTTTTTAAGATAAAGGCCAAAAAAAAAAAAAAAAAAAAAAAAAAATCCGAATCTATTATTTAAGGCCGACACATAAGGGTACATCTTTTTGGATTTGAAATTTTTAACTGACCGTCATTTTGAAACGAGATGGCGGCTGAAGCTGACAAACGAACTCGGTCACGAATTCTATCGAATGACAAAAAAATGGGAGATATATATATACAGGGTGATTCATAAAAGATGGGCAGAACTTTAAGGGGTTATAGTACACTTAAAGACAAATAATATTAAATAGGAGACTAAGGGTCCCAGACGTATTCCCAAGGAGATAGGGGGCATTAAAGTTTAGGGTCCGAAATTTCAAATGATTATAAAACATGGAAAAATTGGTCGATTCGTTTGCGGTTTTTGCAAAAAATTTTCTTTATGCCAGTATTTTCTTGAAATAAAATTTTAAAGTTCAATTTCAAAAAATGCCGATAGGGGCGCTTTAGACTTTGGAGTAACAAACAACTATTTTTTAACGTTATTTTTTGTATTTCTTTAAATGATTTCGAAAGCTTAGACTTAAACTTAAATTTTGATCTAAAAATCTGAGTCCTAACGCGTAGTTAAGTAGCGTAAACTGAAATTTGAAATTTGAAACCCTTCTCCCTCCAGAACAAAAATCAGTTATTCCCGATCTTTGTGTCGTAGATTAGGCTCTAACTACTGCCGCGTTTTGCTAAAATTATTCTTTATGTCAGTATTTTCTTGAAAATAAATTTTAAAGAAAATTTTCAAAAAATTCCGATAGAGGGCGCTTTAGACTTTGGAGTAACGAACAACTATTTTATACCGTTATTTTTTGTGTCTCATTAAATGCTTTCTAAAGCTTATCCTTAAATTTTCAGCCCAAAATCTGAATCGTTAGACGTGGTTAAGTTTCTGGGGAGAGGGGTTTGAAATTTCTACTCCTGAGCACAGTTCAGTTTACCATGTCCACACATTGTGTGCTGTGATACGAGGTAAAAAGACACAAATTAGGATTATGTTACCAAAGCATATTTATTAACATGTAATCACAATAAATGTTCAAAATTGTGACCACCAGAGGTTATGCACGCAGAACAACGGCGACGAATGGAACGGCGAACATTCGCGAAAACATCAGGCTTTTCGAGCACTTCCCCTACAGCGGCGGAAAGTCTGGCGACCAGTTCCTCGGGGGATTCAATGGGTGTCTCATACATAAGAGCCTTCAATCGTCCCCAAAAAAAGAAATCGAGGGGTGAAAGATCTGGCGAGCGAGCAGGCCAAGCAACAGGACCACCTCGACCAATCCATCTGTTCGGAAATGTGATGTCCAGATAGTTGCGGACGTCTCGTACGTAATGGGCTGGCGCTCCATCGTGCTGGAACCACATGACCCGCCGGATGCGTGGAGGAACAACGTTTAACAGGTCTGGCAGCACATGTTGCAGAAATGTGAGGTATGTTTTACCGTTGAGGCGTTCAGGAAGAAGGTACGGTCCGATTAGGTGGTCTCCGAGGATTCCTGCCCAAACATTGATGGAAAAGCGTCTCTGATGAGCATGTGGATTGACATCCGCCCATACATGTGCATTGTGTGTGTTAAATGTACCTTCACGTGTGAAGGTACATTCATCGGTGAAAAGCACAGTTCGTCCAAAATGTGGATTTAGCGCGTTCTGCTGCAGAAACCAGCGGGCGAATTCAATACGATTTGGATAATCCCCTGGAGACAGTTTCTGGACTCGTTGCACATGAAACGGGAGCAAATGTTCATCCTTCAGTACCCTCCAAGTCGTGGACTGTGAGGTATCCACCTGGCTAGCCACTGTTCGTGTACTTGTACTTGGCTGCGCCGCTACTACATCCAGAATGGCTTCTGCAACAACTACTGATTCGTCCTTTTTTGCACGACCTGCATTCGACCGGGAAGCGAGAAATGATCCCGTCTCACACAACTGTCTGTGCAAGCGCTCGAAAGTTTTGCGGTTAGGCAACCGCCTGTTAGGAAATCGCTCTCCGTACATTCGTTGTGCCTCTGCACCATTTCCATCTGCCGCTCCGTAAATTAAATGCATCTCAGCCTTTTCCTTATTCGTGAAGGGCACCATCTTCCGATTCATTACTACAGCGACTTACACTTGACTCACCGTTCAGTGGTTTTTATGCCTGAATCGTGTCGAAATTTTGCATACGTGTTCTTCTTCTTCCCCATTTGACATTTGCATACTTTCTGTTTCCTTCTTCACCCGGTGACTAGCGTCAGGAATGGAGCTTTAACGTTTGCATGAGCGACGTTTCCAACTGTGCCAGTGCCTTTATGAGTGAATTCCGACTATGCAGTCCTTGACGAAAGTTGTATTTTTGCCTCGTATCACAGCACAGAATCGTTGGGCATGGTTAAGTAGTGCAAACTGAACTATGTTCAGAAGTTGAAATTTGAACCCCCTCCCCTCGCTACTGAACCACGCTCAGCGATTCAGATTTTGAGCTGAAAATTTAAGTTTAAGTCTAAACTTTAGAAATCATTTAATGAGACACAAAAAATAACGGTATAAAATAGTTGTTCGTTACTCCAAAGTCTAAAGCGCCCTCTATCGGAATTTTTTGAAAATTTTCTTTAAAATTTATTTTCAAGAAAATACTGACATAAAGAATAATTTTAGCAAAACGCGGCAGTAGTTAGAGCCTAATCTACGACACAAAGATCGGGAATAACTGATTTTTGTTCTGGGGGGAGAAGGGTTTCAAATTTCAAATTTCAGTTTACGCTACTTAACTACTCGTTAGGACTCAGATTTTTAGATCAAAATTTAAGTTTAAGTCTAAGCTTTCGAAATCATTTAAAGAAATACAAAAAATAACATTAAAAAATAGTTGTTTGTTACTCCAAAGTCTAAAGCGCCCCCTATCGGCATTTTTTGAAATTGAACTTTAAAATTTTATTTCAAGAAAATACTGGCATAAAGAAAATTTTTTGCAAAAACCGCAAACGAATCGACCAATTTTTCCATGTTTTATAATCATTTGAAATTTCGGACCCTAAACTTTAATGCCCCCTATCTCCTTGGGAATACGTCTGGGACCCTTAGTCTCCTATTTAATATTATTTGTCTTTAAGTGTACTATAACCCCTTAAAGTTCTGCCCATCTTTTATGAATCACCCTGTATATATATCAACATTCGAGTTTACGGAGGTAATTGATGTTTAAGGGTCATGATCGGCGAAAATATACCAAAATTTTTCGGAATTACTTCCCTCCGAAGAGCTGCAATAGGTAGCTTCTTACTTTTTGTAACAGAAGCTAATACTTAAAAATAAAGTATGGAATTTGGACGATTCGGTTCAAGGGCTATGCGAGGACATACATCGGAAGCGGGAGGGGAGGTACTAATTGTATATACTTCGTTGAAAGTCTTAAAAAAGCCAGCTTTTATTAAAAAGTAGCTTTTAAAAACCTACAATTTATTATTTTTTCAAAAAAAGAAAAAAACTTTATCATAGCTGCCCCCGAGGATGAATTGTCAAGCGACCAAGATTTATCGCCAAATTATTGAAGCATATATGACATTACAATTATATATTATGTATACAACATTTAGTGACGCATATTGCCCAGTTATACAGTCATAATGACGTATATATGACGATATAGAAAACTAAGCTGCGCCGCCAGACGCCCATCAAGCACGTCAACCGCTGTACCCAAGTTCTGAGGAACTTTTATGGAGCACGACCAAGAGAATTCCTGTATGCTCTACGACCGGTGGGGGGCGCCGACACCTGCTGACCACCCCCATTTTTCCCAAGTGAAAGGACGACATAGGCCGTTGCGAATAATATGCATATAATGACGTATATGGCACATATATGATCATTCGAAGTATATATACGCGTATACAGGGATACCGAAAAGTCTGGAAACATGTCGAATAACTCGAGAAATATACATCGGTTCGAAAAACGGAAAACATGCCTTCAATATTTTTGAAAAATCTATTTAGGGTTATCAAAGCTGCCCCTCCAATTCTCCCCCCTGGGGAGAAAGGGAGCCAACTTTGAAATCACATAGGATACCCCCTTTTTTATTGCAGATTATAATTCTACGAGAAAAAATACGTAACTTTTGTATTTAACATTTTCTTCGGAAAATCATAGATGGCGCTGTAATCGAGTAAAATGCAGTGAGAATCGTTTCCATTGAAAAGTCTGAAAATGATTAAATAACTCCAGAAATATACATCGGATTGAAAAACGGAGAAACACGCGTTCAATATTTTAGAATTTTTTTTAAATGATATCAAAGTTGCCATTTTTCTAAAATACTGAACACGTATTTTTCCGTTTTTCAATCCGATGTATATTTCTCGAGTTATTCAACGATTCTCACTGCATTTTACTTGATTACAGCGCCATCTACGATTTTCGAAAGAAAATGTTAAATACAAAAGTTACGTATTTTTTCGCGTAGAATTCTAATCTGCAATAAAAAAAGAGTGTTATCATATAAGATTACAAAGTTCCCGCCTAGGAGGCAAAGTTGAGGGGAAACTTTTATATCTCTAAATGGATTCTTCAAAAATATTGAACATACATTTTTCCATTTTTCAGTACGATCTATATTTCTTGAGTTATTCGACCGTTTGCAGACTTTTCAGTGTAAACGATTCTCACTGTATTTTACTCGATTACAGCGGTATCTACGATTTTCTGAAGAAAATGTTAAATACAAAAGTTACGTATTTTTTCCCCGTAGAATCCGAATCTGCAATAAAAAAGGGGTGTTACCCTTTAAGATTCCAAAGTTGCCCCCCCCCCTTTTCTCCCTGGGGGAAGAGTTGGAGGGGCAGCTTTGATATCCCTAAATAGGTTTTTGAAAAATATTGAACACATATTTTCCGTTTTTCAATCCGATGTATATTTCTTGAGTTACTTGACCGTTTCCATACTTTTCGGACACCCTGTATATAAGGCATATATAACGGCCTCATATACAGGAATCCACTATAACACAAAAGTACAAAAAAATATGATTTTAATAACTGCATATGTAACAGGAAAAATATTTCAAAAATTTCCAAGCCATCTGTTCTCCGTAAGAGTGTTCCAAATGACTACACTGTGCAAATACGCAGAATTATGCTTGTATCATAGAAAAACATATTGGTTGCTAGATAGAACATACTACATAGATGCCAATTACTCCGTATTTTGATACCACTATTTTCCAATAATTATCTCTGTTTTATTTTATCGGAGTACTTCTGTCATTAAATAAAACGAATATTTCCATTCGAAAATAGCGGTATTCAAAAAATGAGAGAGTTGACAGCTATGATATTAAATAATTGTATGCATGTTTTACAGTTTAAAAATAAAACTATTGAGATTTTTTTTTCACCTTTTTTATTTTTCTTATACACAAATACATTCTTATACATAAACATAGTATAAACACAACATACACAAATACATTAAACAGATGATAAATGATGTTTCATAAAACAATTATTTTTGTTTAGACACAATAAAACATCCTATTTTAACACAATGTAGAACCTTGTAAAGATTGTATATTGAATCTTTCTTTTGTCTCAAAATGTTCAGGGCCAATGTGCTCCGAATCTTTGATCCTCCTACCAGTAATTTTTAATTGAAAATTTTGCCTTATTTAATCAAAGCATTTCTGTGATCAAATTACGCAAAAAATTCTATTTTGAAAAAGGATTCAAAACTCTATACTTTTAACTTGTGTGCGAAAATCAACTTCCGTATTTCCAGAAAAAGTATGGACGTAGTGATGAAAAACCAGAAATAAGGAAATATTTTGTATATATTAAACAAGTTGGAAATTGTACGTCAAACGTGACAAATGAGGTGCGTTCGTACTGTAACTAGTTTTATAAATATTCAGATCTTGGTGCAATAGTTGTTGCACTCTTATGCAAAAATGCATGAATACAAAATTTATTTTATGTGCAGATTTTCATACTATAGATCAGGGCACGAAATTTCCGCTCGCCAGCACGCCATTGGCGAGCAAATATTTAAGGTTGGCGAGTAAGTTTCGTCTTTTGAAATGTTTTGCTTCAAATCAAACTGTATACGCTCAGAATATCATGCCTCCATCTAGCGACACGTAAAAGTGTTTTAAGATCAAGCTACGGCATTTATTTTCCAAAAGAAGAAAAAATGCGGGGTCATCCACTTCCATTTCTCTTCTACGGAGGAACGGACTTCCCCCGTCTGCATTCGTTCCCCAGCTTTCGCACCGCGCAAGCGCCAAGGCTGCTTTTTTCGCTTCCGAGGTCGAATCTGATCACTCCTGCGCGAAGTCAATCAGGTTTCGCCACCTAAGCTCAGCTGCTTGAAACACGGTAAAAATTATTCGCTTTCTCCCAAATTTTTAACATTTTAAAAATTGTTCATATTTTTCATGAATGTAAAATATTCTGTATTTAACAGACAGTTCCTTCTAACAATGATCAATATCCATTCAGTTTGTCATAAATAATAGTTCATTTTCTGGGCATGTGTGGTGGCCGACGTTACTATCTGAATGAATGTAAAATAGTGGCGAGCAAAAATTTTAGTCTGGCTAGTACCTTTTCAACTGAAATTTCATGCCCTGCTATAGATACTAATTTTATTTTATGAAATTAAGTTTCAATACACATTTACAAACAATTAATTACAATTCTGTTACATTAAAATTACACTATGCGCAAATATCCAATACGAAACAATGTAAAAAAAATCATTGTTATTATTTTAGTGAAATGAATTATATCGTCTGTTGTTGTGATATGATCTTGATCAATTTTCGTAATAAAATAAGTACATGGCAACATTTTATCTTTTGTTGAAATTTACTGAAAATACATATAGGAAACTAAAGCCTAGCTTTGAAATTTTCAGAACTTGAAATCCATATTTAGACTCTTTTTTCATTTAATATCTATTTTTCCGGAAACATCTATCCAAAAATCTGTCGGTAGATTATAGGATTGCTATAATTAAACAATTTTAGTATACAAATTCGGTTTTTAAATTCAGTAATACGGAAATAATATGACTCCATCTTAAATAGGACATAATCACAATGGCAACCTAGAATCATTCCCTATCATGAGATATCATTGAATTAATTACGTATGACAGGATTTAATAAAATGAAGAAAACTTTTATTAATATCTTTTTCAGTTTTGATTCGATTTTTATAAAATTTGAAATCACTCGGCAAAATTCTGCAACGATTATAAAATTTTAAACCATTCGGTTGGGGAGTTTTGGCGCTGTTATGCGGACAGACGGACGAACCAGACGACGACTATAGGTGCTACATATTTATATAATTACGAATGCACCTAAAAAGGGGCGCTATATGAAACTATAAATATAAAAAAAAAATTAGAATGAACAATCATTTTATCTCTTATCTTGTTGTTTTAAAAGTGAAATGCTGCCTTTTAAAAATATTATTTTATATAGGGTGAGACAAATGACATGTATATGTACATTATTATGATATATACACTGCAAAAAATAATTGTTGATTTTGCAGTATAAAACTGGCACCCAGCTGCCAGTATTATACTGTAAAATTAACAGTATTAAACAGTAAAATAAGCAGTAATACGCTGCCGTGCAAGCAGTAATACGCTGCCGCGCATGCGCGGTAGTTGCACAGTAATCTATAGGAGACACTTCGAGGGACTGAGATGGGATGGGATACATTATCACACACAGACAGACATCTATGTTTAATACATAATTTTTTTAATCTGAAACAATACACACAACCAACTTTTAAAAAATTGGGTTAACCCGAATCCAACCTGCAGTAATCTAAACTCAGCTCGAACTGAAACCAGTGTTAACCCGATCTGCAGTTGATGAAGGACTTTAATTAAGACATTTTTCTCCAGAAGGAATTTCTGTAGCTGCATCAGGGGGGGCGGGGGGAAACCCCCCTCTAAGCTTATCCTTCCCATTTTAGAAATCCCACAAGAAATGAGATGATGAAACGATATGTAACATCAAAAGTTATAAGCAAAATTAATGAGAATGCATCAAGCTTACCCTATTTTAAATAAAATGATGAAAAACTTCTAGTTTAGTGTATTATTCATTCATTAAAATTACACGCAAAATTTGCAGACAGATTATGAAATTTTAAAAGTTTGTCGCAGAGAGCTACAGAACTTTCTGATACCACTGGGCATTATAAATGGAATAGCCTTAATTCCGGTTTCGTTTCTCATTTTTCCTAAAAATATAGTATTAGATTTACAGATATGGATGTTAGCCTTATCCGGATGGAATTTAACACAATGAAGATTGTTTGGGTAAAGTGATAGAATGTCTTCTTTCAAAACAGGTGTTAAAACATATGTCTGATAGAAATCAGAGTAAATTTTTATATATATTTCTTCTATTTTTCTTATTTCAAGTTTTCTGTTATAAAAGAATCCAGAAATAACCATAAAACCTGTAGCAAAGCTTTCTTTGTTTTCTTTAAACAAACATTTTAGGTCTTTTTCGGTAGTAAATCGATCTTTTTCTATTACAATCAGATAAATATATCCAAGCCTCATCAATTGTAACTACAAATTTCCATTTAGAGGTCTGTCCAGACTTTTCTCCCAGGGTCCTGTTTTTTCTGAAATTGTGAAAAGCATTTTACATTTATGAAAAATCTAGACATAATTTTGTGAATTTGAAATAATTTTTATATTCAGGTTTTTATTGATAGAATTTTAAGATACATTTTCTTTATGTAAAAGTGACAGTCAGATTTTACTTTTAAATGATTAAATTTGTGAAAAGTTCACTTTGGAGACAGAAATGTTTTGTGAAAAGTCTATTTTTAAGACAAAGAATTTTGTGAAGGGTTCTATTTTGAAATGAAAATTCTGTGAAATGTTCCGTTTTGAAATGGAAAAACTTGTGAAGGATCCTGTTTTGAAATGAAAAAAAAACATGTGAAGGGTCCTTTAAAGGACCGAATTTTTTTCCTAAACAGATCTCTGCCATTTTACACCTACCAAATAATCTTCATCAGTCTGTACAGAGTCTTATGCTGAGAAACATGTTTTCGTATTAGGCAATGAACACCATATTTTTTTTGTTGGTTTAGATTAAATTTAAATCAGATTTTATAATTTTCCTATAGAGATGTTAGATTTTACGATAGTTTGAGGGGGGGGGGGGGAGGCTTGGATTTTATTTAAAAACATGAGATGCGACTTTAGATATAATAAGCGGTGAATATACATTCGTTGAGCATGTATTTTTTATGTTTTTCCCAGTTAAATGTAAACTTTTACGTTTCTTTCCTTTTTATTAATATGTCACTTATGTTACAGGTAGAAATATTAAAACTATATTTTTCACACCTTTTTATAATAATATAATAAGAGTATTTCTCTTCGTAAAACGCAAATATATAGCCTACAACCCATTGTTTATTTTCAAGAGACATTTTAAAGCAAAGATTATTTTTAATGATGCAATCGCAGACGATAATTAAACCTTATTCCGAATTTATGCCATATAGGTTTTATATATATTTTTTCATTTAAATTTAAATCATAAAGAAAGTCAAAATCGTCACAAAAATGTGTGAAAACCCTCTGTATATGTTAGTAGTTGTTGTTTAAGTGCAATTATTTATAGAAAGCTTCATTTTGTTTATTATTTATACTATAATTCATTCTTAAAACTTAAAATTTTGAATATAGTCGACCAAACGATCCTTATGAGCAAATCCTTTGCAGAAAATTTCACAAACATGAAGTTTCCCTTTAGTACCAGAGTGAAAATGAATGTTCAGGAACTTTTCCCAGAAACCTAACAAATAAAAGCATTTTGTCAATGAGTACGAAAGTGCGCATTTAAAACCTGAAAAGGCTTTTCGTCAAACCTAGCAAACGAAAGGTTGTTCTTTCTTTACTGTGAACCATATAATGCTTTTCTAGGTGATTCTAGAAAAAATTAGACCTTTTTTCTTTCTTTCTTTTTTTTTTTTTTTTTAGAATTGAAAAAGTAGACTTAAAAACACCGGAAAATTCTTATTTTAACTTATCTTGCTTTCAGTTACTCCTTAAGGGTCATCTATAAATTACGTCATGCAAATTCCGTGTGTTTTTTTACCCGTACCTCGCCCTATGTTACATATTGTCACACTCGAGTGGTACATCATACTTGTTATGATGTTTCATATCTTGCAACTATTAATTTAAAGCTCACTGTATGAAAACATATCTATGTATCTATATCTATATGTAGTATACATATATAAACATTTATTACATACGATGTATTACCTACTTATGTATATAAATACTATAAAACAGTTAACATTTAGTGTGCTTTTACTTTAAGTTGTTTCAAATCAAAGTAAAAGAAAACTATAACAAATGCTACCTGAAAAAAAGTACATATTTTTGTGATGAATATATTTTTTATGCTATTTGCAAATAATGCCTATATCTAATATTTTAGATGTAACATCATAAATTGTTAATCACCTTTCTCTTGTCACACTATGTCGTACTTTGTGGACCCCTTCCTCCTCTTGAAGTGTGACATGATTAATGGATGATCCCTTACAGACGTGTAACTTTAAATAAAACCTTCGGGTAAATGATTTTTGACACTCGCCACAAGTGAATGGTTTTTCTTTCGTATGTATGCGGATATGTTGAACCAAGCTACCTTTTGCAGTAAATCCTTTGCAGCAAATTTCACAAATATGAAGTTTTCCTTTCGCATGCGAGTGTAGATGGATATTCAGGAGTTTTTCCTCGGAAAATTTTTCGAGGCACACTTTACAAACGAAGGGAAGCTCACCTTCTCTATGGGTGCGAAGATGGACATTTAAAGCATATCTCAGAGAAAATGCTTTTTGGCAAACATCACAAACAAAAGGTTTTTCTTTAGTATGACTGAGATGATGCAGTTCCAGATGACTTTTATGGGAAAAACGTTTCCCGCACAACACACAAACAAAAGGTTTCACAACAGCATGAGTAGTTGAAAGATGAAGGTTCAAGTAACGCGAGAGAGAAAATGTTTTAGAACAAATGTTACAAACAAAAGGTTTCTCTTTGGCATGAACAGACTTCATATGCACATCCAGAGAGTTCTTCTTACCAAACCTTTTGCCACACGTTTCACACCCGAAGGGCTTGTCACTTTCTTTGATGTGACTACGAGCATGATGATCCTTCAAATAACGTTTGTCAGCAAATGCTTTATCACATATTTCACAAATAAAGGGTTTTTCGTTAGTATGGCTTCGTATATGGCAATTCAGGAAATATTTATTGCGAAATGCTTTACCACAGAGATCACAAACATGAGGTTTTATATCTGTATGAGTTACAAAATGTTTTCTCAAATTGCTCGTGCTTGGAAATGCTTTATTGCATATATCGCAAAAAAACTTTTTTTCGTGGTTATTTAGATGCAGTTTCCACTGACGTTTTTGAGAAAATTCTTTTCCGCAAGTATCACATATAAAAGACTTCTCACTTTGAAGACTAGAATTGTCCATAGTGAATAGAGTTTATACAAATATCTATGTGTATAATGCAGATAAGTACTTTTTCGGTACTGTAAGTCAGATATATTATTAAGTATCACTAAATCAAACTGTGGAATTACAGAACAAATTCGACAGCATAATTCTGCCTTTACAATCAACTTTTTTTCAAAAATAATTTTTCAGCAATTTCTGTCAAATATGTTGCTTTTGAGAATTTTTAACTGTGGCGACAAAAGTTACCGTATTTTGAAAGAATAAGATTCACGATAAAAGTTCACTTTCTAGACTTTTAAAAACTTTTCTGCCAATCACCAGAAATGTGATTTTTTTCATAAACTGAATTATCTATAACTTAATAACGTTTACATTTCCCCCACAGAATTTCAAACATCTTAAAGATTTATTTTTTAACTGATCACAAACCGTGTTATGTATATAAAAAAAAAGCTCTTAAAAATAGTTGCATTCCTTTAAAGCAAAGAGCTTCCTCTTGTTGAAACACAGAAAAATAATGAACTTCTCTAAAAAATATTTACACATCAATTACAGGATGTATGTATTTTTTCCTAGCTTACATAATTTTGTGTACAACTAAACTATATACTCAAGTTTCCCAATGCATCATGTATAAAATGCCACTACCATATTTTTTTAATGTGTATACAATTGAATGAAAAATATATTTTTAGAAAAATGTTACAGTATTTGCAAAGTGAAGAATATTTTATAAGAAAAGCTGAACTGATGCATATAGTTTATGTCTGAAATAGTCTGGGGGGGTAAAACAATGCTTATTAAAAGGCAATTTCACCAATTTTTCATTTACTGTTTATCATAAAAGATATTTGTAGTTTGTGAAACGGAACAAGTTTTTAAACAAGACTTATCACATTGTAAGTATAACAAGAACTTTCATATTCAGCATGATTTCTGGAAATGAGATATCTGAAAGAAATAATAAAAATAAAATAAATAACGAAACATTTCGTTACGCTTTTCTATAATAAATCAATTGTTTCTGATTTATTAAATGTAATTATCTAGTTTCTGAAACAATTTTATTCATTTTAAACAACTCAGTATTCAGGTACATGCAGGTCAGATGCTTTAGTGACTGTATCATTAGCCCATCAAAAATAAAATATATAAAAGAAATGTTATTAAATATTTATTTAAATTTTTATATTTTATGCATGTTTAGGAGTTTTCTGGTGCATTTTTGTAGAATGATGTCATCTCTTCCTGATTTGTTAGAGTCGGAAATAATGACTTCTGGTGGCAAAGAATTGTTTGTGTTATTTATGCCAATTCCTTTAGCACACAAGCTAATTATATACACTACAAAAAAAGTGTTGATTTTACAGTATAATACTGGCATCTCAGCTGCCAGTATTATAGCGTAAAATTAACAGTAATAAACAGTAAAATAAGCAGTAAAACGCTACCGTGCATGCGTGGCAGCGTGCAATTTCGTAAAGAGTAGGGGAGACCGGTACACACTGGACCTATGGACACAGTGGACCACCCCCTAATATTTTATTTATTTAATTTTTTTTAAGCTTCTCTTCTATCCTAATAGACAACAGCACTGCAATGATTATTTATAGCCTTCAGAAAATATGTTTAGCTCAGATTGAACTATTTTATCCTGCTTTGTTGTTTTGAGCTTCTAAAAGTAAAATTTTTAATCATCATATTTTTATTTTTTTTAGTAATTAAAGGTTGTAGATAAATAAAATAAAACAGCTTTTTTGAAAAGCTAAGATACTTGTTTTTTTTTACTTTAAAGTTAATATGTTTAAAAGAAAGCTATAAACAATATTAATATGATTATTTATTGAACTTCAACATGGGGTACAGTGGACCACCCACTCCTGGGGCACAGTGGACCAGTCCACTCTGCTCCTGTAATGCAGAATGTTCAAACTATTTAATAATTGCTTATTTTCTATAAAGAAAGATTGTTTTAAAGTAGATTTAACTGTAAAGTAAAGTAAACAAATAAAAATAACAATTTATTTAACATAGTAAGAAATATTTTGTTTTGTATTTACTGCCTTTGATAAATATAACTGTAGTCTAATTGTTGATGATTCTATTCAAGTAAGATTCATGAGACGCAAATTGAATGGAAATCAGTTTATTTTTCCCAAAACTGTAGATGAATCTATTGTTGATGTCAATGATTTCATAATGTTCCTCTCAGACCCAAAATTATTTCTTGAAAATTCCAGGCTCAATCTTACTCATAAGTACTTTGTAATTTCATTTGCAAATTTTAATGTGCGCTGATTTTTTTGTACTTAAGTAATAACTTCAACTAAATTGCAATTGTTCCTGTATTAATCTGTTATTATTTTCAAAATATAATTAATTTTTTGTTTTTGTTTCAAAATTTATATTACTATGTTATTTTGCGGGTGACGGGGCAACAAAAAAGAATTAGATTAATGAAAAATAGATTTATTTGTATTTTAGATAATACCTAATAGTGGTCCACTGTACCCCGGTGGGTGGACCAGTGTACCCCGCTTCCATTTTCATACAGATCGGTCAGTCTGTTAAAGAGAAAAAAAATGTTAACTGAAAAAGTCGTCCACTGTGTACCGGTCTCCCCTACTTCAAAAAATTACTGCCTACAGGTAATAATGCAATTGAGTTCTTATGTTTGCCTCTGTAAATGAACAATAAGTGTCATGCACACCATTTGCAATAGGAAACAGGTTGTATTGCATATCAACAATGCATATCAAGTCTGTAATGTTTCAAACAGTCATAGGCGTAGTTGTATGGGCTAGTGGAAGTCAAGCTCCACCCATAATTCCTAAGATGAACTCCTTTTTTACTCTTTTACTCCATTTAATATTTTATGAAATTTTAAATGGTGCCCTTTTTCAGCAAATATGCACTATACATTTTATTTTGTCCTTTTTTATATATTTTTCTCTTGCCAATCTTGCCATAAAGATAAATGACGTAGGATTTTTTTTCCTTTTGGGGTCTACTTTCTTTAGTTAATATAAAATGGCTAAATATTTTTAGCTCCTGTAGACAAAAGATCACATAAAAAATTAAAATAGAGGAAATAATCTATAGTCTGGGGAAAAATATATTATTCAAAGTTCACTTTCATTGTGATTTTATTATAAACAATTTGCGAACAGCGAGTGCATTATTTTTCTATAAATGGTACTATACATTGGGATTTTCACATTGTCTTAATGTTTTACCTTTATATTGCACATTCATATGTGATTTATTTAATTATATATGATTCTGTTCAATTTAGGTAAAAGGTTGGGTAAAAAGTAGGGATGCACCGAATAGTGATTTTGCAGAATACCGAATATTCGGCCCACAAGTGAAACGAATACCGAATATTCAGCTAGCCGAATAGTAACAGTGAGGCTGAATACCGAATATTCGGCCAACCGAATAGTAATTATTCAGCCGAATACTGAATATTCGACTGGCCGAATATTTTTATATTTGAATTTAAAAGTATTAAAAGTTAAATTATAAAACAATTTTACATAATATTTAATACAGATACTACCATTTTATGAACTAGACCTTTTTTTACAAGAAACCTTTACATTAAAAAAAAAAAATCTGCGGTTTGAGTTATAACTTAAAAAGAGGATAGTCTTAAAACTTTTTTAATTAATAAAGCTCTAAACTTTGTAGCTTCTTCTGTGAATTAAAATAAATTTATAAAATGTTCTTCTGTTCTATAACAAATACTTTAAAATCAAAGAAATTTTTTGAATGAATTAGAAGCTTGATACAATCCAGGCTTCAGAAAGTGAGATTTGTTGCCAAGTGATATAAACAGCTAAGAAAACCTAACTAATGAACTTTTATGCTTATTTATATATGAATTTATATCTACATAAATATTTTATTTTTATATATAATATATAATTGTTGTTCTATATACACAATTTACTTCTGTTTGTACATAAAATACATAAATGGATCCTTTACATTAACCCTATCACTATGTCCTGGGGTCCATGCGGACCCCAAGCACTTTCAACAAGTTGTCAAGAAATCTATCACTCACTGAGTAGTTTCAGCCGGTGACATCTCATATCATAATGTTTGTAACACACAGTAAAAATTAAACTGTACAAATATAAGTGGTACTTGTTTTGTTTATTTTAATTTGAAAAATAGATAGCATATTTGTCCTGGACAACAACAGGGCATGTTTTAATAGGACATAGTGATAGGGTTAAATAAATTGTATAAATATTGAAAAAAAGCTTGTGCATATGAAACAGTGAATAAATTTACAAAAATATGTTATGTTGCCAAATTTCATTCTCTCGCCACCATTATCTCTATCTCACCAAAGCTCTATAATGGGAAAGTTAAAAAAAAAAAAAATCCTAGCAAAACATATTCACAGAAACCATGCTTTCATCATAAAGTAATGTTGAAATTTCTATAAATGCAGACACAGTAATTTACAAAAAATATGCTACAATCGACAAAAGATGGAGCCACATGCTCAGAAGATTGTAAACAGGATCCAAGGTAATAGGTGAAAAAGAAGACAATTTAAGGGATAATATTACAGATGCTTGTGAAAACAAGGAAAAATGTTATAGTATTTTAAAATGGTACTTTATAAAGATACTTTTAGTAAACTAAGCAACACTACTTTTTAAAGAATTTTTCAGAATGCTGATTTTTAAACTGGCTGCAATGTCTATGCATTGCTAGAGCAAGATTAAACTAAATGCTTTTTCCTATGAAAACCATGTGTTTTTCTTTTTAATAAATAACTCTAATATTGTTTATTGATTTTTCATATAAAATTTAAGTGCTGCAAATTATTTTATATAAATAACCACTGCTTTTAAACTGAATATTTTACCAAAGCAGTCAACTTTCATGAGTCTTGATCTTCAGAAGAAATTCAACTTTTTTGGAGTCTTTTTTTTTTTTTTTTTTTTTTTTTGCATTGCTCAAATGTGTAGATTGTTAATACTGGAAGGGTGAATCGCCAAGCGACAAAGAGTTATCACCAAACTATAAAGTCCATATGACATTATAATAATATATGATGTATATAACATTTCTTGATGCATATTGTCCAGTTATAGTCACACATGACACATATATATGACATGTGTATCAGATGTATATGCAGGACCTGACTAATGCAAAGGCAGGCAAGGCCCAGGTACCCCCCATTTGAGAGGGGCTATGGAAGTAATCAGGATTTTTGCTAAGAGGGTGCCAAATGGTTAAAACTGGTCAAAAGTGACTAAACTTATTTTTGATCAAATACATTTCAAAGGATTTAGGAAGGGTGTGCAGTCTTCTTCTTCCCCTCTCTGATTCCCATATCCCAACTCCTCCTAAAAAAAAAAAGAATGAACTACATCATCAGAAAACTAATGATTAAAATTCTATTATAACAACTTAATAGTCTATTGTTTTCAATATTGATGTTTTTCTCTTAACGAGGCAATTTAAAACCATCTATGATGGGCAGTTTTCTTTTAGATGTGCTATAACGTATGTAGATAAGCAAGGGGAAAGTTTGCAAACAACTACTCCCATGAACCAATCCATCATATTTTTACTAGTATTTTTCTTACTGTTGTGACGATCTTTCTTGTGATAACTAGGGCTGGACGATATCAAAAATTTTATATCGCGATATATCATCGAGTTAATATCGATATTAGTGATATATCGCGATAACTACCTTAAAATGTGTGGGGATAGAAATATTGCTAATTTCGAAAGACAAATGTACGAGCAATTTAAATACCAACAGATGTAGAAAGCAACGAATCATATATATATTTATATATATATATAAGAGAAAAGCAAAGAAACTAACAAAAGAAGAAGAAATAAAAAGAAAACTGCCCAGTTAAACTGAGGGCATTGAACTCACAGGCTATTCACATTAATTGTATATTATACTCTTATTTCAAAGAATTTGAAATAAGCCTCCCGAAAAATAAAGAAATCGACAATATAATAAGGGGGCTCATCATCCCCGTCCCCTCCTCCTTATAATTAACCAATAAACCCCTAAAACTAATCAGCGAAGCCTCTAATTACAACGAACACATATACAAAATTTGAAGCAAATCCAATAATTCTGTATGAAAACCTCCCATTTATATAAATTAAGGGGGATTAGTCCCCCGTATCCTCCTTTATACTTAACCAATGACCCCCCAAAACTAATCAGGGAAGCGCCTTACCACAATGAGCCTATATACAAAATTGGAATAAAATCGAATAACTCTGCATGAAAATCTCATTTATCTAAATTAAGGGGGGAGAGGATTAGCCCCCTCCACTTTACCCTCTTTATACTTAACCAAAGGACATCCAAAACTAATCAGGAAAGCGCCTTATCACAATGAACCTATATACAAAATTTGAAGAAAATCAGATAATTCTGCATGAAAAACCCATTTATCTAAATTAAGAGGGGTTAGCCCCTCTTTCCCCTTTTATACTTAACCAATGAACCCCCAAAACTAATCAGGGAAGCACCTTACCACAATGAGCCTATAAACAAAATTTGAAGCAAAACGGTTATTTCTATCAAGAGTTATCGCGTTACGTACAAACATACATACACACGTACATACAGAACCGGCGGGCACATTAGCTCGTAGGCTTCGATAGCCTGTGAGCTAAAATGTACCATATAGTTTTGCTTTATTATGCAGAATACTAGGTTTGATATTTAAACCTGTTTTTTTATTTCAAAGTGCCATTGAATTAAAAAAAAAAAATTGCAAATGATAAAAATAAGTTATTGACTAACAAAATTAAACAAAAACAAACAAACAAACAAAATCACACACACGCACTACACGACACCATACATTTATTTTAATATCAAGGCGCTACTGATAATATTGGCCGAGAAAATTATCTGAATGAGCACTGAAGTAGTGTAATGCTATCGACACGAGAATAACTAACAGATACTCTAGCTCGTATTTTATTGGCCATCACATATCAATACCTTGACCTATTGCAACGAAGTCTAGACGAATAGCAGCAGCGCAGCATCGAGACGAATAAGTCTGGACGATAGCTGTATTATTCAGTAAAGAACAAAGAGTTTAATTTGTGGTTTGAGAGGATAGTAACGAACTTAGACATAATAAGATAATGTATTCGTATTGGGATATATTGTGATATTCTTTATTTGGGGATATTAACGAAAGCGAGATAATTAAAGGATAATCGTTGGAGGGGATATTCTGATTGGAATAAAGTAGAGAAGTGAATATAAATGCATGCATCGGACGAAAAAAATGGGTTGAAGAGGATATTATACGGAATATTCGGCGCTTTTCTTGTGGTTTGAAGTCGAGAAAAAAATGTTTTTTGGATACATTGGTAGAGTCAGAGCTTAACTTAGATATTGTTATACATTGCCAGAGTCAGAGCTTAGCTATCAATATTGGGATATATCGTCAGTGTCAGATCTTGGATATTGTTATTGCGATAATTAAGAAATATCAATATTTGATCGATATATTGATAAATAATCCAGCCCTAGTGATAACCCAGTATACAGATGTGAATGCACCTGATACAAAATTTATGTGTATGTACAATACATAATGAAGTTAAGTATAATAAGAGTTGTTACCAAACAGTTTATATAGATAGATAGAAGCCCCCCCCCCCCCCCCCCCCATAATGATACTTGCCTCAAGGCCGTAGACAGTCTAAGTCGGGCCCTGGCCCTGTGTATATGACATATATAAGATGTAAATAATATGTATATATAAAATGACGTATACATGGCATATATAAGATGTAAATGTGTATATAAAATGACGTATATGGCACATATGAACATTAGAAGTACATATATGCATATATATGAGGTATATTATAAGCTATGCTATGCTATGATCTTGGCGAAATTGTAACGGCAACCTTGACATAATCATAACTGTCGGGGCCACTATAACATGAAAGTACTGACATATTTATTTAAAAGGGCTAGATATGAATGTTTTTCCCCAAAAAATAGCGGTAAAAATTTTTAACACTATTATTTTCAAACATTCATATTCGTGATAGATTTCTATATTGCAAATGTTGCAGAAATCTGACACAGAGATTTTTATTGGAAAATAGCGGTGTTAAATTTTTTTGTTGCATTTTTATTACAACAAACATTCACCCATAATCATGGTCAATATGTTTATGATTATGACTATGATAAGGTGAGCCAACTGAAAACAAACTATAGAAGAGATAACGTAATATCCTAAATTTAATATAAAAAATTATATCATTTAAAAAAAAAAAAGAAATGCAGAAGACTATTTACACTAATTAAAGCTGATTAAAATAACTCTTGACAAGGTACAGAGAAAAAATTACGGTAAGTACTAAAGGGGAGGGGGTGCAGGGATAAGGGGGATCAAACAGAAAAACAGGAATAGTAAAAAGAAAATTTTTCTTAGTAAAGCTAATATTTTTTCCACCGATTTAAATTTTTAATAAAGTAATAATGGAACTATCAACACTTTGCACATTTAATAGGTACAAAAGTACTCCTAGAAAAAGAAATGACATACGCTGAAGTATCCATTTAAATATAAACAAATATTTAATGCAAAAACAGTTTTCATGAAAATATATCAAATATTTGTGAATGAAAAGCAGCTTAAAATGATTATATAAATTGTTTTTGTTTATTACTTTTACAAAAGGCACAATCATTACTAATAATTTCCTTTCTGCAGTCCATGTATGTCATATGCACACAAAAAACGGGGGAAAGGTGTGGGGGGTCAAATAAGCAGACAGATTTATTTTCATACAGTAATAGAAAAAAGAATAAGAATGTTACAATTTCAATAGATGTAATTATACGAAAATGTATATTTTGTTCACAATAACTTACCAAAATACTATTTTGAAAAGGATCGAAGCTGGTAAAGGTTTATTTATTTAATTTGTTATGTTGACGAATCATGCTAGAAACCAAATGCTACATTATTATTAGTAATTCACATTCTTGTTTTTAGAAACAATTATTTTCAAGTCACATAAACTTCTCATAAATAATACCTGCATAGTCAGGTATATAAAAAAATTTCCATTCCAAACGTGAAAGAATCATGGATACATACATCCACGAATATTCATGATACAAATACAACCATACAAAAAAATAAACAATTGACAAAATTAGAATAAATCGATTGTAGTCGATTAAAAAATATTAATTAAACCAAAAAGTCGATTAAATATTTCCAGGCAATCTTTATTTAGGCATATTTCTTTTAAAATTTATTCAAGAATACTTATTGAGAAAAACATATTTAAGAAATATTTTTACTTATTTCAGTTATTTTTTTCAACGTCAAACAGCAAACTCCATTTCAACTAGGGTACCTAGAAACGAGAGTGGCGACATACCAGGCACTGAGTCGAGGCTAGAACTCAAGGCCATCTTGGTATGACGCATTTTTGCCGATCCCACCGAAGATAGCATAGGAAAGAAAATACGGGCTTTTGATTGGTTGAATAATTTAAAGAGTGATTGATGTTTATAAATAAATTGTTCTGATTGTGGATGTACATATTAGGGGCGTATATGTGCACATCATGTTAAAATAATAATGAGAAGAAGAAATGGCGATTTTATTTTTATTATTATGTTTTAAAAGTAATACAAAAAAATTGAGATTAGAAATATCGCGTAATTGTCTCCATAAAAAGAAATGTGATTATTGTGTTTATATGAGTATACAAATCATGCTGAAATTTTAAATATTAATAGCTATAAACATCGGTATAATAAATATTTATCCTGATATAATGAAAGGATTCACTCGTATTTTAATTCCATTTTTTTTTCTTAAGTATCCGCTTTTGATGTAATTTTTCAACAAATATCTTTATTTCTATAATTACTTCATACTTAATATTTTCATTATTACTAAATTTATGAATTAAGTTTGCTGATAAGTTTCTCGACCTTCTGAAATAAATAAAACATTTAGTACTATAAGAATACATTATCTGGAAGAATAATATAAAGAAGACTAATATATCAAAAGAAAAGAGAACTATAACATGAATGAAACAAGTAGATAACATTTTCTTCCCTTCAAGGTTTAATCACGAAAGAAAGATATTGCATAATTCTTCTTAACTTACCTTAGCAGAAACATCATCATTAACTTCTTTAATTCTAAATTCCAGAAAATATTTCTTTTTATCTATTAATAAATATGTAAAATCAGAAGGAAATTTATCAAAATCCATCTTCCAAAAGGTTTTTAAACAGAAACTGATGATTAAATAAACGTAAACTCAAAAATGAACCAAAACAAAATGCTCTTTAAATTATTCAACCAATCAGAAGGCCGTATTTTCTTTCCTATGTTTCCCCTTTCCCTACGGTGGAATCGACAAAAATGCGTCTGGGACAGAGCTTTCGCCGATAGGGGAATGGAGGGAAGATTGAAATCTATATCTACCTGATTTCTTAAATAAAATTCCTTTTCTTTTTCACTACTTACTTTTTTTTTCTTTTGTTCTTTTAAAAGAAAAATGCAGATAAACATAAATTTACTTACGTTCAGCAACATATAGCAAATCATCTTGCAGAAACTAGTTCACAATAAATAAATGCAGATTACAAAGTTGAAAAAAATTAAAAATTTTGTTGTATAATTACTTTAAAGTATCAAGTTTCAACGTTGAAAGATATTAAATATCATTTCCGTCATTTAAAAAAATTTACTAATTAGAATGCCGTTGAAATAACAAGCTATTCTTCCCAGCAAATTTAAACTAAGTGCAAGTAATTTGAAAAACAAATCGAACTTCTTTTTATGTGTTAATATGTTATAATTTAAAAAAAATCACATTAGTATTTAAAACTTAACTGAATGAATTGAAAATTGGTCTATTGTAAATTTTTATTACACAACTCAAAGAAAAACTTAAATCTTTGCTTATCAATAAATCTGAAATCTAATGCTAATATTATTTTTGTATATATTTATTTTAAGAATTTTGTGTATATATTTAATATGCATCAAAGGATATCACATACAATGGGTTATGAAGTTAATCAATTACATAAATTTATTTCTTGAGTTTTTATAGGGCAGTTGCAATCAGCTGATCAACCATTGTATTCACTTGGAGGTAAGGGTAATTCCACCAATCAGAACTGCCTATTTGTACTGTTTACCTCCAAGGTGACGTCAATTGCAACTGCCCTATTTGTTCGCTTGTTCAGTGAGCAAATAATTTGTATAACGGATACAACTGATTTTTATCATTGTTAGTAAGTTAGTTTAATAAAATAAAATTTCACACGAATTCTAAAAAATCTCCAAAATGAATGAAAATATATTGTGTATTCTAGATATATTTATTGTACAGAGGGTGTTTGCGGTGGCCTCCGTGGCCGAGTGATTAAGACACCATTCCGCTAATCGCTTGAGAGCGTAGGAGTCAGGTCGGCGGGTTCGACTCCCACCAGCTCCATTGCACACACTTTGTGGAGCTTCCGGATGTAACTCTCTGGTGTTTAAATTTCCTTGTGGCTATCTCGTCCCTGTATATTGACGATGACTTATAAGCGGGCACTTGATGTCAAGCACACAAGCAAGGCTACACTAGATACCGGGCTTGCTCATTCATTATCATGACGTCACAAAAGGTGGCTGGCCGTGACCAGCGATTGGTGCAAAGCGACAAGCCTGTCGTTTTGTGCCAATCGCTGTATGTCTTTCATTTTGTCGTTTCGCTTTGTACCAATCGCTAGTAGCGGCCAGCCACCATTTGTGAAGTCATGATAATGAATGAGCAAGCCCGGTATCTAGTGTAGCCCTGACACAAGTCAGATGTATCGCGACCTGCGTTATACAAGGCCGGTGCATGACGTTTAAAACGTCACATGTAGTGGATCATTTTTACACGGTGATTGGTGTAAAGCGACGCGTTTTGCACCAATCACCTTGTAAAAATGATCCACTACATGTGACGTTTTAAACGTCATGCACCGGCCGTGTATAACGCAGGTCGCGGATGTATGTTCTCAATAAACAAACAAACAAACAGAGGGTGTGTGCACATATTGGGAACGATTTTGACAACAAAAATATAATACCGTAATTTCGTGCGTACCTCAGACAATTCAATTTCCTACCAGAATTTATTTTAAATAAAATGTGACTTATTTCTGCTTAGCACTTATTTGACTTTTTTTTTTCAATAAAATCTCCGGTTTGAAAAAGACTTAACTAAGATGCGGCGCAAACGTGCGAAATCACGGTACATAAATTAAAACAATTATTTTGTAATATATTCTATCTGGTAGCCCTTGTTATAGACTATCATATTGCAGCGGGATTTCCAACATAGTGGGCTTTTTGTAAAACTGGAAGTGAAAATTTGTTCCATTCCTCCACCACACATTTCCAGAGTCCACTCGACGTAGTTGGTCAGCATTTTGCAAGAGCTTGTTTTACTGGTCCAAAGGCACAGTAATCCATTAATGAAGCATCTGGCGACTTGGTTGGAATATCATTAAACTGTATGCACTTTATTTCAGTTTCTCTTGTCAATTTTTCGAGAAATGCGACTGTACTTTTGGATGTATGGCTGCTCGCTTTATCCTGGTGGAACTCAACACTTTTAACATCCGTAGCAAAAATAGATGCTTCAGGCGATGCTTTTACTCAAAACAGAAAAAAAAAAGAAATGAATTTATTGATGTGGAATAAAAATTAGAATATTAAAACCTTGAAATATTGTAAGATACCTTTTGATATTTTATTAAAAGAATGAATTTAAATAAATAAGTTTTTAAGAACGGGACAATTTAAGGTTATGGTATTTTAGAAAACTAAGTAAAGAATTTAGAGGGATTTGATAATACGGGAAATAATAGTGAAATTTAATAGGGATTTAAATAATAAAAGGGGTTTTAATTCAGGAATATAAATAGTTAACGCCATTTTGTATTTAAGCAATTTGGAATAAATATTATTAAGTCGATTAAGATCTTATACCTTTACATATGGAGATTGATCGTTTAATTTAAGATGGGATTTTAATTTAATAAGTCGGTATAAAAGATGGAATATTATTAAAAGGAAATTTTATATAAAATAATGTTAATCTTGGCGGAATAAATTTTAAATATTGTAATATATATATATATATATATTAAACAATGTTTTTTCCGCCGTTGTCCTCATCAAAGCTATAATTCTGTTTAAATCCCATTATTCTAAATTATTTTCTCGTTCTAGTATTTGGATTGTCAAAATTCCGCCTAGCTAAAAATGCTTTATCACATATATTATTTCTCCTGTCAACATCCCTTTTTCTCACAAAATACGAAACGCAGAACGACGAAGGAGATAGCATATGAAAGGATTTTGAACAGGCTTCTGACATAGCACACTTAACAATTCGTTAAAACATGTTTTTGAATAAAAATTGTAGTTAATTAAAAATTAAATCGGCATTGATTTCATAAATGAAATGAAAGGTTTTCTCAAATCAGTGTTGCCACCAAAATAAAATTCTGCATTATGACGTCATCCTATAATGCAATTGAAATAAGATTGTTAATTTATTTCTTGCGCGTACTTTTTGAAAAATATCGAGCTTTAAATTGGGATTTTATTTAATTTTTACGCGTGCGTCAGCTATTTTTATTAGTTTTCCTTTTTTAACCTTGGCTGTGTATATGCGTACTGTATTAGAGCACCAGTAGATTGCGTAATTTAAGGATTATCTTCTTTTTAGATATACAGCTCATCAGGATTCACAAAAATTGTAAGTATTTATTTTTTATTATTTCATTAAACTGTTAATACGCCAGCGAAGTCTAACGTCACTTAAATGGCTGCTGAACCGCAAAGTTTGAACATCCCATGTTTAAGTTCCCCTAGGGTTGCAAAAAATTTGTGTACAAAATATTGATTTATGTATTTAAGACATTTCTGAAACAGTTTTGCAAAATCTGAGGAAATGCTTTCATATGAATTCCCTAAACGTCAGATTCAGCGTTTCAATTTTTTTATACTTCCTTTTTTTTCAGTATAGGAGTCTTGGCAACCTAGAAAGATGACCTTGGCGAGAGAAAAAAAATTGGCAAGAACTTTTCTGGCAATCTATTCCCATTTTCTTATTCACAAACAATCATCATATATATTATTTCTGTTTTCAACATCTTTTTTTTCTATGCACATACAAAACATACAACGATGAATGAGGCATCATTCGAAAGTTTTTGAACAAGATTCTGAAATAGTACACCCACATATTGTTAAAACGCGTTGTTTGATTTAAAAAAAATCAGTTAATTAAAAATTAGTGCTAAAACGTGCCAGGAAATAATCTCAAAGATTGCAGTGCGTAAGCTTCGCACGGGTCCTTCTGGTTCTAAATTCATTCTCTTAAAAAAATGGCTCTAAGTGCTGTTCTGTTAAAATTACACACTTTTTGTTTCATTAAATAAACGCATCCTAGAATTTAATTCTTTTAAATATCAATCTCCCAGCTAAATATTTTAATTCTCCTGAAATAACAACCTATATATTTTTATTTTTATTTCCCTATGTTTTCTGGCAAAAAGTATTTTTTCTCAAAATATAAAAGCAAATCTCAGTTTCAATGTAAAATTTTTATCTTGGCATCCTGCCCACACTCGGTAAAACCTACGTATTTGTTTTCTTTCTTATTTGTTCGAAGGAATCAGATTTTTCCGAAACATTCTAGAATATTCTCCCGCGCTTTTCAGCTTACAGTTTGATCTCTTCAAAATCATAGCGCCAGAAAATTGAGTTCCGTAGCGCTGATTGGTCGAAAGACTGTTTTAACGGCTCTGTATTCATGAGCGTTAGAGAATAGATATACTCTGGGTTTCCCGCCTTGAAGGCAGAGAGAGATGTTGCTGGGAGCAGGTAAGTGAAAATGCGACGTGTGGCTCGCCATCATGCAATAAAAATCCCCGTAGCTGCCGATGCAATCGAAGATCCTGCCCCTTAACAACTTGATTTCTTCGAATGGTATTTGGAATACGAAGCTTCTCCTTGGCTCTACTGCATGTGAATTATCATGAGAGCTAAAAGCATAACCAGAGCTCTTGGGATCATAATAAAATTTGAAGTGTACTTGACTGCCTATTTATTTTTTTCCAATAAGCACCAACGATTTATCATACTCGGCGTACGACTGAAAACTTCCTGGGTAGAGACCCCTGGCCTTGATTTGAGTTACGGAAGGTGGAGTGATTGTGAAGTTAAAATGTGACATATATATGTGTGTGTGTGTGTGTGTGTGTGTGTGTATATATCACTGTCGCCTGGCTAACCGTAAAGTACCATATTTATTTATGTATACATTAAATAATGGAACAGATGTCGCAGACGCATGGGGTTGGCACGATTTTTGTTTTTGAGCCATTTTGGTGAGAAACTCCCGTTTTTCAATGCATGTTAGAAACATGCCTGCGAAAACAGCATGTTAGTTTTATTTTTATTTATAAAACACGCACAGTTTTATTATAAAACACACACAATTTTTATTATAAACACACACAAATTATTTTAGCATAAAACACACAAAATGTTTAATCTATACTATTATATAAAGAGAGAATGACTGACTGACTCATCAACGCCCAGCTGTGACGACTAAAGTCAGGATCACCAACTTTGAACAGTAGTATATTGCTGTTATGACCTAGGCAAGCAATAAGAAAGGATTTTTCAAAATACCCCCCACCCCCCCTTTAAGGGTGTTAAAGGGGAATCGAAAGTTTTAAGTAATTTCGCCATATCTCAGCACTACTTTTCGGGAAGGAGCGCGAAATTCAGAAAAATAAATCTACTAAAAAAAATGGTTTCACACGTATTTCAGCGATCTTCGAAATTCACCCGCTGAGGGGGTTAACTGGAGGGTTTTTAGGTAAAAAAAGAATATATTTTGCAACAATACAGTTACAAAAATAAAGTCGCAACAATGAAATTATAAAAATGAAATTATAACGATGAAATACATAAAATACAGCTAAACCAATATGCTAAAAAATAGTTAGACACGTATTTCAGCTATTTTAGAGATTTCGTCGCCAACATCGGCAATGAACCCGATTATGGAAGATTACACGAATAAGACAACTATTGCTGATTTTTTATTAGATATTTTGAGTAATACATTTTTCCAAGGAGGTCGACACATTGTCCATCCGAACGAAGCCGGGACGAGCGTTACTATTTTATTATAAAACGCATACATTGTCAAAAATGCAACTGAGTCAGCTATTAATATCAGAGAGCTTTGATTAATACACACTATCTGGTCTACCGGGCAAAATCGCCGGGTTTCCACGCCAGGCAAAAAATCAGCATTTTGGCGCCAAAAAGAAACCCCGGTGCATCTGCGCATCTGCACCTAAATAATTTGCTTATGATTATATATATACTATATATTAAATAAATCGCTTCGGTTTGTGTACATAAAATAGAGGTACTTACGTATTATCTGCGCCAGATCAGATACTACTACGCCAAGCATGGCGCAATAATGCCAATAACAGTAATCCTTATTTTATCTAGTATTTTTCTTTCTACATGAGGAAACCATTAATTGTTGACTCGTAATGTATGTTTTTATTTTCTTTCTGTGTTGTCTCATATTCTTTTTGTTTATTATTATGATTGACTTGTAATGTGTTTGTACACTTATTTTATTTAGGATTATTTTACATCCTGTATTTGCAAATATGCGTTTAGATATTTTACCATAAACGGAAGCAGAAGCTATTGTTTATTTATAGGAATGTGGTATTATGCGAAAAACACGTCAGTGTTCCAATTTTCCTAAAATGAAACTTCACGTTAGTAATGAAATTTTGTGGCGATGCAATGTAGATAGATATATGTAGACAACGGATTCAAATTAAAAAGGGGAATTGGTTTGAGGGATGTATAGAATCTTATTCGTAGACACATTTTGGTTTATATATTTCTGGAGCAAAGAACTGACTTCATAAAGAATAAATGATGTATTATTTACCAGTACTTAGGTTACCAGGTTAAGTTACCAGGTTAATAGTTACCAGGAATAGTTCCATATCCTGTGCTGGTAGGTTTGGCGATAAATGTTTGATGTGACTGTTGCGATCGTCAGCCTTTGGGGTTGCTTTTTTAACTACTGGAATGTACTTTATTTACGTGGCGTCACACTCTTTTTGGCGCCATTTTGGAGTTTTTTGCTAATTGCGCCAACCAGCACAGGATATCGAACTCTTCCCTTATTTATTATTCTTTCTTATTTATATTATTTACCATTTATCACTTTTACGAAAGTAATGTTAGTTACCATTTTTAACGATGTTATGTATTTAATAAACTTATGCTAAATTACTGTTTTAAGCGTGAGTGGCTACGATAAACAAGATTGGAAATTGTCAACCATTTCTGACGATCTATATGTGAGCGGTCGGCACAGATATCATATACGCACCACATTGGCGCGATCCCCCCCCCCCCCAAATTCGGCGAAAACTTTGTTTTTGAATATTAGTTACAAATAGCATGCAATAATAAATAAACAGTTATAAATAATAAACATAATAATAAATATAATAATAAATATAAATATCACAATAAATCGTAAATATTAACATTTATTAACACATAAACAAAATAACCGAGTTACCATATTTGGCATAAAATTGCCATTTTGTTGCAATCGCGCCAATGTGGTGCGTATATAGCATCTGCGCCAAACTTTATGTACAGGACTGTTATAATTAAAATTCATCTATTCAAAAGTCTCTCTAGCGATAGTATTAGGGCTCCAAACTAAACCAAATTTCTCTATAGACCGGGAGCCGGCAGCACAGACAATCACCTCATCGAGTTCACGGATGAAATTCTAGGATTAGTTAAATCTTGATTCGCATATTAAAACGCAATCGGTCTGCCAAGTCATTTCTTGATGGAAAATACCTGAATACCCGATTTTAGCGGCTGATTCGTAGGTTAACCATTGTGTTTTCCTCCACCAAAAGGTATGAAAACATGGAGGACTGGGAGCAGAAAAACACAATGGTAAACCTACGAGTCAGCCGCTAAAATCGGGTTTTCAGGTGTTTTCCACCAAGAAATGACTTGGCAGACCGATTCCGTTTTAATAAGCGAATCAAGATTTAACTAATCCTAGAATTTCATCCGTGAACTCGATGAGGTGATTATCTGTGCTGTCGGCTCTCGGTCTACTAGTATCTGTAGTTAAACTGGAAAATACAAGTTGAAATGTGAAAATTTTAAAAAGCAGCGGTCTATGAGTTCGCTAACAGCAGTTAAGGGTTAACTTTGAAGTAAAAAACCCATTCACATATAAAAGTAATTTTTAGCACAGTAACAAGAACCATCTTTTATTATAGATAAATGCGTTTAATGTACCATGATTTTACAACAGAACACGATCAAAATGATTCAACATGAATTTATAAGGAATCTAACTTAAAATAATACCAAGTAAAAATCCTCCAATGAAAGGCGCTGCAAAATACTGATAAGTCATGAGATATCCTTTGACTCTGGAAATGATCTTATCTGAATCGCCGAGTTTCTTCTTGGATTGATCGTAATCTTCAGTGAGTTTGTCCCAGTTGATTTTCAAATAACCTTTCTGTTCCATAACACGAATAAGGAATATGCCTCCGGTAAAAGAAACAGCCATTAATTTACCAACACGACAGAACATCATGCCACTGCAGAAACCAGCTAAAGATCCAAGTGCCATATCTCTTACTTTTGTGTTAGACGAGAAATCCCACCGACTTTCTTTACTGTTTTCATCCATGATATGGGGAATTCCGGTAGTATTATTTCTTAGAAAATCACTATTTCGTTTCCTTCCAGGCAACATATGTAATTATATAAAATACTGGAGATGTTTTCTTTTTCGAATCCTCAAATGATTAAACGCCTCAAATTTCGAATTTCCTTTAAACTGAAAATAGCTAAATTCAACAAAAACTTCTGCAAACAAATTAAATTTATGGAAAATGATAAAATCTAATTCATGTTCAAATTTAAAGTTACTGCGCGTTCAGTTCAGTTATGGTTAAATCTACCGGGCATTAAGCGTAATTTAAGCACGTGACATTTTGGGCACAATTATAAATTGGAAAAAAATCTGTCTCAAAACTAATGACATCACAGTTTTTTTCCCGATACAGTAGTTTTTCCATTCTCCAGCACAAAGACTTTTGTTCACGAATTAATCCTAATTTACATGGTATTATGAAAGAGTTGAGATATAAAATGGAGAGCGTAATAAAAAAATACCACAACATTTTGGTGGAAATTGAACTTTTATGACTGCGAAATTCCCGTAACAAGTCACTTCAAATATAGATTGTGGGCAACGCACTCTGTGACGAAGTGTTTTTTTTTTTTTTTTTTTTTTTTTAAATATTGACTGCATATTATGTTTGAAAGCCAAAACTTATATTTCAATGTGTCTTGTTCATGACATACGTTATAAAGGAGGCATACTCATTTGCCTATAATATGTGAAGTTAATCACTACAACCATCCACAAAAGTTCTGACCAATCATGCAACCCTGAACCAAAACTGAAGACTGACTCTAATAACCAATCCTCTATCTTAGGCAGGGTCGAAATGTGAACAAAGAGCAGATGATCGAATGCTAATTTGGGTAGGCCTTGGACCTTGGGTACCAAGTGGATAAATCTTGCTACACTTTTTGCGCGGTTTTCTTCGAATTGAACCATTGAACATACAAAAAATAAAATAAAATAAAATAAAATAAAATAAAATAAAATAAAACAAAATAAAATAAAATAAAATAAAATAAAATAAAATAAAACAAAATAAAATAAAATTGCAACTATAATCCTTTATTATTATTATTATTATTTATAAGTTTTACTTAAATGTTAAAAAATATATATTTTTTAATGAGGTTGGATGCAGAAGTTTGTTTTCTTTTTGTTTTACGTGGACTTTCATTTATTAAACCAAATTTGCACCTGAGCGCATGTAATTATAACGTTCTCACACCTCAAATGCGTACAGAAGTGTAATGTACCACAGAATTCAGAGAATCAATAGATATGAAATGTATTGGTTTGTCATTAAGCTAAAAATGCAATCCTAAAGTGTGCCCAAATAACTCGTGGCTTGCTTTGAAAACTTCTCCCCATCCAATGAATCGAGCCTTGTTCCACGTGCAACATCTTGTTCAATGAATTCAGCCCTTGTTCCACGTGCTTGGCTTGTTTGGGCCGAATGATTTGAGCGATAACTGGCTTCATATTACAAGCCGTTTTGATGTTATAGGGCATCTCTATCTATCTCTGAACTGTGTGGTAGTGTACCAACGATTTTGCGGTATAGAGTGAGATCTTGCATGGCCAATAATATGAGCTCTTGGATATGCCCTGGTTATTACCGGTAGTATTGATATTGCTTGCTAGAGCGTGGTTCCTCCGAATGCGAATTACAGGGTGTCCGAAAATGATTGTACACATTTCAAAATTATGTAAAACAAAACTAGATAGTATAGAAACAAAATGCTTTTACTAACTTACAATAGAAATACAAAAGTTAATACATCTCGATGTGAGATGCCTTAGTTATGTGTAGTAGCTATGTCAAAGCGATACTCTATTTCATTCCATGTATTTGAAAGCATCTGAGGAGTTATGGATGGAAAAACAGCTGTGCCATGCAGCTTCAGTTCCTGTAAATTAGTACAAGGCGTCTGATACACACAATCTTTCACATAATCCCACATGAAAAAATCCAACGTGGTTAAATCTGAAGATAAAAAAAGCCAAGGAATCGGACCACCACGAACAATCTATTTTTGGGGGAAAATTCTAGGAATAACAATGCTGCGAAAAAAAAAAAAAAAAAAAAAAACTTTCGAAAACATGTTATTAATACGTGACATCGAAAAGCCACCACTGTTCTTAGCTTTTTTTTTTCATAATTTTGTAATGTGTCTAATAATTCTCGGACACACTATATATTTGCTCTTAAAATGAGTGACTTGAATCTGTTAAATTCTGTATTTTTTTATTATAATTTTTTAATCATAAAAATGGTACTTTAAATATATTGAAAATTTTTATGATGAATTTCAATAGGTTATCGAAATTAACTTATTGCTTATTCTAGTGTATTTTATAGCGAAATAGAATTTCTGCACAGGGAAATGTCTATCAATTATTCAGCAAACAGGAATTTTTTTTATTTTTATATATAACATATACATTAAGAAATGTAAGCAACGTTAGATAATAATAAACTCAAAAAAATTGAAGAACATTTTAAATTAATTGGTTGCCGTGTTTAAGTTTTGTAGTAAATCGCAAGCTTCTTAAAGTAATATCTTTGAATTTTCTTAAATTAATATTTTTAGACATCTAAGGCAATCCTTTGCTAAAATAAAAATAAGAAACGATAATGCTCATTGATAAAATGGAGTGTTTCAGGATGGAGTGATTTGTTTATGCCAAGCTTAAATGAAGAACAAAGGGATCAAGATGTACCGGTGATTCGTCCCGACCCATCCCGTGTAGAAAATAAACGAAATCAGGCTCAGTTTGAATCATATATGCAAGTAAAAAAAAAGTTTGCTAGTATTAACCGATATTAACCTACAATTAAAATTCTATGAAAATAAAATACTTTATACATATTTATGTGGACAATTTTGAATTTTATTTTATCAAATGAATTTTTTTTTCTTAAATCATATATTTAATCATTTCATGGTGGTTAAAATGAAAAAAAAAAAGTTTAATACAATAAGTTTTACGAAAGTAATGGTGTAAACGCAAATAGTTATTAAACAATTGGTTTATTTTTCCTACATTTTGCTTAATTTCGGAAGATTGAATTATAATTAAGTGACCAGTGGCGATCTGCTGTAATCGGGTTTCCATTCATTTTTCTTTAACTGGGGAATTTTAAGGGCGAATCAACTGCTGTCGAAAGAGCTAACAACTGTTTTCGTGATTGACTAAATAAGATCAATTAAACATTTGAAAATCAACTTGTGTAAAATGGCTAAGTAAACAATATCTCTGCATCGAGGAATTTTATAATGATGTTATAAAAAATTGGGTACTTATTCGTTATCCCGTCGACCACTATCCAAAAAAGAAAAAAAACTGTCGCCAAAATAGAATTTAATGCCAAAAGTACGTTACCGTGGCGTCACATTCAAGTGACATCAGATGCGTTACACGTGTTTGTTATGTCATCGAGAGATTCTTATTCCACATTTATCTGTATTTTTAATGATATTTTACCAATTTATTAGTTATTTCGTTATTTAAATAATAATTAAGACCTTAAACGGCGCGCCATGATATTAAAAGAGAAAAGGAGTTGAAAAATTTTTGCTATGCATAGTTACGCACAACAGATCCGTTTCAACTGACATCATCAACACTTATCCATCAGACGAGGGGAATAATTATGAAAAATATTCTAAAAAAATAAATATTTAGGATTACTTTTTTTTTCTGTTTTCATTAATGTATTATAAAGTTTATTGTTTAAAGTTACTGATAGTTGACACTTTAGTGAGTGGGTCTTTAGATTTCAATGGCAACATTCTTCCATGGGTTTTTTGGGCATTAGAGTTTGGCGATAGTTTTTTTTTTTTTTTTTTTTTTTTTTTTTTTTTTTTTTTTTTTTTTTTTTACTGGAAAGTTGTTAACGGTATAATGGAGAAGTACCGAAAATTGTTTTCAGTAAGACGTTTTAAATGTATCGTTTCCAATATGACGTAATTTTCAAAGTTTTCTTCCTATTATTAAACGTAAAAATATAGTTTAATTGAAGAAAAATATTATTATTTACGTTGTTTTAAAATTTTCAATAATAGCTAAAATATTTTGTCGAAATAAGTTATTCTCTCGTGTAAATATATTTTTTAATGAAACTGTTTGGAAATATTGCTATTTGAGCATTTTAAATATGACGTAAGTTTCTCCATTTAATGCTTTGAACGCGTAATAATTTAATTATTTTTCTTTTTAATATTCACGCGAAAATATATTTATTATTACGTAATTTTCTACATTTACTGCTTTTTACACGTGATCATTATATTTTTATTTTAAAGTTTTATTTCTGTTATTAATAGTCACGTGTAAATACATTTTTTAATTGAAAGTGATATTAGTATTTAATCTATGATCTTTCATAATGTCATTTTCTAACTTAATAATTCTCTAAACTACCTATTTTTACAGACATTATTTTATTTTTTCAACATACAGATAGGCATATATGCTTCGAAAGTCTTAAAAACATCTCTAAAATCACATAAAACCAGTCATATATGTTAAAAGTTTCACAAAAGTAAAATATTTTCACCTGTCGTCACAGGCATCCTCAATACTGATGTTATGGTTTTCTGCTCTGTCAATCGATTTGTTTGAAACTCCCATTCTGTCTTTTCCCAACAACATCTGGCACCATCTGGTATCAATTTTGGCGTGAACCATATCATTACAAGTTTCTGAATTTGATGTATATATTTCTATTGCTTCTCTCTGTAATGCGTGGTTTAAATTATTACAATTGGCTAATTTTTTAACATTATTGAAGTCTATTGTAATTGAGGATTTATTGTTTAATCTGGCTATTGTAGTGGTTGATTTACTTAAGTTTATATCTCTTCTGTGCTCTTTCATTCTGTCTTGAATTTTTCTTTTTGTCATGCCTATATATGAATTATCTTTTCCTTCGTTATCTTTGAAATTAATCTTGTACATCCCTGATGTCTGTTGATAATTAAGTTTTTCCATATCTGATCTGATTAATTTGAAAATGGATGGATCTGGGGTGATGGGAGTATTTATTCCAAGGTTTTTGAATTGTCTTTTGAATTTGAATTTTAATTAATTTTTTATTTTTATTTTTATTTTTATTTTTACATACATTCATTGAGCCCTTAAAGTATGTTCAACAGAAGACCTCTTTTACGCAGAAATAAACAAAATTAAAACAATAATTAATGATGTAGGATACGCCACAAAAACATTACAGAAGTTAATCGAAAAAGCGACATCAAGATATGATAGGATACAACCAGCTCAAAAAGAAATAAAATTTACGAACTCAATTCCGTTTATAAAAGGCATTTCCCTAAAACGAAAAAAATAATTAAAAAAACTTGGAATAAATACTCCCATTACCCCAGATCCATCCATTTTCAAATTAATCAGATCAGATACGGAAAAACTGAATTATCACTAATTAACTTAATAATTAAACTTTTTCGATTAACTTCTGTAATGTTTTTGTGGCGTATCCTACATCATTAGTTATTGTTTTAATTTTGTTTATTTCTGCGTAAAAGAGGTCTTTTGTTGAACATACTTTAAGGGCTCTATGAATGTATGTAAAAATAAAAATTAAAATTAAAATTAAAATAAAAAATTAATTAAAATTCAAATTCAAAAGAGAATTTAAAAACCTTGGAATAAATACTCCCATCACCCCAGATCCATCCATTTTCAAATTAATCAGATCAGATACGGAAAAACTTAATTATCAACAGACATCAGGGATATACAAGATTAATTTCAATGATAACGAAGGAAAAGATAATTCATATATAGGCATGACAAAAAGAAAAATTCAAGACAGAATGAAAGAACACAGAAGAGATATAAACTTAAATAAATCAACCACTGCAATAGCCAGATTAAACAATAAATCCTCAATTACAATAGACTTCAATAATGTTAAAAAATTAGCCAATTGTAATAATTTAAACCACGCATTACAGAGAGAAGCAATAGAAATATATACATCAAATTCAGAAACTTGTAATGATATGGATCACGCTAAAATTGATACCAGATGGCGCCAAGTGTTGTTGGGAAAAGACAGAATGGGAGTTTAAACAAATCGATTGACAGAGCAGAAAACCATAACATCAGTATTGAGGATGCCTGGGACGACAGGTGAAAATATTTTACTTTTGTGAAACTTTTAACATATATGACTGGTTTTATGTGATTTTAGAGATGTTTTTAAGACTTTCGAAACATCTACAATGCCTATCTATACGTTGTAAAAATAAAATAATGTCTGTAAAAATAGGTAGTTCGGAGAATTATTGAGAAAGTGATATTATTATGTGTGCTATTTTACAAATTGGCAACAATTCATATAATGTACTTTTTGAAATATTAAATAAATCTCAATCAAAATAATGAAAATTTGAATAAAAAATTTAAATATAACCTCAAAAAGTTACTCAAATTAAAAAAAATAATTCCACTCCGCACACCGCAAGCTTGTCAACTATATCCTGTTAAGTTATGGTTAAATTCCTGTGCATAGTTTTCGTTCCTATAAAACTTTCTTAAAAGAGCTATTTTGACCAACCTTAATATTAAATATCTCTTAAAATAATTCTTCGATTTAAAAACTGTCTGCTTTAGCGTGTTTATCGAACATTTCTTTATAAAACTACCAATTTCTTATGCGCGGTAGCGTATTACTGCTTGCACGGCAGCGTATTACTGCTCATTTTACTGTTTAATACTATTAATTTTACGGTGTAATACTGGTAGCTGGGTGCAAGTTTTATACTGTAAAATCAACAATTATTTTTTGCAGTGTTGGATTATGACGCAAAGTAAGGCTGATAAATTTTGGTATATATCGCCTAACCGGTGGTGATTCTGTGCCGTTTTCTTCTTCTTTTTTTCTTTCTTTATTTTTCACAATCTGTGTGATAACTATATGTAAGCATCAGGGTGGAATTGCACTAACAAGGAAGGTCTTCATAAGTCCATCTTCAGAAAATTTCGAAAAAATTACAGAATATTCGTATCTTTTAATCGGTTATAAATATAACTGTATTCAAGCTCTCTCTCTCTCTTTTTTTTCAATAGGTTAACAACAATATTTTTCCGAACTCATTACGGCGTTTAAGATATAAAAGTACGAAATTTAAGAATATGTCTTCCTTTTTTCCGTATCACGGACAGTTCGCGGCCGATGGACGTTAAGGCAAACAGCCAAACTAAAACAGCATTTGGTTATTCCCTTCTATGCGTTCGGAAAAACAGGGACTGAGCATGTGCGATGACGCTTCCGCCAATTTGAGAAGAAAAAATATCGTTTTTTGATGAATTTTTAATTAATATCTCGTCTAATTATGAAAAAATTAAAAATCTGAGCGTCAGGTGCATCAGGACCTACCTTGGACAATTTTTTTACAAATTTTGTTACAAATTTTCAGACCTTTGTGCGCGGTAAATATCCCTAGGCATCGCCAACAGACACACACACACAGAGTGAAACTTTCTATTATTAGTATAGATAGAGACGCTATGTTCCCATTTTCTTTCCTCTTTTCGTAACCGAAAATTGTTGATAGATTCTTTATAATAACCAAGTTTTTTAATTAGTGTTGTGATTGGCTGTTGTTACATCTTTGTACTTCACAGTAAAATAGAATTTGTGTTTTACATTAAAATCCAATCTGGACCTACCTTGGACTATCCTCATACAAATGTTAACTCAGGGGATTAGTGAGTATAAATAGTGGATTATAAAGCTTCAACCCATTTTTAGACGAACATGGAGTATTGCGGGTTGGATGTCGATTGAAAAATACAGATATAATAACCTTTGTGAAAAAGCACCCGGCAATTTTACCTAAATCAGGTACATTTTCTGTAATTATTGTTTCTTATTATCATAGAAAATATCTTCATGTGGGTGCCTCGAGTTTACTTGCTGTTATCAGAGAAAAGTTTTGGCTAATAAATTGTAGATTTTTTAAAGAAAAGATTCTTTCTTGGTTTTCTTCTTTATTGTCACAAACACATAAAAAAACATGAACTTGACAAAACACAAAAACTTCACAGTTGACATCCACAAACATATACAATGGAACTTCTGGTTTCACATTCTATTCACTAATGCAAAAATATTCTTAGAAATAAACCTATTTCAAATTACTTTCATCTAACATGAAAGCCTTAAATTAAATTATAAATTATTAAGTTCCCAGCCAACATAATACTGGGGAAATACAGTACAATAGAATAAAACAAGGACAATCCATGCCCTGGTTCTTAATAAATTAAATTATAAATTATTAAGTTCCCAGCCAACATAATACTGGGGAAATACAGTACAATAGAATAAAACAAGGACAATTATTTTTTGCAGTGTTGGATTATGACGCAAAGTAAGGCTGATAAATTTTGGTATATATCGCCTAACCGGTGGTGATTCTGTGCCGTTTTCTTCTTCTTTTTTTCTTTCCATATTTTTCACAATCTGTGTGATAACTATATGTAAGCATCAGGGTGGAATTGCACTAACAAGGAAGGTAATCACCTTCCACCATCCAACTCAAAAAGACTGACTGATGTGAGAATTCTGAATCAAAATTATTCTTAGAATTACATAGTGGCGCCATCTGTTGTCAAACAGAGCAACTATTAACTGTACTGAACATACTCCCACCCATCAAGAAGTTATTCTTGATGCAAAGGAAGTAAACAAAGTTTTACAATTGGTCTCTTAAAGACACCCCTAGAAGTTTTAACAGTCACTACACGGACTATTCCATCCTTACCTGGATGAATTTCAATAATTTTGCCCAATGGCCAAACAGACGGAGGAACATTATCCTCTTTCAAAATTACTATATCATTCCCTTTAAAATTTTCAGTATGCACTCTCCATTTTTTTCTATTTTGTAAAGAACTCAAATAATCAATACTCCACCTTCTCCAAAAACATAATTTTAATTTTTGCACAATATCCCAACGAGACCGTAAAGACAAATTTTCCTCATTTAAAGGTTCAGCTGGGGAAGTAATAACATCACCAATTAAAAAATGAGATGGAGTCAATATATTTATACTGTCTGAATTGTTATCACTATCAATTGCTACTAATGGTCTGGAATTTAAGATAGATTCAATTTGAGTCAAATATGTATAAAGTTTTTCAAATGTTAAATTAGTACTTCCAATTACACGTTTCATATGAAATTTTACCGAACGAACAGCGGCTTCCCATAGTCCACCAAAATGCGGACTCACTGGAGGAATCATATGCCACTCAATATTTCTTTGAGACAGAAAATAACAAATTTCTTCATTTCTTTCAATTGAACAAATAAATTTATATAAATCTGAGAGTTGTCTTTTAGCACCTACAGTTGTAGCATTATCACTATAAATATGCTGAGGAGCTCCTCTTCTAGAGCAAAATCTATTTAATGAAGCAATAAATGCCTCAGAGGTTAAATCACTTACCAGCTCCAAATGTAGAGCTTTAGTTGCAAAACAAACAAATAAAGCAATATAGCATTTGGTAGTTTTAGCTCCTCTACCTCGATATTTCAAAATATTAATAGGCCCTGCATAATCGATTCCGCATGCAGAAAAAGGGCCTGTTAGGAGTAACTCTGTTAAGAGGAAGATCTCCCATTAACTGTTTGGAAGAGGCTGCTCTATACCTACAGCAAGTAACACATTTATGAATACAATTTTTAATTATCCTTTTGGCACGTATTATCCAATAACTCTGTCTAATGATGCCCATAAGTAAATTTAACCCAGCATGAAAATGCATAACATGAAAATATTTAACAATTAATACACTTAATTTATGCTGAGTTGGCAAAATGACTGGGTGTTTTGCATTGTACTGGAGAGGGGAATTTCGCAGCCTACCTCCCACCCTTAGCAAACCGTCACTATCAATAAAAGGACAAAGTGAGAAAAGAGAACTTTTTTTAGAAACTGACCTATTTGATCGAATACAACTAATTTCATCAGCGAAATATAGCTGCTGAACATAAGAAATAATCAAATTACCTGAATGTCTTCTTTCGATTGTTGATAATGGAAGAAATTTACCTTTATTCAAAGGACTAGTGTTCATTTTGCCAACTTTCTGTTTGCAATTTTTCACAAACCTAATACAAAAAGCTAAAACATCAATAATTTTGGTAAAAGAAGAATAAATTTCAAAATATAATTCAAACAGAGAATTATTTAAAGTTATTGGAAAACAATATTTAGAGTTCTTTTTCTCTTTATTTACAGTGTCTAAATCAGTCTTAATCTGAGGTTGAGGCCAATGTTCTTGATTCAAAGAAAGCCATTTTGGGCCATCCCACCAAAGGGAACAATTAGGAAGATCCCTGGGAGATAACCCTCTAGACGCAATGTCAGCAGGATTTTCCCTTCCTGGAACATACCTCCAACAGTCAGATGGGACTGAATCTAGAATTTCAGAAGTTCTATTGGCCACATAAAGCTTCCAACACCTAGGATGAGATGACAGCCATGAAAGTACTACCTGGGAGTCAGTCCATGCGTAGAACTTAATAACGAACGTATTCAAAATAGTCACAAGTGTAGAATATAGTCTGGAAAGTAGTAAAGCACCATTGAGCTCAAGCCTAGGAATAGAAACTGGTTTAAGTGGCACTACCTTGCTTTTTGCAACCAATAGGGTCACCTTTGACTTTATTTCACCAGGTTGTACTACATATATCACTGCAGCATATGCCGATTCTGAAGCATCGCTAAATCCATGCAATATGATCTCTTTACTGGAAACTTGGATCCATCGGGGAATTCGAATAGAACAAACTTGTTCAAATTCCCTTTGGAATTTTTTCCAATTTGTTTGGAAAATTTCAGGAAGCGCAGTATCCCAATCTAACTTCATTAACCACAATTGCTGGTAAAACATTTTTATAGAGACAGTGCATGGTGCCAAAAATCCTAACGGATCAAATAATTTGGCAGATTGTGAAAGAAATTTTCTTTTAGTTATGTTATCATCAAATTGTAAATTAACGTTAAAGATAAAAATATCATTTGAAGAATCCCAGCTAAGCCCTAAGGCTTTGGAACAATCACCAGGATGGATTTCTAAATTTGTAGACTCAAGAGAATTTGAAGATAAATGAGTTAATACATCAGGAGAATTAGATCTCCACTTTCGCAAATGAAAACCTCTATTTTCTAAAGCCAGTGAAAGCTTTTCAATCACTCTAATAGCTTCTTCACTTGAGATTGAACCTGACATACAATCATCAACATAGAAGTTCTCTTGAATTATTGCAGCTATTCCTATTGCAGGATCGTCTTTCTCTATGTCCTTTGCAACTTGATATAAGCAGCGAGTAGCCAAGAATGGAGCTGAAGATGTCCCATAAGTAATAGTTCGCAGCCAATATTCCTTTAAAGCTGAGTATGCTGATTCTCGCCAAACAATACGTTGTAAATCTTGATCTTCTGGAGCAATTAAAACTTGTCTATACATCTGCTGAATATCAGCTGTAAAAGCAACAGGATTTGTTCGAAATCTTATCAGAATAGTAAAAAGATTTGGTTGTGGAATTTGTCCAACAGCCAAAACAGAATTTAAAGAATTACCATTAGATGGTTTGCATGAACCATCAAACACCACACGTAACTTTGTTGAAATAGAGTCACTTTTTATAACAGAATGATGCGGAAGGTAATATACTTTGTTGCTTGTAGAATTTGAATTTTTGTCCACAAGTGTCATATGACCAAGATCTTCATATTGCTTCATAAAATTTCTGTACTCATTTTCAAAATTTTTATCAAACTGAAATTTTCGCTCCATAGCAAACAAACGTGAGACTGCCATGGACTTAGAATCTCCTAATGACATCACATCTTTATAAATTGGTAACTTAACTTCAAATCTATTCTCTGGAGTTACCTTGCAAGTTGAGCAAAAATGTTGTTCACAAAAATTTTCTTCATCAGACAACTGTGGAATTTTAAAGTTTATTTCTTCAGTTTGCCAAAATTTTTGCAATAATAGATCAACATTTAATTCGCTTGCAACACTAAGAAAATGAGATTTGATACTAGAAGAATATTTACATTTAGGTTCCAATTTTCCAGCTACCACCCAACCAAACATAGTATTTTGGGCAATTGGCTCATTCTCAGTACTCACAATTCTACCATATCTTAAAATAGTAAAGAAACAGTCAGATCCCAAAATAACATCACATTCTTGCGGTTTCATGAAATCTTCATCTGCTAAGGTAATACTTTTAAGATACTCCATTTTTTTCGTATCAAGTAATTCAGTTGGTAACTGAGATGTTACTTTAGGCAGTATATAAGCCTGAACCTTTAAGGACTCATTAGAAAGCTTAGACCCAACTGTAAGAATCACTGAACCTCGAGTTTGTCCAGCTGATACTCCGGCAATTCCATTTAGAACAATTCTGTCATTTTTTCTTTTTAACCCTAAAGTTCTTATAACATTTTCACTTACAAAGGTACATTCTGAACCAGAATCCAGCAAAGCTCTGAAAGAATAGGCTTTATTTTCATTATTATATAACAGAACTCTAGCAGTAGGAAGAAAGGAAACACATTTGGAATTATTGAAAGAAGCAGTAGAATTAATTTGTAATTCATGAGATGTTGACTCGTGTACAACTTCCCTACTTGAAAGATGGTTTTTATTCTCAGATGAATGAGGAAATAATTTAGTTTCAGTCTGAATAGTGCAAGCATTATTACCCTTACTCTCTTCATGTAAGAGTGTATTGTGTTTACTTTCACATTTAAAACATTTTAAATGAGAATTGGGACATTCCTTAACTTTATGAGAATTTAAACACAAAAAACAACAGTTATTACGTTTAACAAAGTTTTTTCGGGCAAAAACATCCATAGATTTAAATTTTACACATTTGTACAATGGATGCATTCCTTGACACTTTAAGCACACCTTTGATTGTTTATTATTTGAAGTGTACTTGGAACCAACAAAATTTGAGCTTTTGGAATGTTTAATATCACTTTCATTGTTAGAGATGAGCTCTAAAGAAGAACATCTTACACTTAAAAAATCAAAAAATTCTTTTAAAGTGGGAAATTCATTTTCTGTACTTTCAATGGACCAAAGTCTTCGACTTTCAGGATCAAGTTTTTGGAATAACAAATATATTAACCACGGATCTCTATTTGTAGCTTCATCACCAACAGCTTTCAAACCCCTAATAACTTCATCACTAGTATTAAGCAAATTTCTTATATTTATGCTATTAGGTTGAAGAACTGATTTCTGGTCTAAAAATAATTTAATCAAAGAATTGACAATCTGTTTCTTTTTATCATAACGGTCTAACAATTTTTCCCAAGCTTCTTGTACGATTCATTAGAAAGGGAAATGTGCTTAATTAATGAAGTTGGTTCTTCAGAAAGTAAACCTTTAAGGTACTGGAATTTCTGAATACCACTCAAAGCTACTTGGGAATGGACAGTGGAAAGAAACATATCCTTAAAATTTGTCCATTCGGAAAATTTTCCAGAAAATACTGGAATATTTAATTTTGGTAATCTAATATTACATTGATTTGGAACAACAACAGAAGGACCTTGAACAGGATTTTGTGTTACAGTATTAATAACTTCTGAAGAATTCAAAGAATCTAGTTTGTTTTGATATTTAGTTTTTAACTGAAAATACCTTTCTTCAAATTCTGCTAATTCTGAATCTTCATCATTCAAATCAGAATCTAATCTTAAGAATTCTTTAAGTAAATCATCTAATCTTTGTAATCTAATCAAAATTTCATTCTTTGTATTCACATTATCAAAACTATTCTCTAATCTAGTTACAGAGCCTTTAACTCTACCTCTCTCAATTTTAATTTGAACAGCTTTCTTTTCATAATCTTCCATTTTATACAATAACTTATAAGCAGAAGGATTTTCAAAATAAAATTAACTTCAAAACAAAACTAATAAAAATTACTTCAAAATCAAAAGTAATCAAAATTGCTTCAAAACAATAATAATCAAATTAAGTTCAAAACCAGAACTAAATTAAATTCAAAAACAGAACTACTATACAATATTCAATCACTTAAGAATACTGTTTCATACAAGCAATAGTGGAATGTTCTGTTCTACAATCTGCATAAACTTAAAAATAATCTTCAAATTCTTCAATGCAATATAATAATTAAATATTCAAATTTTTCAATTAAATAAATCATAATATTCTTGAGAACAATAAATAAAAAATCATAATGTTCTTCAAAACAATTTTCTTTTCAAGAACAGTTATCCAAGCAATATAATTCTAGAATACTTTCTTATTCTATCATTTTCAATAAACCAAAATTTAATTGTTCTCATATTGCAAATTAATATATGCTGAATACACTTTCATATTTAACTGTATTTGCAACCAAATTTCAGCATCAAAGAACAGTATAAACAAAGGTACTGACATCATAGATCATATCTCGCCATAGTGCCTCCAAAAAAAATTCTTATGTAGATTTTTTAAAGAAAAGATTCTTTCTTGGTTTTCTTCTTTATTGTCACAAACACATAAAAAAACATGAACTTGACAAAACACAAAAACTTCACAGTTGACATCCACAAACATATACAATGGAACTTCTGGTTTCACATTCTATTCACTAATGCAAAAATATTCTTAGAAATAAACCTATTTCAAATTACTTTCATCTAACATGAAAGCCTTAAATTAAATTATAAATTATTAAGTTCCCAGCCAACATAATACTGGGGAAATACAGTACAATAGAATAAAACAAGGACAATCCATGCCCTGGCAGCACCTTTCACCATCCAACTCAAAAAGACTGACTGATGTGAGAATTCTGAATCAAAATTGTTCTTAGAATTACATAGTGGCGCCATCTGTTGTCAAACAGAGCAACTATTAACTGTACTGAACAAAATGGTCGTGCATTATGTCGAAAGGTAGTGCATCAGTGCATCCCATGTTTTAAGTCTAAACCGATTATTTCAAACCAATTGATGGGCAATTTGCCTAGAGATAGAGTCCAATTGGACTATTGCTTCAACACATCGGGTGTTGAACCTCTGTGGTCCCTTTATGATTAAAGTTGCGTATGCATGTAGAACTATCTCGCAAAAAAAAATCATATTTGTATTTTTGTTTGTTTTATATTTAAAGCCGTGCATTATCGAAATAATTTCAGATTTGACATCGGAGTCATTTATTGCTGTATTAAAAAGGTTTATAGCACGCAGACGTAAATGTGCAAAGCTTTATTCTAATAATGTGACACATTTTATTGGTGCTAATAAAACACTTAAACAGTGAGTTAGTTTTTTTAAAAAAACAGATGAAAAGTATGTAGCATTCTTAGCTAACGAGGGACTTGATTGGAAATTTATCCCTCTCAGGACACCCAATTTCGGGGGGTCTTTGGGAGGCCACTGTAAAATCCTTTAAGTATCATTTTAAGAGAGTAGTGGGAGGTGCTAACTTACAGGGTGCGGAAAAAGTTTTGGATGGCTTTACTAACAGAAAGAGATTTTGCCGAAAGTGCTTAAGAGCCTACATCAGTCATGTGAGAAAACGCGCAAGCTAATGTTAAGTCTATCGGAAGGTTCTTGCCAGATTTCTCGCTCGCATTTTAATATTTTTAAATGACGTTTTTTGCATACGATAGCTGAGGTCGATCTCTAACATTGTTAGTTTTAACTTTTTTGATTTTGGTTCCAGTTTTTTTTTTATATAAGGGTACTTTAACTTTCAGAACCGGTTGCAACCGGTTCCAAAATTAAAAATGTCCGCTTATAAAAAAAACTGTAACCAAAATCAAAAAAGTAAAAACTAACAACATTAGAGATCGACTTCAGCTATATCCTATGCAAAAAACATCATTTAAAAATGTTAAAATGCGAGTGAGAAATCTGCCAAGAATCTTCCCATAGACTTAACATTAGCTTGCGCATTTTTTCGCATGACTGATATAGGCTCTTAAGCCTTTTGATCAAAAACATTTTTCTGGTCAAAATTGGGTGTTTCAGCAACACTCTGCACCAGCCTATCGCGCGCACAAGGCTCTTGACTGGCTTAGTTCAGAGAACATTGACTTCATTTCTCCCGATATATGGCCTGTTAACTCGCCCGACATCAATCCAATGGATGTTTTCATTTGGGGAATTTTGAAGGCAAAGGTCTTGGCTACTTTCCATCAAAGTTTGGATAGTCTGAAAGCAACTTTATTAAGGAATGGCCCCTTCTTCTCAATGAGGTATTTCGTGCCGCAGTCAATGATGTCACAAAACGGCTAAGGGTATCAAAGAAAAAGGCGGATACTTTGAGATATAATCTGCTTTACTGTTCATATGATGTTAAATTTAATTTATTTGTTAAAAAATTGTTGACATTTACGGTTTAGTCGAAAATAATGGATTTTATGCCCATCGAAAACTTTTCCGCACCCTGTAACTTATGAAGAAATGCTTAAAGTAGTAGTACAAATTGAAGGGGTGTTGAACTCAAGGCCACTGAGTCCTTATCAGCTGATGAGAATGACTTTGGAATTTTAACTCCGGCCCATTTTCTGATAACAGACCTTTAAATTCTATTATTGAGACTGATCTTACTAATATAAGAGAAAATCGCCTGAAAAAATGGTAAAAAAAAACTAAAATTGTACAATTATTTTGGCATATAAGTTGCATCGTGATTACTTAAGAAGCATGTAAACAACGCAGTAAATGGCGGTTCGAAAAAGACAATGCGAGAGTCGGAGATTTAGTTTTAATGGTCGAAGAAAATTTACCGACAAATAAGTGTCCGTTAGGCAGAATTGTAGAAGTATACCATGGGGATGATAAAAAAAATTCGAGTTGTGAAGGTTAGAACTGAAGGTGGAACCTTTAAAATGACCAGCATCAGTAAATTATGTGCATTATCTATGCCTGAATAAATAAACAGTGCTCAAAAAGAGGGGAAAAAACAAAACAAGGAATATAAAATTTTTTTAAAAGTCTACTTTTTAATCATAAATATATAAAATAAACCCGTGCAGCATTAATGTCCCAACGTTATCTTTATTGAACATTATTTTATAATCATCGTTGCGGTATTTTATTTCTGTGGCATCACTCATTTGAGATAAATCTTTCATTTCATTTATGAAAACAATGGGAGGAATTTTTTTTTCCCATTTAAAACTAAAATTAATTAATTAAAATTAATTAATGAATTGATATTTGAAAAAACTGTATTAACATAAAGTGTCATCCACTACAAGTTTAAAAAAATGTATTTGAACTTGAGTGGATGAATGGAAAATATTTTATTAACGATTGAAAATTTTAACAAGATATATATAGAGAGAGTGTGAGCTAATAGTAGGAATTTAAAAAAAAAAAAAAAAAAAAAAAAAAAAAGTAATGAGGTTTAATGTATAATTTACTGTGCTTTATTATTTGAGTAAAATGAGGGGGGCCGGGACAAGAGAGTGCCAAGCCACATTTTTGAACTTCTGAAGTACTTCAATTTGAAAATTTGATCCAATATTCAAATCAAGTTATATAACCTAAAGTTGTTTCGCCAAAGTCTTAGTAACATGAGTAACAATAGGGCATTACTTTAATGATATTACTATTGCGTTTTTGTAAATTAGCTATCTTCATTGGGGGCATAAACATCTGGAGCAAAAACGAAACCTGTAACATAGGCTGCCACCAAGTGGCATTAGAAACAAATTATATGTTGGATATTATAATTTACAATGTTAAGCAACCGATTACAGTGTTAGATTTATTTCACCAAAAATATGGCTTGGTACTTTCTTGTCCCGACCCCCTCAAATGATCTAAAGTGTACTACTGTGTAAATTAGAATATATTTTAATTATTATTGTGTAACATAAAGCAACCAGTGATTGAATGTTTACAAAATATGTCATTGGGGGCCGGTATGTTCCATGTGTGTATACATGCCGCGCCACCTATAATTAATCTCTGTCAATGAAACAACAGATGGGAAAGAAGTGAGACCATTGAAGAGCAGCTCTGCGCCGCTATTGTCTGCGATTTAATAAAATATGATAATGTTACAGCAACTTATGAATTTACGTTATTAATTAAGAGCAGCGTGAACAATATACACCCCTATAATTATAAATTATGATAAAACAATGTTTTACCAATGCTGCTAATTCACCACAGTTGTAGTAGAACAGCTGAATTCTGATTATGCTTCTTAATACACTGCAAAAAATAATTATTGATTTTACAGTATAAAACTGGCACCCCAGCTGCCAGTATTATACCGTAAAATTAACAGTGTTAAACAGTAAAATAAGCAGTAATACGTTGCCGTGCAAGCAGTAATACGCTACCGCTGTTTAACACTGTTAATTTTACGGTATAATACTGGCAGCTGGGGTGCCAGTTTTATACTGTAAAATCAACAATTATTTTTTGCAGTGTATGATGTAACATAAAAAATAATTCTATTCAATGAGGGATTGCCTCCCTTTCAAAATCAACGTATTTGAAATAGCGCTGTCTTAATAAATGATTAGCAACAAATTTATACTAATCTTAAAAGATATTTATTGTGAAGGGATTAAAAAACAAATTTTATGTTATTTTGTAATAAAATTCAGCTTTAACTAACTTTTTTTCAAAAATGAACTTTCAAAACCAACGGTTCAATTAGTTTTGGGATTGTTTTCCCTAATCGGGAGCCATTTCAGTGCCCCATTCCCTACTGGCCCACTCGCAATAGGTCTTCTGACTTCCAAAACGGTTCACGTGAACCAAATCACGTAAGCTTGTAAGAGCTAATGTTTTTCAGATACCATGGCGCCTTCGGAGCTGTAAAAATATTTTTTCTGCTTTGAAGAGTCATTCATCAACGGGCCCTCACCCACATTCGGTGACGTCAGGCGAGGATTTTCTCATCTTTTTGATCCATCATCTGGAGACTCCCAGCAGTTGACAAACATTTTATTTTTATTTTCTCTCTCTCTTTTTCCGCTGAAACTTTCAACAAACGAAGGAACATCGCTCTTTGGCGAATGTATCAGTGGCACTGTTGATCCTGTATTAATTTTTTTACTAAATTTCTACGTGATTCGTAATTTTTTGAGTGTAAATGAACAGCATAATATAAAAAAGACCAAATTTTGGAATATAAAATACAATTTTATTTTTCTGTAAATTTTACTCTTCAAATTTTAAAAACTTTAAATTTTACAGCACTTTAGATGTAGTACACAATAAATTAATAAAGAAAATAATACACTGAAAAAAAAAAAATTGCTTATTTTACGGTATCATACTGACATCTCAGCTCACAGTTATATACCGTAAAATTAGCAGTAATAAAGAGTAAGATAAGCATTAATACACTGCCGCGGTAGCGTATTACTGCTTATTTTACTGTTCATTACTGTTAATTTCACGGTATAATACTAGCAGCTGGGATGCCAGTATGATACCGTAAAATCAACATTTTATTATTATTATTATTATTATTTTATTTGCAGTGTAAAAATGAAGAAATGAATAAATAAACCGAACACAAACAATAACTTCAGCTCTAATTATGATATTACACTACCTTTAAAGAAAAACAATTTAAGCCAAAATCACAAATTTGTTTTATTGTTTCTTTTAAAAGACTGTATCCAAAACAGTTTTTAACAGTTTTAACACAGTTTTTAACCAAGTGGTAGCAAGTCTTTTGCGCCTGATGAAGAAAGACAAAATTCTTTTGAAAGACCTAGCACATCTCTTAAATTTATGGTGTTAACAAGAAGTTTGTTGGCTTTATTACATCACACCAGTGTGTTAATTATTTAATGCTATATCTCAGTCAGTTTTTAAGATAGAGGCAAAATAAAAATTGCACTGGATTATTTTTTAACACAATTATTTCAAATTGGTAAAGTAATCATACAAGTTGAAAATTTCCAACTGGACGAAAAATGTCCGGGCTAGGATTCGAACCTGGATGAATTATGCCCTCCAGATTCGACCGGGATAGCTCAGTGGTAGAGCTTGGCGGCTTCAGCAAAGCGATCCCAGGTTCGAATCCTGGCCCGGACATTTTTCGTCCAGTTGGAAATTTACAACTTGTATGAAAATAAAAATTGCTTTGGAGTCCTTGAATCAAATCCGGAAATTTAACAGAAAATACTTTTAGGATTCCTAATTTTTTTATACATCTTTTTTGAATTTGAAATCTTTAAGTAGCTATCATAGCGCTCCCTTCCGTCGGAATATCCTCAAATTCAACTGGGACCTGCAGGCCATAGTAAAAAACACATGCAAAAAAATTGGTTCAGTTCTATGCATAACTTTCTACTCTTTTCGATGATACAATAGTGAAAATGGAACAAAAATCGCTATCACAACGCCCCTTTCAGGCGGAATATCCCCAAATTAAAGTGGAACCTGCTGGCCATAGTCAAAAACCTATAAATGAAATTTGGTTTAATTGTATGCATTACTTCATACTTTTCGATGATACAAAGAGGACACACACACGGACATACAGACAGACAGACATTTTGTGAAAACATGTTTTTCGGAATCTCTGACCTTTAAAACGTGTAAATCCGTCAAAAACCGGAAGTCGAAAATTTTTTCGATTACAATACTTCCTTCTGTTATAGATAAAAGAAAGTAAAAAGTTTATTTATATTTTTATTTTATTTTATTTTATTCATTTATTTATTGAAATATCCAAGATTAAATAAAAAAGTGGGCAAAACTGACGATGGAGTAAATAATTTTTAATTTATTTACTTATTTATTTATTTATTTATTGAAAAATCAAAGATTAAATAAAAAATTGGGCAAAAACTGACGATGGAGTAAATAATTTTTAATGGCGACCAGAAATTTTTGCTGGCAACCATATTTTTTCCAAATTTGTACAGCACCAGGAATAAGCATAATCGAAACCCCACCAAAAATTTTTGCCCACTTCTGACCATTATTGGTTATCAAGTTTTGATCAAATACCTAAAATCGGCTACTTTAAGGGGCTGCACTTTAAACTAAAGATGAAAATTTATTTTCTGACATTTCGTCTACGCTAAATACTAGTAAGTCAACGACATAGCTACAGATTTCTACAAGAAAATCGTTAATCTATATATACACTATGTAAAGAAAGTCAAATGTTTCTTAATCTGCGAAAATATAAAATAAACACGTATACGAAAATAATACAAAAACCTCTTTTGAGTTACCCACGAATTCGAAAACTTTTTTTATCTTTAGAAATTCCCAGAAACCAATATATTTTCGAGATTTAAAGAAGTAGTTATAAAAACAAAGTTTTTTTTTTGCTGCCACTGATTTTCGGGAAAATTTTTTAGTCGTTTTTAACACTTTCCAACATAGTTGATAAGTGTTTATGAATTCGGTTTGTCTGGCCATGCTCTAACTCGCGTAAATATACTCGGATCGCCATGCAATTGATATATGTTATTGAGACTTGCAATGACATGTTCGGTATTGAAAGTGAAGTGTCTAGCACTTTTACTTCGTGTACAGGGGCACTCAAAAGAATGCGGGTACATTATGGTCTTACTACGGGGAGAAATCCTTTATAGTGAATTTTAATGATGTTGCGCTATTTAAAATATATTGAAATTGATATACATCACTGAAGCGCTGAACAAAATGCTTACTATCGAATTATGGATTGTAAAACATTTACCATTCATTTACAGGGCCACACAAAAGTAATTGGTTTCATAATGGTCTACGGGGGAAAATTGTTTGCAGAGTATTTTAATTATGTTGCACTATTTCAAATATAATGAAACTTATATACATTACTGAAGTTTACTACAAGATACTTGTTGTATAATATGATGAGCATAGCATTCATCGTTCATTTACAGTGACACACAAAATATTTCGGATACAGTACTGTATCGGAAGTACTAGCTTATAGGCGATAGTTGCCAGAAGTGCGCTTTTAGTTAAATATGATTTTTAAAATTTAACTAAATTTTTGTATATTATGTAGTGTGTATAAATTCTATATATCATATGCAGGGCTACACAAAAGAATTCGTAAGAATTACTGTGTATCAGTGTAAATTGCTTAAAGGTTTTTTTTTTTTTTTTAATCGAGCTATGTATTTTGAACGTGAACTATATTTAGTATACTAAGAGATGTTTGTAGAATATAAATAAAATCATATACATGGTCACGCAAAGAACTGGATACATGGCCGCCTATGTATGATAATTTATGGAAGTGTGATTTCAGTAGTTTTCAGCGTATTTTTGCATGAATTAAACTTTAGCTTTATATGTGGCATGCACAAAAACCGTAAGGTATATACAAGCCTATAAAAAAGAATTCAAATATGTTTCCGTCTATTGATAGAAACTGCTGAAGGTGAATTTTAACCGTGTTTTGTTTTTCTTACTAAACTAAATTATAGCATACTATATAGAGTACATATTATATACCATAGATTATATACAGGGTTGAACAAAAGAGTTGAAGTATATTTCTTGCTATGGAAGGTAATTGCTGAAATGTTGTTTCAAATGTGGTTATGTGTTTTTTAAAATGTTTACTTAGGTATTTTATTAATTAAATAGCGAAAGTTTGTTAAAGTATTCTGGAAGTGTTGGTAAGTGTTTCATAATCTATGCTTAATGCGTGTTTTTTCTTTCTTTTTATAGTATATTAATCAGTTTTTTCCATCTGAAAAATCGGTTTTTAGGCTGTTATCTATTCTCAATCAGATATTTTCAGTTGCATAATGAATTTATACATATAAGAGTTACAAAATAATACTAATTATAATGTTAATGTTAATGCTGTTAATTTACGATGTGTGTCTGTAAAACATGTGTTGGTTGAATATGAAAGTGTTTACTTGAGAATGGATAGCATCCGATAAACCTATATTCCGAGTTGAGAAAATGTATTAATACACCATCTGGGAAACGTTTCCGAAAATGCCTGCCAGCAAAAGAAACTTTTGCTGTTATATGTGCTTCTTTAAATCTCGAAAATTTATTGGTTTCTGGGGCTTTTAAATATAAAGGAACGATTTTCGAACTCGTGAGTAACTCGGAAGAAGTTATTGCATATTTTCGTTCGTGATTATATCATATTTTCCTAGATTAAGAAAAAAGTGTATTTTTTTGCATAGTGTATAAAATATAAGATTGGATGGATAAGGTATCAAATTGATATCCGATGATAAGAAAGATTTTTTTTTTTTTTTTCATTTTCAGCGAAAAAGCGATATTTTTACAGGAAAATCGCGAAAAATTCAAAAATCTCTTTACAAGTTCCGAATAAACTTTATTGAAAAGTGAACTAAATTTACTATATCGGGAAAAAAGATCGAATTATGATTTCTTTTACGAGTGACTCAAAATCGCTATTAAATTTGAAAAATTCGGAAAATCTGCGAATTTTTTCCGTTCAATAACGATTTTCAGATTAAAAAAAATAATAATAAATAGTAAATACTATTCGAACTTTTTTTTAATTTAAGGTAACGTTGAAAAAATAAAATAATTTGCTATAACTGAATATTGTTTGTATCTGCATCCGGGCCATGCGAATGGCAATTTAAAACTTCAGAAAAAAAAGAAAAAAAAAACTGGAAAATATAAGAACGACATCTAGAAAACATGCTTTTGAAATAGTAAATATTAATATATATATATATATATATATATATATATAGCCCATTATGTATTAAATGTATTCGGCAGACCCAGAATTTCGCACCATAATTAAACTAGGAATAAATAACAAACATAATAAAAAAAAATTAAACAGATATAAACTGAACAAGAAAAAACCAAGAAAAACAACCAAAAAGCTCTGGCCTCATCAGCAGTGGGCATACTAAAAAGCACAGCGATGTTTCAGTCTAATACAAAGCACAACAACCTATTATTTAGTAGTGGCAGTGGGTTTCGACCAGAATGTCGTGAAGCAAAAATCAAATGTTAAAACAAATGAAAGCATATCACGCACATTCCCCCACCGGACCCAACGCCACAAACAACAGCACAACTGAATACAAAACGCATGTATAACATACACTGAACCAACAATAGAATTATCCTACCCCCTCCTGAGCCACACAGCCACAAAAACAATAAACAATAACCAAATCCAGTGATCCAAAATCTGTCCATGTACGTTCCATGTCTGTTGCCACAAAATTGCAAACATCCTTGTAAAACCGTCCCCGAAAGGCTTTAAGTTATACAAATCATTAATTGTCAATTACGTAGCAACTACTCAAAAATGAAGATTGTCTGTAAAACTAGTATATCTATTAATGAAACTCAAAGGAATGTTATTTTTATAATACAAGATACTGGTTAAATTAAAAAGTTCTTTAAGAAATAAATTTTTATTCGTACAGAGTTTATAGTAGCGAAAAATCTGACCTATGATAATATTAATGTAAATACGTTTATGTACATTCGAACACCAGTTAACTAATTGGTTAACTTTAAAACTGAAGCCATCCCGTTTATTGTAGATTGTAATGCTTATTCCATTAGAAATGTGTATTTTCAAATCAAGATAATCAGCTTCATTATTATTTTCATTTGTTTTTTTCAAAATTAACATATTAAGATAAATGTCACATGATATCCCCAAAAAATCGTGATCACAGTTCAAAATTATTAAATCGTCAATATATCTGAAAGCCAGAAAATTAACATCGTTATTAACCGTACAAAATTGAAATTCATAAAAAAATAAAAATAAATTAGCTGCCGTAGAGGAGTAACATGTACCCATTCCTATCCCATTTTTCTGTAAATAAATATTTGAACCTGTATAAACATAGTTGTTATATAAGCAAAATTTACACAATAATATAAATAAATTATAATCTAAATCAATATCAGCAGTAATTAAATCAACAATTTTTAAAAGGACATCATTTAACCCTGCAATAGGAATATTTGTGAAAAGATTCTCAAAATCATATGTTTGGATACTCTGTATATCATTTTTAATTAATTTATCTCTGATTTCATAACTGTTCAATATAATCCAATACATATTACTATCTTTATACAGGGTGTTTCACAAAGGACCCCTAACTTTAAAAATCAATAACTCAGAAACGGTGATAGATAGAAGCATGAAACCAGTGGTATGTTTATTAAAAAAGTCGTAAGAATCTTATACATAAATCTCAATATTTAGTTAAAAATAGCACCGATAGATGGCGCTGAGAGCGTTAAGAATCCTTCTAAAGATAGTTCAGAAGCATAGAAAGACTAGCCGTCGCATATTTCGTCATTGAAATCTGACCGCTATCAGCGTATAGTAAAAATAATTCGCATCGGACACGTTGCCTGTCTGTTGAACTTTTTTGAAAAGCTCACGAATTGTTTTACCATCTGGGCCTTTACGACTTGAAATCCCGTTTGAAAACTCCTCCTTGTGGCAGTAGGACTGCCACATTTAATCGGTGGTACTCCAACACAATAAACACACGTACCACCACGGTATACATCACTTTCGGAATTATTTTCACTATACGTTAATAGCGGTTAGATTTCAATGGCGAAATCTTAAACGGCTAGTCTTTCTATGCTTCTGAAGTCTCTTTAAAAAGATTCTTAACGCTCTCAGCGCCATCTATCGGTGCTATTTTTAACTAAATTTTGAGATTTATGTATAAGATTCTTACGATTTTTTTAATAAACATACCACTGGTCTCATGTTTCTATCTATCACCGTTTCCAGGTTATTGATTTTTAAAGTTAGGGGTCCTTTGTCCACCCTGTACTTAAATTTTAGGATATTCAAAATCCTTTTCAGCATTTCTTCAAACCTGCGATTAAATCCATTTCCTATACTGTTTACATTACTGCAAATAAATCTGTACTTAATTGGAATTCTATGAAATTTCGGTGTAACGAAAAGAAAAGGTAATGACAAATTTTTTACTTTAGGCAAAGGAATTTGAACCTTTTTTGAAAAGGCCAGGTGTTTCTTAATCAGAATTTGAATAGTAGAATTATATAAACTGTAGGTAACATTATTGTTAAGCTCAGCAAATATCATATTAGCATAATAGCTTTTTCAAATAATTGCAAAATTGTTAGATGCTTTGTCGACTGAACAAAAAACAAAGGTATCCTTCAAGTTCAAGATTTCCCTCTCTAAAACTGTATTTATACTATGATAAGTGTAAGTAGAAGAATCATTCATATATTTTAATTGAAATGATTTAAAATCACCCAAAATTTTTAATTTCCATTCATTGAAAAGGGGGATAGGTTTATTAAATTTGTAACTCAAATTGAGTATAAACATATGCAATTCAGAATTAAATAGGCTGAAAGATTTTTTTAAATTTATCTTCTTGTTTAATCTAAATTTAGTACCATACTTCATTAATTGTTTCAACTCATTGTTAGATATGAAATCAAGGTCACCAGTAACTATATGCTGTGCATTTTTATCGTAGAAGGATGACTGCTGAAAATTCTTGCACTCTCAAAGCAAATTCAAGTAGGAGTCTAAATTTTGTGCAACCTCTCGATAGTTAAATAATTTATTACCCAAGGTATTTACATATTTATAAGTTGAAATGATAGACACATTTCCAATTGGAAATATTTCATTGTGTCTGGTAACAATTTTGTTTAGATATAAATTATCAAAACTTTTTTGCTGAAATGTGCAAACAAAGTAAATTTTATCCATATTACACTGCTGATATTTACCTATTTTATACAATAAAAAGTCCGTTAATAAGTCCTTGAACTGTGTGTTATCACAAGCAAACTCTTTAATCTTTTGCTGTAATCTCCTTAAAATTTTAAATTTTAAACTGAATAGAATACTTTTAATTTCCTTAATATTATAATTTTTACTAAAAAGTTTGTATAAATCATGCAGTACTATAGCTGGATTTATATCTTTATATTTGACAAACAGTGCTTTATTAGAGTGATTCCCTTTTTTCCCTCTTTTGTAAATATATGAAGGTTTGTAAACTGATGAAAAGATATTATAAACACATATTGAACCTTATTGAATCTTTTTTGAGCTTATATATATATATATATATATATATATATATATATATATATATATATATATATATATTTAATGGAAGGAAATTTAAACAATTTGCTATGAGTGAGCACTTTTTATTTATTTATTTTTCCTTTTCTTCTTTTTTCTTTCTTTCTTTCTTTTTTTTTTTTTTTTTTTTTTTTTGGTATTTTTACCCGAGCCACAGGGATAACAATTTAAAACTGCAGAAAGAAACGGAAAATATCAAAATGACCTTCTGAAAATATGTATTTGAAATATTAATACTTATTTTAAACAAAAGCTACCTTTACAATCGGAAGGTACAATGAAAACATATGCTTTACTTTTCTCTTTTTATTTTCTTTCTTTCTTTTTTTTTCTTTGTGTGTGCGTGTGTGTGTCTATTGGGGACCAGGTGACTGCAAAAACCAGCAGAAAAAACAGAAAAAACATACGTTGCAAATTGCAGAAAAAACATACGTTTACTACACCTATATTTGAAAAACTTGGGATTCTCTGGCCATGCACTGAGGCGGTCTTAACGCCGACAAACTGCCGAAAATTGAAGCTCGTTCATTAGCATTCGATGAGGGGGGGGGGGGGTTAATTAATTTTTCGGCTAATTATCAAAAAGGAAAAATCTTATCCTCAGATGCATTTGGTCCTGTCTTTGCCTATATCCTTATCTAAATTTGCAGTCTTCTAAGTGTGATAGATTTCTCTTAGCCATAGCCAACAGATACACACACACACACACACATAGAGAGAGAGAGAAACATCTTTATTTTATTAATATAGATAGATATTGTAACCTAAATTTAGTTTGTCTTTAAGGCAAGCAATAATACATGCACTGAAATTTATAAAATGCCGTTATAAAATTAAGAAAAAATGCTCATATACAAAAGTCATAAATACATTGCTGTTTATGTTGTATAAATTTAAATCTAGTTTATAAGCAAGTAACTTAAAAAGTACATTTGTATTTAGTCTGTTTATACAGGGTGATTATAAAGAAACTTTGCCAACATCTGCACTTCTAGCGCCCGTTCTATTTAACCGATCAAGATGAAATTTTAAATATAGTTGTTTGAAGGTATGCGCTCGAGATTCTGTGAATGGCAATACAGTGGTGCTCACGGTTACGGTTATAGTTACAGAAACTCGAAAATTTCGAATGGCAACGCCTACTTTTTCCTGTCTCAAAATGTTCAGCGCATGCGAAAACCCTAAATAGCGTTGAAACGGTACCGATATGTCCAAAAACCGACGTGTTATAGACATACAAACCGTTCTTTAAGGCGCACCGAGCAATAATGCATTCGACAGAGACAAGAAACTGCTGAATGATGAGAACACATATCAGACAAAAGAAAACCTTTATTGGCATCAAACATTTTCCACATGGGTGCCATCACAAGCAATTACGCATTGCATGCGGGAGACGACGGACAATACCGCTGAACGCAACATGACGCGAGGAATGTTTCTAATCTCACGCCGTATAGAATCCTGCAAGCCCGACAATGTTTGCGGATTGCACAGGTAAACTCTGGATTTGAGATATCCCCAAAACCAGAAATCCATAGGCGTCAGATCTGGGGATCGCGCAGGCCACGGAATAGGATAATGGCGTGAGATGATGCGATCACCAAAATGCTGATCTAGGAGCCTTTTAACTGACCTCGCTATATGTGGAGGTGCACCATCTTGCATCCAAACAACGTCATTGAGTGCATTCCGCCGACGCAACTCCGGTAGTACAGAATTTTTCAGCATGGCTGCATACCGAGAGCCTGTTACAGAACATGTTGCAGGACCCGCTGGGGTCGTTTCCTCAAAGAAGAACGGGCCGAGAACAAATGTAGCTGTAATGCCGCACCACACAGTCACTTTGGCGTCAAATAATGGTACTGGTGCCACAGCGTGAGGATTCGTCTCTCCCCAGTGCACACAATTCTTTGTGTTAATGTTGCCATGTAAGGTGAAATGCGCCTCGTCCGTCCATAGTATGCGAAGTGGCCAGTCGTTATCAGCATCATATCGTAATAAAAATTCATTTGCGAAGTCCAGACGTTGTTGTGGGTCACCCGGCTGCAACATCTGGACGCGCTGAAATCGATAGGGAAACATGTGAAGTACTGAGCGCAAGAGCTTGCGGACCGTTGTGTTCGGAATATCCAACAAGCGCGATAATCCTCTTGCAGTTTCTGTGTGCCCTGTAGTCACTGTATGATGCACTTCCATGACAACGTCCTCAGAAACTGTTGGCCGTCCGGAGCGCGGTTTGTCACAGGTGCAGCCTGTATCTTCGAATTTGCGCACTAAATCACGCACAGCTTGCAGAGTACATGGCCCACGTCGTTGTCGATGATTGCGGCGATACACACGCAAGGCTTCCGCAGCGTTCATCCCATTTAGATAATAGAGTTTGATCAATTCACCGCGAACTTTCCCAGGAAGAGTCATATCGTCGGCATGTGCGAGTTCATGAATGACGACTTCGCATACCCGCTTGGTATTTTATAGGCTTCCTCCGCTGAATATCTGGCGAACGGCGTTCTGTGATTGGTATCTTGCCTGTGTCATATGCAAAGTTACTGCGTGCGCACAGATCGTGTTTTGTTGGCCGGTTTTCAGAACTCTTCTTTGTGTATGCATAACACGTTTGTTTTTGGACATATCGGTACCGTTTCAACGCTATTTAGGGTTTTCGCATGCGCTGAACATTTTGAGACAGGAAAAAGTAGGCGTTGCCATTCGAAATTTTCGAGTTTCTGTAACTATAACCGTAACCGTGAGCACCACTGTATTGCCATTCACAGAATCTCGAGCGCATACCTTCAAACAACTATATTTAAAATTTCATCTTGATCGGTTACATAGAACGGCCGCTAGAAGTGCAGATGTTGGCAAAGTTTCTTTATAATCACCCTGTATATAAAAATAATTGTTAAAGTGTTATTTTATGAGATTACTTATGCAAACCCTTTTCAGGTGTCTATAGAAAATAAAATATTGTAAAATAATGTTAAAACGACTGAGTATCTGGAGGAAAGGCAGTGCCTCTGCCAAGTCAAGAGAGACCACAGCCATAAGCATCCTTTTCTGGAAGCAACTCAGGGCACTTTTGACCCCCCCCCCCCCCATATCTATGCGTTGGAGTTTCCCAAAAACCCGAAACTTCGTTTTCCTAGAGTATGTAGAAAATAAGACCAAAATTTAAAATTTCAAGTTTCTGTCTTTTCTAATTCAGAAGACATATGAACTGAAAGTTTCTATTTTTTGTCACTCACTCACTCACTCACGCGTCATCAAAAGTATTAGGTAGATCCCGCAGGCCTAGAAACTTGAAATATGGAATAAAGGTAAGTGTTTAGGATACAAAGAAAGGAAAAATTATAAAATCCAGAAAATTCGAAAAAAAAAAAAAAAAAACATTTGAAAATTCAACAAATTCCAACAAAATTGAAGATTGAAAATAACACAATCTTGTAGTCTTAGAAACTTAAAATTTGGTGTGAAGGTAGTGTCTAGAATTCAGAAAAAGAAAACATCAAACACACAAAAAAAAAAAAAAAAAATATCGAAAAGAAATTCGAAAAATCGAAAAAATTGAAAAAAATCGAAATTTTGAAAAGAATCCGATTTTGTTGCGCTTCAAATTTGGAATAAAGGTAGTATTAAGGATACGAAAAAAGAAAAAAAATGAAAAGATCTGGAAAATTAAAAAATAAATAAAATTTCAAAAATTCTAAAAATTCTAAAAAAATTGAAAAAATGAAAATAATTTGATCTTTTAGCCTTAGAAACTTAAAATTCGGCGTAAAGGTCGTGCTTGAAATTCAAAATAAGAAAAAATTAAAAACACAATAAAAATCAAATATAAAATTAAAAAATTGGAAAAATCGAAAAACATCGAAAATTTGAAAATAATTCGATTTTATAGCGCTAGAAACTTGAAATTTGGAATAAAGGTAGTATTTAGGATACAAACAAAAAATAAAAAAAATACAGAAAATTCGAAAAAAAAAAATTGAAAATTTCGAAAAAAATTTAAAAAATGAAAAAAATTTGATCTTTTAACCTTAGAAACTTAAAATTCGGCGTAAAGGTAGTGTTTGGAATTCAGAATAAGAAAAAATTAAAAACACAACAAAAATCGAAAATAAAATTAAAAAATCGAAAAAATCGAAAAACATCGAAAATTTGAAAATAATTCGATTTTGTAGCGCCAGAAACTTGAAATTTGGAATAAAGGTAGTATTTAGGATACAAAAAAAGAAAAAAAAAAGAAAAAATCTGGAAAATTAAAAAAAAAATCAAAAATTTGAAAAAATGAAAATAATTTGATCTTTTATCCTTAGAAACTTAAAATTCGGCGTAAAGGTAGTGTTATAGAATTCAGAATAAGGAAAAATTATAAACACAATAAAAATTGAAAATTAAATTAAAAAATCGGAAAATTCGAAAAACTGAAAAAAATTCAATCTTGTAGTTTTAGAAACTAAAAATTCAGCGTAAAGGATACAGAAAAAGGAAAAATTAAAACACAATAAATTCGAAAATAAAATAAAAAAATCGAAAAAGATCGAAAATTTGAAAATAAATCGATTTTGTAGCGCTAGAAACTTGAAAATTATAATAAAGGTAGTATTTAGGATGCAAAATAAGGAAAAATTAAAAAACAAGGAAAATTGGAAAAAAAAATTCGAAAAAAATCAATAATTGAAAATAATTCCATCTTGTAGTCTTAGAGACTTAAAAATGTAGTGTAAAGGTAGTATTTACGATACAATTTTCATTTATTTATTTATTATAGCTTTGAGGTATTTGTTACAGCTACATGCCGGCCCGATACAATAAAAAGAACATTTAAAAAAATTGTAAAATTCGAAAATAAAATCGAAATATCGAAATATCTGTAAAAAATCGAAAATTCGAAAACAATTCGATTTTGTTGTGCTAGAAACACGAGTTTTAAGATAATTGTCCTATTAGCTAGTACACCGCCGCTAATTGTTTTATGTTATTTTCCTCGGATTATGCTTTTTATTTCTTTTGTTTACGAATTTCGGTATAGAAAAGTTTCGCTGTAGACCGGCTACGTTATGGGCGGATTCTTTATAGACATGTTTGTTTTCTTTCCCAGGTTATACTCTATTTAATTTCCATATGAAATATGGATTGTTAAATGATGTTAGCACCATAAAAATTTTCACAGCTCCCCCTACCCTCCCTGCATTACTGGCTGGTTATGGCTTGATAGTCCTTTCTAAATAAAATCATGGTGACTCTAAGATTATCTTGATTTATCTCTAAATTGAACCTAAATGATCCTAAGAAGACGGATCAAAGAATTACTATATTGGCATGACAATCAGGAAACTTAGAAGTAAAATCGAAAAATCAATAAATTTATAAAAAGTCGAAGGTTTGAAAATAATTTGATTTTGTAGTCCTACAAGCTTGACATTTGGCAAAAAGGTAGAGTTTAGGATACAAAGTAAGAAAAAAATTAAAAAATCCGGGGAAAAAAAAAACATTGAAAAATCGAATATAGTTGATTTATTGAAAATTTCCGGAAATTTTAATTTTGGCTCTCTTTTTCTCCTAAACAGTACTTTTGTGCTAAATATTAAGTATCTAGGCTGCTAGTAATATCTCAGATTGATAGCACCTTTCCTATTCAGAGTGCTTTTGACTCCCCCCTCCCATAACTTACTTCTTGTCTAGTTTCCTGAAACTTCGTTTTAACAGGACTTTGCAAGCAAACTAAAGCTTCAAATTTTTGGTACCTGCAAATAGTATAGGGACAGAGTGTGGGCATAGCGAAAATCAGTGGATGATCTCCAAAAAGAGCCCAAAATGAAGAAAAGGAGGATTACTTACAAAAAGAAGTGAAATCTCATCAAAAACGACACCTGTAAAAAATGCAGCCTAGTCCCGTGACTCATTTACCGTAAAAAGTACTGAGATCGTATAAAGCCAAGTTTAGCTATCTTATTAACTCTGAAATTTTCATTCACAAATTACTCCTAGTCTCTACATCTTTAGTTAATTATTATTTTGTGACTTGGCAATTAAGTAGCACAATAATGTGATGTATATAATTAGTCTTAATTAAATAATACTATAACACATTAAGGTGTAATAACTTCCCTGTGCGTATATAATTTGCCTTAATTAAATTATCCAATCCCATCCCATAACATAGTAAGGTGTAAAAACTTCCCTGCGCTGCGTAATTGCCAAGTCACAAAATAATACTTAACTAAAGATGTAGAGACTAGGAGTGATTTGTGAATGAAAATTTCAGAGTTAATAAGATAGCTAAACTTGGCTTTATACGATCTCAGTACTTTTTACGGTAAATGAGTCACGGGACTTGGCTGCATTTTTTACAGGTGACGTTTTTGATGAGATTATCATTTACTTCTTAGATTCCACTAAGTTACTTTCATGATAATTCTATGAATTGTTTATTTTGCGGAGAAATACAAAGACAGCTTTCATGTTGAGAAAATTAAAAATATATATATTGCTTTCAACAACAAATCATTTTGTCTGGGATACAATAAACAACTTAATGTCTTCATAAGTACGACGATAAAACCAGTGGAAACGAAACCCGTCTGCAATGAAAAAAAATCATTTCCCAAACGAAAGGAATATGATACAAAGAAACTTGCTAAGGCGGACGCCTGACTAAATCGGAATTTTTCGCTTTTTAATTCCATTTTCACAAGGTTTTATTGCATAAGGTTAATCAGGGTAATAAAAACAAAGAGAGAGAAGAAGAAGAAGAAGAAATTATTTTTGTTATTCTGCATCGATTAATCAAAGCCCGACTGTCTGTTTGTACTTTACAACTTGTCCTCCTAGAATATAGAACATTGGGCAATGGAATTAACATTAATTATCCAAAAGGATCCCAGGATGCCATTAGGATATCTGAATTTTAAATATTTAATTTGTTTCTGAGCTATTAATTTTTTGGTAATATTTAGAGACATTTCTGTAATGGTGACAACTAAATTATTCCTTTTTTGTGTGTGTGTGTGTATATAAAAGAGAGATATGGGGAAACGATAGGGATTATTAGATTTCGTAAGTCTTTTTTGAGGATGTCATATAAGATCTCAGAATTTTATAATTTAAATTAATTTCTGAGATATTAATTTTTTTGAAATATTTAGAAACATTTCTGTAATAGTGGCAACTAAATTACTCTTTTTTTTCTTTTTTTTTGATAAAAGATAGATATGTTGAAACGATAGAGGTTATTAGATTTCATAAGGTCTTTTCCGGGGATGTCATATAAGATCCCAGAATTTTAAAATTTAAATTAGTTTCCGATATATTAATTTTTGTAATATTTAGAGACATTTCTGTAATGGGGGCAACTAAATTACTCCATTTTTTCTGGATAATAGAGACACAGGGAAACGATAGGGGTTATTAGATTTCACAAGGTCTTTTCCGGGGATGTCATATAAGATCCCAGAATTTTAAAATTTAAATTAGTTTCCGAGAAATTAATTTTTGTAATATTTAGAGACATTTCTGTAATGGGGGCAACTAAATTACTCCATTTTTTCTGAATAATAGAGACATAGGGAAACGATAGGGGTTATTAGATTTCATAAGGTCTTTTCCCAGGATGTCATATAAGATCTCAGAATTTTAAAATTTAAATTAGTTCCGAGATATTAATTTTTTTGTAATATTTAGTGATATTTCTGTAATGGTGGCAACTAAATTACTCCATTATTTGTGGATAAAAGAGAGATATAGGGAAACAATAGGGAATATTAGATTTCATAAGGGTCCTTTCCGAGGATGTCGTATAAGATCTCAGAATTAAAAAAATTTAATTAGTTTCCGAGATATTATTTTTTTTGTAATTTGCAGTGACATTTCTGTAATGGTGGCAACTAAATTACTCCATTATTTGTGGGTAAAAGAGAGATATAGAAAAAAAATAGGGGATATTAGATTTCATGGGGTCTTTTCCGAGTATGTCATACAAGATCTCAGAATTTAAAAATTTTAACTAGTTTCCGAGATATTAATATTTTTGTAATTTTTAGTAACATTTCTGTAATGGGTGCCACTAAATTGCTCCATTTTTTTTGTGAATAAAAGAGAGATATGGAAAAAGGATAGGGGTTATTAGACATTTTTTTAATGTCAGTTTCTCATTAAATTTGAAGAGAGAAATAATTTTCATTTGAAATAAATACACGGTAAAGAAAAAAAATTGTTTAAATTGAATTATCCAAAAAAAAAAAAAAAAAAAAAAAAAAAAAAATCGAAGAAAAAAAAAATATTATCACATACTCAATCTTCATGAATCTATTTATTCTACAGAAACAAAAATCGTCTGTCCACATATTGTCATTTAGAAAATCATTACATCATATATATTTTCCATGCATTTAAGTAGACAATTATTGACCCCTATTCACAAGGATTAAATTTAAAGAAAAATCATGTTCTATTTTCAATTAATTATTTTTGAAAGATGCTGATTTAAACGTTTCACAAAGGTGTTAAAAGTAAAATAGTTTATCTAATGACATAATTCTGTTTCTTGTAAAGCATTTATTTCAATTTATAAAGCTACATTTTTTTTTTTTTTTTTTAAGGTTTGTCAAAGTGACATAATTTTTATTTCACCAGCTTCGAAATTAGAAACCAAATCTTACAAAAGAACAATATACTTTAGACAAATAAAGTTTTGCATTAAAAATCACGTAATCTGCAAAATGTATTTTTCGCAATTTATGTTTAACCTGCATTGTAAATATGATTTCTTATTTGAAATTTAGTATTTAATGAAATTAATGTCACAAGTTTTTTCCATGAATATTCGATAATATTAGACCTATTTTTCCCTCAAAAAATCGGAAGATCTCATGCAATGTAAATTAAACATATCGGGTTGCCATGCAGCTGTATAACACAAAAAAAAATAAGTTTTCAATATTCCATTATTACTTTCATTACAAATAAAAAATGTTTTAAAAATTCCTGTATAACAAAGAGATACTAAATTAAAAGCCTCTTTTGAAATGAGTTCCTTTTTTTTTAAACTTCTCATATTACTTACTCTAATTGACGAGACAAATTTCTCTTCTTCCGTGTTTTAAAGATAGTAATGTTCCGCTTTTTAATATGTTTTAGTCGTTGGCGGTTCTTTGGCGACAATGACATTTTCTTTAAGAAAAAACGAGGCAACCACTTTTCATGGCTTTCGTTTCAGTATCTCTTTCGAAATTACATCACTCGAAGTGTGGTTGTTTTCAGGTTCAAAGCTGCCAGGAAAAAAAAAAATACTCTGTCGAATCCAGTAAAACAAAAGTGTTTTAGTCGCAAATCAGGAAGAAGAAAATGTATTTTTTGATACTTCTCTCTATTGTGCAACAGAATCGTTTTTCAAGGTGTTTCCGGCAAATCAACAAGTGTTAATAAGTGATGACAAATGAATCAAATTTCATAATAATACTGTAATGAAGATATTAGAAAAAGTGAAAAGTGAGCCGTGTTTGAATTTTATTGCGTAATATATGTGAAATTTTCCCACCGATGCTGAATTTCAGCTTTTATTTATTATGTGCCAGTCACGATATTTATGTTACAACTGTGATACGATATTGCCTTTATTGAAATCTAGCTGAATCTCCACACACAATATATAATTGCACGCTAACCACCGATATACAGCAATTAACGTTCCACTTCGTTATCAATATTTTTAAACCACATAAACATCCTAAAATGTATATAGTTTACTTCGTACCGTTCGTAATTTTTGTACTTCTTCTGGTACCTAGTTCTCTAAGTGTTCCTCGGAACAGGACAGCAAGGACTGGTCGGAGGTCCACTCGAAACGTCAAAGATGGTACCATAAGACTAGTTGGAGGAAAAACGTCCAGGGAAGGCAATGTTGAAATTTACCATTTAGGACAATGGGGATCCATTTGCGATGATGAATGGGATCTCAGAGAAGCCAACATTGCCTGCAGGATTTTAGGATTTCCAAATGCAACAAGGGCGACTCACAACTCCGAGTATGGAAGAGGAAGACGTGAGTATCACATTTAGATCAATATAATTTTCCAATCTGTGATTATTATTTAAACTTGTTAAAAATATTTTTGAAGTTAAAATAATATCAGTTTTGTTGATTTGGTGAATGACTCACGAAATATTTTGGCAAATTTCCCCCGTGTCTATATTTTACTTTCTTTATTTTTAAATTTAAATAAACAAATACAAGCACAAAAAAATGTTAAAGTTCTAATAAATAATAAAATAATAAGTAATAATTCTAATAAAATTGATATTCTAAAAAAACCCTGTATAATATACTTCAGTAGTACAGAGTTTCTGCATACTATATTGTTCTTATGAATATGTTAAACTATTATTTAATGTATATGTCACATAGCTTTATACGAATGCTTATAAGGCTTTAAAACTGAAACGAAATTCTTTCTTTGAGAAAACAGCCAATTTTACTTTACTCTAAAAAAAGACAAATGTTTCTTAATCTACGAAAATATAATATATATAACCATGTATGAAATTATACAATAGCCTCTTCCGAATTATGCCACATTTCCTAAAAGCGTTCTTTATTTTTAGAAACCTCAGAAATCATTATATTTTATATATTAAAAGAATCATTTATGAAAACAGAGTTTCTTTTGCTGCCGCTGAGTTTCGGCAACATTTCCTAGTAATTTTTATAGTGTATTAATCAGTTTTCTCAAAACTAAGTATCGTCTTTTTAGGATGTAATCAATTCTCAATTAAACATTTTCATTTGTGTATTGAATTTATACATGCAAGAGTAATAAAATAATATTAATTTTATTGTTAATGCTAATGCTGTTAATTTTTCATGTTTTTCAGTAAAACATGTTTACTGAACATGGAAATGTTTCATTGAGAATGGATAGCATCCGAAAATCCTATACATTCCATGCTAAGAAAACTGATTAATACACTACACTGCAAAAAAAATTGTTGATTTTACGGTATAATACTGGCATACCAGCGGTCAGTACACTGTTAAAAATTTGCAGCAAACTGTCCATGTCCAGTCATTTAACCATTTTTATAGAAAACGGTTACATAACCCTAATGTAACACTATTCTGACCATAATATGGGCTATAATGGTCAGAATAGAGTTAAATTACGGTTATGTAACCGTTTTCTATAAAAACGATCAAATGACTGGACAGTTTGCTGCAAATTTTTAACAGTGCATTATATCGTAAAAATAATAGCAATAAAGAGTAAAATAAGCAGTAATACGCTGCCGCGCAGTATTATACCGTAAAATCAGCAATTTTTTTTTTTTTTTGCAGTGTATAAAAACTACTCGGATATGATACAGGTGCCTGTTATAGCTTAAAGTGATTGAACAAATATATGTATGTTCATCAAAGAAATATTTTGGAGCTTTATGTTCATGTTTAAGTATCGAAAGTCTACTTAAGCATATATTTTCTGTAGTCAGGAAGGCTCGAAATGAAAAAAAAATCCACGAACCGGAACATTATTTCAAAATTATTGTTGGCAATTTATTTATTTATTTATTTATTTTAAGTATAGACAATTTTTTTTCTAAGCATACAGAAATAATTTTAAAAATGCATCCAATATTCTAAATAATAATTAAAAAAAGTTACATAGACATTTTTAACAGTGCATTATATCGTAAAAATAATAGCAATAAAGAGTAAAATAAGCAGTAATACGCTGCTAATAGTTAGAACAGAAAATTTTTGTCATACTTTAGAAAACCTCAAATTTTTGTCACTCAATATTCCTAAATCTTGCTCTTTTTTTCAAACTATACTAATCAGACTATAAGGCAACATTCTCCACAATTAACAAATTATGATTATCTATTAATCTTTTCAGTTTTACTTGACACAAAAAAATATGGCAATTCAATCCTTGTCTCTTATTCAATTTTCTTCTGAATTTCTTGTGAGTTTCTTATTTGGTGAGTGGCAATATATCTTAATAGTAATTGCATGACGAACCGGAGCGATATGTACCATAATTTCAGCAACCGGAACAATATTCATCATAATTTTACGAACCGGAATATCGTTCCGGTTTGCTCCGGTACATTTAGAACCTTGTGACTATAGCAGTGTTACAAAGTGTGTATGTAATGTAGAAAGCACGTGGGTTTAATTATAAAATCAAATACGGAGTGGTGCACAAAATTCTGACCCGCGTGATTTTCAGCACCTTCTGTAAAAGATACAGAAATAAGTCATTTCAGTACGCAGTATATATCTTTTAATTGTTTATTCGCAAATGCATCAGCAATGTTTATATAAATTAGCTATCTATATATGCTCACTTGTGTGTGTGGAGGGGCGGAAGGGGGGCAGAGGGGCTGGTTTTTATAATTTTTAGTTGACTCGCCACCCGAAATGAATAAAAATAATAGTTCGCTTAAATATTATTAAAAAAGACTTTTTTTTTTTTTAAACAAAATTAAATAAATTGGTAGCATTACATTAATGCTTCAGAAGCTCCATTTCATATGTCATTTAAAATTGGAGACAATCCGACTCGATGCAGGACTCCATACAACGATCCAGTTAAATGCATAATTTGTGTAGAATGTATTACCTTTTTGAAACACACAGTGAATTCAGTGCGAAAGCTATAAGCAATATTTCGAAAATTAAAACGTCACGGTTTACGTTTAAAATATTCTTTTTATGTTCTCTTTATTTTATTTTGTTCTAATTTTCCATTTCCATATAAACTAGAATTGAATAAAATTGAAATGAATAATTAGGCAATTAGGCTAATATATATATATATATATATATAACTCTTGCATTTAAAAATATGAAAACTGGTAGTTTATAGTTATAATGTATGATAAACAAGCTGAAGATGGCAGTTTTTAACTCGAAGAATTATTTTAGGCGCTATTTAATGTTGAATTCGGTCAAAAATGTTTTATAGGATCAAACACTATGAATAGTGCTATAATAATCTTTGGCAGACACATACTGGACTAGAATGCCGGTGTGTAGTGTCCAATCATTTTTAAATTTGCCTTTTTTTTTTTTTATTTATTTATTTATTTATTTATTTATTTATTATAGCATATTTTTAAAAAAAGCACAAATAATACTTTTTAAAACATTGTACAATTGAAAAGTGTATTTACACGTGAATGTTAAAAGAGAAAGAAAACTTTAAAATAATTAAACTGTTACGTGCGAAAAGCATTTAAAATGGTAAAAATCCGGTCATATTTAAAATCCGAAATAATGATATTTACAAATGTTGTGGAACTACGACTACGAAGATTAATGTGTAAAATTAGTTTTATTATCCCCCCCCCCCCCCAAAAAAAAATAAATAAATAAATAAATAAAATAAAATGAGGATTTTGCCGACTTTTGCATTTTGATCGAATACCAGACAGTTGAATACCACTCTATCCAAAATAAATGCTAATTTAAAGAAGATAGCTGTTAGTAATCAAAGAAAGAGAATCTTCTTTTTTTATTTTACGCATCAAAAGCTGTATATATTAAGGGTATTCCAGCAATTATCTCTTCTTCAGCTGGCTATTCCACTCATTCTGATCCAAGATATCAGAAATGCGGAAACGAGCTGGGGCCAATGTGTTTTCCATCCAAGGCCCTCTCCATCCGCGACCTTGCTCCAGAAGCGGCATTCTTCGGCATCATCCTTGTCTGAAGAGATGAGTGGGACAGATGCAGGTTGAGGGAATTTCCGAATAACATGAGCTGCTGTAAATTCCATTGGCAATGACCTTTAATATTCGAAGATGCAAATTATATGTATTATAATAAAAGGAAAAGTTTGCGTACGATACTGTCTATTATAAACAGTGTAGTGCTGTGATGAAAAAGCCCAAACTTGAGTCCTACTTCGAATCGGGTTACCCGATTTTGTCCTAACTCGACCCGCGTTTCGGATAGGGTCGTTTAGGAGCTAAATTTTTTCGTTGCTGTTCCGTGTCGGTTTGATTTTTATTATTATTATTATTATTATTATTATTGTTTTGCTGCGCGTCGGATTCGGGCCGGATTGACTTTCATTGTTTCAGGATAGGTTTTGATTCTTGCGGTTCGGGTTCGGGTTGACCCGAATACTCTGTTCAAGAATTTTTGAAAAGAAAATCTAAATTGTTTTTTCAGGGTAAAAATCCATATACAGTACAACCCCCACAACGGACATTTCCGAATAACGGACATCCCTATTTAGAAAACACTTTTCAGCTTTTAACACTTATATATTTGTACGCTTTTATCCCTGTATAGTTTATACCTCCGAATAGCGAACTGGTTCAACGGTAGAATCTTGTGAGATAAGGATGGTGCAACCATTGGGCAAACAGCAGGGCCGAAACTAGCTTTTTTTCACAGGGGGCAAACATTGATTTTGGCGCCTCTCCCCCATCCTCTCTCCTCCGCAAAGTGAATATACAAAAATAATTTTGCTAAGTTTCTAATAACCAACTTATTTTAAAATTAAAAACATGCAATCATAAAATACATACTGGTGAACTATGTAATCAGTTTCATCAAATATATACAAAACCTGTGAAACCGGAATCAAACTGAACTGGAAAAAAATTCCGTTTTATACAAGTTTTCGTCTTAGCAAAAAGAATTGCTGGTATTCTATCTGTTAGGACCATGTAAATTTTTCACATTTAGGACAGATTCTGTTATACACAGATTTCATTTTCACAGATTTTACTGTAGTTGTAGTATTACATTGCAATTGAGCAGGCGTTTAAAGTCATAGTGATATGAGTCATAACGTCTTCAGAACTGAAAAACGAGGATTTTTTGTAGGTATAACAATGAATTCCAATACCGTTTAAAATATATGTGTGCGCTGTAAAAAAAACTCAGAAGCGTTTCGGCACAAGGCGGAAAGGTTTCCGGAAATTTATAGTAAACTTGGTGTTCGCCTCAGTTACTTGTTATTTCGGAATCGTTACATGTATTTTCGGAAAAATATTCGAAGCGGTGAATACTCTGAAGAAGTCAGAAACGTTATATTCCATAGCGGAAAAGTTTCCGGATAGGTAGTGTAAAATGTTGGTTACTGAAAAATTCGGAAATGTTACACTCATTCCGTGTAAAGTTTAAAAATGGAATTCGAATTGAAGTAATATTCGCGCATGCTCATCTACTCGGACCTACTGCACATGTCATCATCACGTGATTTGTATTGTTCTTGAGAGGAAAGACATAGCTTAAAACAGATGCAGATGCAACGTATTTGGATGAGCAGTAAGTATTCTGTTTTATAATTTCTTTTATTTGAGAGAACGACATGCGTTTTTTAAAAGAATTAATATTATCCGATTCAATTTTATTGCATATTAAATATGCAGTTAATCTTTTGTTGTACATACAGAGTTAAACAACTCGTTCAATAGTTTCTTTATACTCTTGTTCCATGAATCTATAATAAATATTAGATATTTGATTGATGAATAATAATGTAGTACTAGTATTAATGAAGTACAGATAGCACCGTTTATACGTCTTTAACATCTTTTCGTTTTGAGATTGGTTCCGATTCATAACTTTTCTAATGATGAAATGTATCGTTTATATGACAGAACAAATTCTTAATTTCACTTATACTATACGTTTTTCCTTCATTTTTTATGAATCAGATATTTATAAATAAATATCATTGAAAATTTGATTTATAAATCAATAAATAATTCTTTTTTAAAATCCGGTCTCGTGAATTTCATTCTGTAAATAGATACATATACATTATGAAAATGCTTTATTTCCCAAAATAGATGTATTATTTTTAATACATTTAAATAAATATATTTTTTTTAATCTTGTAAGTAGAGATATTATGTCAAAAGATTTCGTATCTATAAATAATTATTTTATTTCATGAACTGTATACTTATAAAAGATATATATTTGCCCAGGTTATCTCAGCACTTTTCAAGTTATATGAATAAAATAATACCTTTAAATGAATATATTTAGGAGCATGATAATGTAAAACACTATATTAAAAATATTTACAAATAGACAAAACATTTTTAACAATATATCTATTTATAAGTATACAATTCATGAAAATAAAATAATTACCATACAGCTATAAAATATTTTGGAATGGTATATCTATTTACAAGATTAAAAAAAATGTTGAGAGGTATTACTAAAATCTATCTATTTATAAGTATAGGGAAATTGAAGATTTTCATAATGTATCTATTTAGAGGATGGAACTCATGAGGCTGCATTTAAAACAAGAATTATTTATAGATTTATAAATCAAATTTCCAACGTTATTTATTTACAAATATCTGATTCATAAAAAATGAGTGAAAAACGTATAGTAGATGTGAAATTAGGAATTTGTTCTGTCATATAAACGATACATTTCATCATTAGAAAAGTTATGAATCGGAACGAATCTCAAAACGAAAAGATGATAAAGACGTATAAACGGTGCTATCTGTACTTTATTAATACTAGTACTACATTATTATTCATCAATCAAATATCTAATATTTATTATAGATTCATGCAACAAGACTATAAAGAAACTATCGAACGATTTATTTAACTTTTGTATGTATACTACAAAAGATTAACTACAAATTTAATATTAATATGCAATAAAATTGAATCGGATAACAACAATTCTTTTAAAAAAGTGTATCGTTCTCCTAAATAAAAGAAATTATGATACAGAAATACACAGAAACATTTCTGAAACACACAGAAACATTTCCGATATATACACAAACATTTCCGAAATATACGGAAACGTTACTAAATACCTTTCCGAAATATACGGAAACGTTACTAAATACTTTTCCGAAATATACAGAAACGTTACTAAATATTTTCCGATATATGCAGAAACATAACAGAACCGAGGAGCCACATTTTTTGGATTTTTTGGATGGGAGGAGATTTTGCGAAACCAGATAGAGTAACGTTTCCGAGTTTTTTTTTTTTTTTTTTTTTTTTTTTTTTTTTTTTGTTACAGTGTGCTATACACAGTCAATTTCATGGAAGTATCTCTTCCTAGACTAATATGTCTAGTTTCTTTCCTGAACCCAACGCTAATTATCAAAATTATAATAGTGACCTAGAACAAAAACAAAAACCTTTTAAGTTGTAACTAAATATTATATCTTGTGACTTTTCCACTCAGTAGTGTTTAGCGTCCCGGTCCCGGTCAATCTCGGTTCATCTTTTAGATTTTCCAGATGAGAAACATTTTTACCCAAATTTCATATAGATATTTTTTGTATCAAACAACAAACCAAATGTTCATTTGTCCCCCCCCCCCCTCATCTGCCTTCCGTTCTGGCGCTCGGGGCATATGCCCTCCCTTTAGTTTCGGCCCTGGCAAAGAAGACGACCGCACAGGACCCTGCGCTAATTAGAGCCTTGTTAGGGTCCCCGAATCTCTATACAAGTCGAAATACCGTTTGCTCTGTGTAAAATAATAATATTCTTGCTAGATTTGATGCTGCTGACAGTAACCTTGAACGCCAAAAATAAATATTTAAATAATTGTAAAGGATAGACGATTTTGCGAAATTAAAAAAATATATATATTTCGACAACGTTGCTGACAGATATTTGGGTCATTTTCTTTTAACTGAACAATTTGAGCATTATATATTTTTAAAAAATTAATGTTTTTTCCCCTTTAAAATTGGGTTCTATTGTATTTAGGAACTGTCTGTAAGTAATAAATTACTGTCAACAAAATTTTTTTACAATGTTAAACTCACAAAAATAAAATTTTAAATTTCAAGTATTCAGAGTCAGAGGCAAAGAGAGACAGGGGAATGACACATAGAGAAATAAGAAGGGAAATGGCAGGGGAATGACAAAAAGTAACGTTAGCTTGTCTGCTATCATAACTGTATACACAAAAATGAATTACACTTAAAAATAACTTTAAAAACTCAATACGAATAAGGCTTAATCGCTTATTGAGCTTTCATTACAAAATTAAGGCAAATAAAAGAGACAGGGTGATGACAGTCACTAAAACTAGTTACCAAGATATAAATGGAAATCTCTAAGGCCCCTACCTGCCAGGCTTTTGCCTAGCTTAACGGGTTGATACCTGGCAACGGGGCGAGGATTCGCCTGCTCTCCGCTTCGCGAAGATGTGTTTTAAATCTATAGGCCGACGTGCTATAGGAATGTGCGATCTTTCCAGATCTGCGTCTTGTTGCTTTAATTGCTTATTCTTAGTTGGCCGGTTACTAATTGATTTTGGATGAGACGGTTCAGTACTGCGCAGTGTAGCGAAGTCATGCCGGACGTATGTGAGATGCTGGGATATTTACTGTTTTCTCGCTGCATCGCTCATCCATACGTCATGCCATCACTACTCGAGTTGGTTTCGTAATTTAGAACCTTGATCTGGTGACGAGACCTTCACCAGACTAGGCACCCCCAGAGGTGTAATTCACAGGTAACTTGGAGGGCTTTACACCCACGACGGATTTTACATGCACTGGGCGCCATTAGCGTACATGATCGCCGCATCTGAAAAGGAATGGGGTTAGACATTTTATAACACTTTTAATACTAGAAACTAAGTGCTACTTTTAGACTTTAATTACTATTACTTTACTTGGTTGTTTTTATTAATTTACCTATAGTTCTACCCTACGATAATTTTAACTGAAACTAAATATTCTACAGAGTTGCTTATTCCTACAGGGGTACATTATATGCATAATTTACTAACTTAAGAAAGGGTTTGGACAATCGGCTATATATTATCTATATGTAATTTAATATTTATAATTTATATAACTTAGATAAATATAAATATGGCAGGGGAGGGACAAATGGTTATATACTAACTAAATATAATTAATGATATGATGTTTATAACTAGCACTAACTTAGCTTTGGAGGTGCTGAGAAGCTTAATTTAAGTTAACAATTGCTACTAAAAACTGCTTAACTAATACGTACTAAAAATTAGAGGGGATACTAAAATTATCCGACAGTTTACAAGGGGGATGAACTTGGATTTTATTCCTTAACTACAAACTTTAATTTATTTCTAATTTTGAAAAAAAGACTACTAACTACCTTTATTATTTATTTGTACCTTTAGTTATTTTATACCTACTGACATTGTTATTTAGGATATCGCTGGTGTTTCCATCTCCTTTCGTGCGACATTGCCTGTAACTTGTTTACAGTGTTTGATTTTTGCCGTTTATATTGGCTTGTCTCTATTATGGTGGTTTGTCGTTGTCGTGGTAATCGCCGCTTTTGTGGGCTAGTCTCTTTTTTGCATTTGTTTACTTTCTGTTAGGGTTTTTTGCCACTTTTATTGGCTCGACCTGTTGTGCTATGTTCGTCATTGTCTTTATCTTGTTGTCACTATCTTGGAATTGGTCACATTGCGACTTTTGTCGCTGGTAGTTGTCACTATCTTTGTAGTTGCACACTGTTGCATTTTGTCACTTATATTTTTTTCACTTTTCTTACCTTGCATCATTGCACTGTGGTATTTATAATTTTTTATTACTTTGTGAATGCGTTTAATGCGATCAGTCCATTGAATCCTAATGGCTGTTATCACTACTAGGCTTTGTGTGCAACTTAGGTGGTTAGCTATTTGAAAACTTGGCGTACTAATGGGGTGGGGCTTGTTCCATGGCCGTTAGTCCGTCTTTTGCCTATGAGGCTGAATCACTAGATGAGGCACTCTTTATTTATGAGTGCTTTTTAGCGTTGCTGGGAAGGTGTTATAGCGTGATATAAGACGGATATTTTCTATTAACCATCCGATCACTGCTCTTTCTTTTCTTTGTACATGTTTATTGTTCGAAAGTTGGTTACACCATAGTTTTTGGTTGTTTTGTGTGATGTGGATCAGATGGAGCGAATGGGTTAATGGGCAGGATGTGAGATAGTATTTGGGGGTTCCCAATTCCCCGCATGAGCAATTTGGTTGTTCTTTACGCATGAATCTGTGATGTAGGTAGACCGGGAATGCTCCCTGACCTGTGTATATATGACTTAGTAGATTGCAGCTGATGGTTCGGCGAGAGTCTATTTTTGGGAAGTATTCATATGTCGTCCTGCCCGTGTCCCCATAATCCCACTCGAATTGCCATTGCTTGGTTGTTAGTTCTTTTAATTTTCTTTTTAGGTTTGATATTGGTCTCTCTAAGTGACATGGGATTTCTTTTGTTTGGTTTTATGCTGCCTTTTTCGCTAATTCGTCGGCATTCTCGTTCTCTTAGATGCCCACATGTTCTTTTCCCAGCTGATTTTGAATTTTTTGCTGTTTTTTGTATGTTATCTATTAGTTTTGTTACATTGAATGGATTGTTCAGTGACTGAATGGCTGACATGCAGTCTGAGCGGATGCTGTATTCCTTCCAAAAGTTACTGTACTGTTTATGAGCGATAAATGCTAATAGTATGTTTTCAGCAGTGGTATGCGTTTTTAAGTTTAACTAAATTTTTGCATACTATGTGGTAAGTATATAACCTATGGATCATATACCAGGGCTACACAAAGGTGTTCGTAAGTATTAATGAGCATGAGCTTAGTTTGCTTAAAGGTGTTTTTAAATTGAGTTATGCACTTTCAAGCTCATTTATATTTATACTAAGAGATGTTTGCAGAATATAAATAAAATCATATACAGGGCTATGTAAAGAACTGGATACATGGCGGCTATGAATAGTGATTCCTTGAAGCGTGATTTCAATAGTTTTAGACATATTTCTGCAAGAATTAAATTTTAGCTTAATATGTAGCTTGTATAAAAATTTCCACGTAATATACAGGGCTGTACAAAAGAATTCAGGTACGTTTCCGCCTATTGGTAGAAATTCCTGACTGTGAATTTTTATTTGTGTCATACGTTTTCTTATTAAATTGAATTATACCATACTATGTAGAATATATACAAATCTATAGATCATATACAGGGCTGCCAAAAAGCTTTGGAGTACCTTTCCGGCTATGGACGGTAATTGCTGAAATTAGATCTTCAAATGTGTTATGTATTTTCTAAAATGTCTACTTAAGTATCTTCTTTAACTTATTACACGGCGATGTTTTGTTAAAGTATTCTGGACGTGTTGGAAAGTTATTCATAATCTATGCCTAACGCATGATTTTTCTTTATTGTTTTTAGATATATCAAATTGATTTTCTGTAAGTCAGGATGGTATGTTAAGTTATTTCCATTAAAATCCCAATGATACTTTTATCCTTCCTTACATTCAAAATCAATGATAATACTTACTTTCTCTCATAATTGATAGTGAGATATTTCCTGAAATAACCTTTAGTCAAGTAAATTTTTTTTGTGAGGAGTTTGTGTCGCTAGTGCTCAACAAATTTGAAAGAATGAGTCTATGTTCTGAAACCAGTCTCCAGTTTTTAATTACAAATTAAATTTAAGCAAGAAGTATGGTTAAAGTAGTAATATATATTTACTTAACAACAAAAACTTTGATAACTGAACCAGCATATACAATATACAACAGCACAAAGTTCTACAACTTACTCAACATGCATTAAAAGCACGCACAGAAATTGATAACAACAATATGAATGAAGGAAGATATAAATAAATAAATATATATATATACAGGGTGTTCTAGAAAGGACTCCACAACTTTGAAATGACATAACTTCGAAACAGTGAGAGATAGAAATGTGAAACAAGTTGAATGTTAGACAGATAGGTCTGGAATTTTTTATACATCAATTTAAAAAAATAGTTCCAATATTGGACACGAGAGGGCGCTGCAATCACAAAGCTGTGTCTTTGAAATAGTTCCTGAAAGTGAGCTGTTTGAACTGAGATAAAAATTACATTACAATGGTTTCGATATGGTTACCTTTTTCAGCAACAACATGACGCAACCTGCAGGTAACGTTCGAAATCACTTGTTGCAATACTTCTATTGAAATGGATGCACATGCCTCGCAGATGAATTGTTAGAGCTGTTCCAACGTTTGGGGATTCTTAGAATAAACAGCGTCCTTCAAGTAACCCCACAAAAAGAAGTCGCATGGATTCAGATCCGGGGAATATGGTGAATACGGCATGATATTCTTGAATTCCGAATTATTCTCTAATTCTATACAACTTTTTTACACGTGTCAGCAATGAAACAGACGCACGAATGAAATTTCTGTCCTTCTGAGTACCATTTAAAGTTCCATGTGCTTGTGCTGCCACCTATTATCCAATATTGGAACTATTTTTTCACATTCGTGTATAACAAATTCCAGACCTATCTGTTTAACATTCAACTTGTTTCACATTTCTATCTCTCACTGTTTCGAAGTTATGTCATTTAAAAGTTGGGGAGTCCTTTCTAGAACACCCTGTATATATATATATATATATATATATATATATATATATATATATATATATATAATGGTAGTATCCAAATAACTGCACATTTAAGAATGAAGACAAGTTCATGAATATGTCAGAAAGTAAACCATTTGTATTAGAGGAAAAAATTGCGAAAAGCGAAAAAAAATATTATCCGGAGTTTATTCGGCGAGATATCAGCAATATTCGGCGAGATATCAGCAATATATTCGGCGAGATTTCTCGCAATATTTGGCCACAGGTATTCGGCCGAAGCATTCAGCTAACCGAATATACGGCAAAAGGGCTGAATAGGCCGAATACCGAATAGTAGCCGAATACCGAATAGTAGCCGAATATTCGTCCCATCCCTAATAATAATTACATTTAATTGTTGCATTAATTGCACAATTTGTGCATTCATTTCGATAACTTACATTCTCTTTTATGCAAAACGATCGCTAGTTTGGTAATTATCAAATATTTGGCTGGCATTGATTGTAGACAAAGCATCGCAAAATCTGCCAATGCGCACATGCTTTTATTTATTTGTTTTCTTTCTTATTTTTGAATAGACAATAGACGTTATTATAAAAGTCCAGGAGGCAGAGACATTTTTTACTTAATTATTTTGTACAAACTGATTTTTAAATGTGTGATAGATATTACTTCATGAATCACGAAAACAGCGGTCAGCTGTCACGGTAACGGTACATTACTGCCTTGGGAACCGAAATATCCCTCCCAGTCAAAGGAGGCGCAGTGCTGAACGGTCTCATCCAAAATCAATTAGCAACCGGCCAACTAAGAAAAAGCAATTAAGGCAACAAGACGCACTGAAGCCACGTCGGCCTATAGATTTATCAAACACCTCTTTACCAAACGGAGAGCAGGCGAATCCTCGCCCCGTTGCGAGGTATAAACCCGTTAAGCTGGGCAAAAGTATGGCAGGTAGGGGCCTGGTCAGCGGTCTAAAAAAATTGAATGACAACCCGATTACAGATGATCGTCACTGGTTGTGAGAATATCATTCAATCTTCTGTAATCGAGTAATCTTTTTTAAAACAGAACAAATTAGCGTGTTTTTAGAGCCTGCAGTATTGTATAAAACTAGAGACCCTGGGAGTGTTTGTATGTATATCCGAAAATCTATTTGCAGCATTCAGTGCAATTTTTTAGAAATTCTTAAACGCATATTTTTTTATTTTAAGTGCAGTCACGTGTTAACGAGCTATAACACAAAATGATGTCGCAAAGAAAATGACCCTCCTACATATAGTTAAAGATAATTACTTAATTCCTAAAACCTCCAAATGTGCTATTTATCTATGTTTCACAGTACGTGACACAAAATCTAACATTTTATTATTTTTTAAATAGGGAAAATATGGATGGACAACTTATACTGCAAAGGAGATGAGGGTCATTTTGACAGTTGCCAGTTCGATGGTTGGGGTAGGCACGACTGTGCTGCTACCGAATCTGCTGGAGTCGTTTGCGAGATGAAAATGGAGAATAAAGTGCAAAATCTCGAAGCCAAACCTGTTCTCACAAAACCTAAATTAAAAGTAAGTCTTTTTAAATGTTTCAAACAATATAAATAAAACTTCTGCATTTAAACTTTTTATAATATTTTGATAAAAATGTTTCTATTATAAAAATGATGGTAAGAACCCTTTTTTAAGAACTTAAAATATATACTGACTGGTACTTAATTATTATTTTTTAATTCTAATACTAGGTACTCCCGTTGAAATTCGACGGAGAAAATATTTCAGAACATATGATCCAGTTAAAACTTAGAGTAATTTCGGGTGAGATGCCGCATATTTTTTTTGAATTTGTGTATAAAATCCCATGGTGCACATAAACTAAAAAAAAAATCATGCTGTGCTATTTAATGTTAAATATACAACATGCGTACTGCGACAAAAAAATATAAAAAAGAATTAATATTTTTTAAAAATACTTAATATTTTTAAATTTTTTTTTTTAAATATTACACTGCGGTGCGTCAACACGTACATTCAGGATAAGACGCCGCACTTTCGCGGGAGTTATGCCGCGCTTGTCATAAGAGCAGAATGAAATTATAAATAAAAAATATTCAAACAAATATTCATATCTCGGCTATAATTAACTATGTGCTAACAAAAAGAAACTAATTGAGTGCAATAAAACGTTACTGGTAGGTTCAAATCAATATTAGTCTGCCTATTTTGTTCACTACTAAAATTATCTACTTATTTTTAAAAAAATTGTTATTTCAGTGACGACGTAACATTAGTGTATTAGATAGGGAACAGAAAAAGTAAAATAGTGTTTACATTGTTTTATTTGTTAATAGACCTGTTTTTTCGACCTCAATCTACACAAAAAGTATCGAAAATAGTACAGTCTTCCTGTAACCACATTTGACACATGATGCAACGAAGACGAAGCCAATCACACTTCCTCTTAGTTTTTGAGTAGTTTTCTACATATTCCTTGCAAAGAACGTCTGCATCATATGTGTGATTCAACTTTTCATTATTATCATCTTGACTTGCTCTTTCTTCGCCTTCTTACTTTTTAGTTTTCGCCTTTTCTCCTTAGGTGTAGTAAACTTCATACTGTTTGATCATTCATCAATGTCTGATGAACTGAATATTATTAATCGCGGCATCCCCTACAAAAAAAAACAAAAAACTGCGGCATGCATAATGTATACCGGATCGCAGTGCGGCATGTATCCCATTTTGTACGGTATAGACATAGCACATAGTAGAGTTGCCAGCCCTCGCAAAGGAAAATGGCGTAACAATACACACAGTAATTTTATATAGACGATACACTTTGTTTTGACATCAAAATCATGCATGCTTTTAGTAATCAGCGTATAAAAAGTATTTAAGTATAACGTGTTTAAAAAGTTTGGATTTTGAAATCATGCGTTTTACCTTAAAATAAAGATTGTATAGCTACAAGTAAACATCGAAATGGGATTCACGTTATATACTGGTTAAAGTAAGCTCATTGCGCACCTATATTGTGCGTCTGACTGTCATCTATCGATAATTACAAGAAATACAGAGGGTGCGGCATCTATCCCGAATGCGGCGACTCTCCCGGAGTTACTCTATGAAGGAAGGAAAAGTGTAGTTAGAAAAACATATTGACTTCATTAAATTTTACAAAATAAGTATGAAATCACATAAATAATGCAAATTCAATATTAAGGGGTTTTTTTTCTCTCAAAGCGTTTTCCTGCATACTACATTGATTGTAGTGGCAGTTTTTACAGGAACGTATCCGAGGCATATAATTAAATGAGTCAATCTAGAAAGGACACTTGTCCTAAAAATGAACTTTTCAGGAGACACGCACAAAAAATGTTTTTCTGAGAAATATAAAGGTGCATTTTTTGAAGTGTTTACCTTAAGTTACAATAAATATGAGTTATAATTCTTGAATTTTCTTCATGATCTATAAATGATGTAATAAAAATAAAATAAAATTTGGGACAAGTGCACTTTCTATAATGAAATAAGAGTAAATTATATATGAAAAAGATAGCTTGACTTAAAATAGATAGAATATGTATTAAAAAACTTACAAAAAAGGTACATTGCACAATTATTAAGATACATGATGTGAGACATTGAAAAACTCTAATGTAACTATTTTTTTTTAAATTCATCAACAGATTCTTCAACTTTATTGGTTGACCATAATGAAATTTCTTCATAAAATCTTTTAAATTCGTCAGGAATATAGGCCCTGAGGTGATTTAAGTCCTCCATCTTTTTTGACATTAATGGGCATTGGCCCTTCATATGCTTTTTTAGTTGGTAGCCCAACTTTATCTTTAAACTTAAGTGAGAATAAGTTGCTGTTTATTCCATCAATGTATTCACTTGTGGTGACAATGCCCGGACTGTCCGATGTATATTCAAAGTGTCGCACTTTAGAGCATTTTTTGAGACATTGCTTTCTCTTGATGATTCTACTGAAATATCTTCTCTTTTATACAGGGATAGCCACAAATTAAGCTGAACTATGTTTAGTATACAAAGAGATGTTTGTATACTATAAATGAAATCATATACAGGGTCACGCAGTGAGATGGATACATGACCGCTTATGGATGATAATTATTGGAAGTGTGATTTCAGTAGTTGTAAGCGTGTTTGAGCCTGAATTAAACTTCAGCTTAATAAATCGCACGTATAAAAATCTGTAGGTAATATACAGGGCTTGTACAAAATAATTGAATTTTGTTTCCGTCTATTGGTAGAAATTGCTGAAGGTGATTTTTCTTACTATAATAAATTTTAGCATATTTTGTAGAATATGTACAAATCTATAGATCAAATACAGAGCTGCACAAAAGAATTAAAGTACTTTCCTAGCTATGGACGATAATTGCTGAAATCTGATTTTAAAATGTGCTGTGCGTTTTCTAAAATGTTTACTTAGGTATCTTATTTACCTTATTAAACAGAGAAGTTTTGTTAATGTATTCTAGAAGTGTTGAAAAATGTTTCATAATCTATGCTTGACGCATGATTTATCTTTTTTGTTTATTACTACTATTTCTGTCTTTTAATCATAAAATTCATGTTATAATATTAAATGTATTAACTGTTCTTATGGAAATAAAGCTTATTTTCAAATTTATTTATTTTATAAAATCTAGATACATAAAAATAAGTACATCGAAGTGCAGATCAGAGGTGGTAGATATCCCCAAGAGGGCAGAGTGGAGGTTAAATTCGGCAAAAGAGACTGGGGCCTGATTTGCGGTGACGGATGGAGTTTACTAGAAGCGAATGTCGTCTGCCAACAACTTGGATTGGGGTATGGTCAAGCTGCTATTCAAGTAAGTTTGGAAATGCTGAATTAAAATATTCTATTAATAAATACTAAGAGACTTTGTCCCTACGAGCTACGCCCGCCAACACCCTTCAGACCTTGCAGGCCCTAAAAACACTCTAATTTGCTCTGTTTGAAAAAAAATTACTCGATTACAGAAGATTGAATGATATTATTACGACCAGTGGCAATCTTCTGTAAACGGGCTGCTATTCATTTCCCTTTGACTGAGGGATTTTTAGGTTTCCAATTCCGCATCCACCGATGTCGAGATATGTGACTGCTGTTTTCGTGATTGATTAAGTGAGAACTATCCAGGGGCGTAGCTACAGATTTTTTTTCTTTTTTTGGGGGGGGGGGGAGGGGGGGGGAACAAGGGCAGGATTCGAAAAATTAACAACTCGAAACAAATTGCTCTAATTTCCAAAGCAAATGATGCGCAATGTGTCTATAATGATCATAATACTTATGCGTAATAATAATAAAAAAAAAAAAACATAAGAATTCTAATTATTGGTTTGTTTAATAAAAAGTTTAAATACACCTATTTTATTTAAATAATTAAAATCAAAACTAGATTATTTTCTATTTTCTTATCTTGGAATCATTCGGCATGAAAACAACGATAAAAAGATAAAATATCCATTTGTAAAATGAGTAGTTAAGGAAACCATTTCAAATAATACAATTAATGTAAGATTTAAACTACTAGAAACACTGCATATATTTACAGAAAACTATATAAATATGTGAAATAAGGTAGAGCAAAATGCAACATAGAGAAAATAATGCTAGTGAACTTTCATTTTGCCTTTCTTTCCAGTTAGCATTAATTCTTCTGGTCTTCAAAGAAGCCCATCTAATGATAACATCGTCCAGTTTGATAAAATATCCCATATCACTTTCACATTTTAAAGGCATTAGGCTGTCAAGTCTGTCATCGCTCATAAGAGTTCGCAATACACTTTTTATAATTTTTAATTGACTAAAGGTTTTCATTAGGTGCAACACCATAAGCTGCTGCAAATGTTAAGATACATATTTTGAAGGCTTAACTCAAATAGTTTTTGAATTTCTTGTCATGAATGAAAAGTTCGTTAAGTGAGTTAACATTATAGTTTGCGCATAAATCAAATATTATTTCCATTTGACTGTACAAGTCATGTACGTCAGGTCTCTCAGATCCAGGAAGAAATATATTAATAACTTTTCTAATTAATGATACTCAAATTTGCCTTGTTGAATGGTAATTGTATATGGAAAGTATTGGTGCAATATTCTCTTGAATATATGAAACCTTGTCATTTAAGCCCATTATTAAAGTGTCCAAAATTTCTTTAAATTCTTTTCTGTAAAACATACAGTCCCTGGCCAAATTATTAGACGCAGTTGTTTTTATTATAATTTGTTAAATATCTGGAAAGATACATGAGGAATTATCTTGAAACTTTAGGAGTGTAAACAACATGATCAACCTCATATATTTCCGAGAAGATTTTTTCTTGAAACCCCATAAGGGGCCGTCAACAAATTGAAGAAAAACGAATACGTTTTTGATAACCCTGTAAAAACCAATATCACAAAAGCGTTGAAACGGGGTCACACGTTTAGGAGGCTTATTGTAATAATTTGGGTTCATTTTTATGAAGATAGCATGTATACTCGAAGAGAAATTCAGGTTTTTATAAAAACGGTCCCAAATTTTACGAAGTTTTTTGCTTATAATTTGCAGAGTTTTTAATATAAAAACAAGTTATTTTCAGAAAATATGACAAACAAAATTATACACAATACCCTGTAATCAGAATTAAAAAATAATAATAAATGCATGAAAAATGAGCAGGTTTACTAAATATTTTTTCACTGCGCATGCGCGAATTCAATCAAAATATACTGTGCATAATATATTAGCTAAATATATAGACCAACTTTTATGAAAGTCTCAAAAACATAGCTTGAAAAGTCTGATAGTGATCGTCGATAGAATAAGCTCGAAATTTGCTGTTTCCAAAAGGAAGCAAAAAGATGAGGGGTTGTATCCAAATATACTAGCTTTTGAAAGTTGGCATAATAAGAATGAAGCGTCTCTCATTCTATATTTGATACAATCCCTCATCTTTTTGCTTCCTTTTGGAAACAGCGAATTTCGAGCTTATTCTATCGACGATCACTATCAGAATTTTCAAGCTATGTTTTTGAGACTCTGCAAATTATAAGCAAAAAACTTCGTAAAATTTGGGACCGTTTTTATAAAAACCTGAATTTCTCTTCGAGTATACATGCTATCTTCATAAAAATGAACCCAAATTATTACAATAAGCCTCCTAAACGTGTGACCCCGTTTCAACGCTTTTGTGATATTGTTTTTTACAGGGTTATCAAAAACGTATTCGTTTTTCTTCAATTTGTTGACGGCCCCTTATGGGGTTTCAAGAAAAAATCTTCTCGGAAATATATGACGTTGATCATGTTGTTTACACTCCTAAAGTTTCAAGATAATTCCTCATGTACCTTTCCAGATATTTAACAAATTATAATAAAAACAACTGCGTCTAATAATTTTGCCAGGGACTGTATATATATCAATGTCCATTGTTGTGCTATTATTATTATCTATTCTGTTTGGTGGAACCCTTTCCCTGTGGTACTTTCGGAAGTCGACTTCAGCATTTATTTCCATTTTTTCAGCAAATAGAATTGAACTTCTTATCAGATTATCCATCCCAGTGGAATCATCACTGATAGTTTGTAAGGTTTGGACAGTACTTTTTATTACATTGATGCAGTCAATGACATTGAAATTTTGTGTCTCCAGAATTTTAGTTAACATTTTTATTTTACTCAAGGAGGTCTTTCACGGAAAAAAACGATGCAATGAAATAAAATTTTTCACTTTCTTTTAAATACCAAATGCTTTAGTTCTTGTAGTAGAATCAAAAGTCTTTTCTTAAAAAATATTTTCTAGTAAACTTATTATCACCTCAAATGATTAAGTTAAAGCTTTGACCGATTCGGCTCTTGCGGTCTATGTGGTTTTAGATATTTTTTTCAGTTGAGCTGCTCTATAAATTTTTTCTCTATTTGACTGAAAATGTTTAAATCTTTTTGGACTAGATGTGAAAAACAAACAACGAGTTATTCAAAGACATTAAACAAATCTTGAATTAATATGCTAACGTTGCAAGCATGTTCTAGAGCAGTATTAGTACGGTGATTTTGACAAGGTATGTAAGGAACATTGTGATCGACGATCTCAGTATGTTTTTGTACACCATTGAACTGACCAGACATATTCTTAGCAAAATTTCAAGACTGCAATGCCAGCTTGAAATAATCAACTTCTATTTCATTTAGGCACTGTAAAATTAAATGTGCCATTTGGTAGAAGTATGATATTTCCGTAGAATACAGAAACACAATAACATATTCAGTCTAGTTGCTTTCTTGTATACTATTTTTGTACTCAGAAACGTAGTGATTAAAACAATAAATATTTCATACATTTTTACTATTATTTTTTAAAAAGAAAAGTCTTTCAAAAATATAGAATTTTCCGACTCTAAGCTCAAATTTCCCAAGTTCATACATATTTGGGGGGGGGGAGGGAGTCACCCCCCCCTCCCTGGCGACATCACTGGAACTATGACATATTTGAAAATCAGCTTGTACAAAATGGTTAAGTTAAAAATATAAGCTGCCTCCCGGACTTTTTTAATAAAGTTTTCTTTCAGACGCTAAAAGAAAATCGTTTTAAATATGACGTTTTAAAGATATTGTTTAAATATGACGTAATTTTCCCCTCATTGAATTCTTTTCGCACATAATAATTTATTTGCTTTAATGTTTTATTTCTTTTCTTTTTTGATATTCACGTGTAAATATAGTTTTCGACGGAAAAGTGTTTGGAAATATTATTATTTGAGCTTTTTTGACGTAATTTTCTCATATTTATTTCTTTGTGCACTTTATAATTAGGTAAATTTAAAAATGATTGGACATTGCACACCGCAATCTAGTCCCGCACATACTTGCAAAAGACGGTTAAATTGCTATGCGTCGTTTTTGATCCTATAAAACGTATTTAACTGAACTACTTTGACCAATTTCAACAATAAATACAGCTTAAAATATCTTTTCGATTTAAAGATTGTCTGATTCAGCGTGTTTATCGATCATTTTTCTATAAAGCTACACATTTTCATATTTTTATATGCTATAGTTTTCTTAATAGAAGCCAACAAAGACCTACAGTCGCAAAAAATGATTTACGGCAGCAGTGGCAACTGCAGCGTTAGTTACTTTTTTTTTCTGTATGAATAGAAAGAATTTTTATTAGAATTTCAAAATTTATTATATTTTGATTTTTTTAATGTTGTATTGAAAAATGAATGTGTAACAAACAAGTCATTCGTCATTCTTTTCACTTCATTGTAACAAAATTTTAATTTTCACATTCAGAAATCTTATTCATCCTGTTTTAGTTAAATCAAAACATGCAAAATAAATGTATCAAAAATTCCCAAAATGATTTGTATTTTTGGGCGTATTTTATGAGAACGATGTTATATCCCATTCAACTTATTTAGTACGCTATGGTCTTATGTATAAAAAGAACTACATTTGATTTAGATATCATTATTAGAGAAATAAACTAATGCCAAGTGTTCTCAGATGTAAGCAATAATTTAAAGCAGGGTTGGCAAGTTTCTTCCAAAGTGGAAAAAACCGCGGAAAAAACCATGGAAAAAACCGGCCGGAAGAAATAGGTTTCTTCCAAGTGGAAGAAATGGAAGAAACTGTTTTTCTTTAGGAATTTACCATATAAGTTGCAACTTTGTAAGATATAATAAAAATAAATGCAGTTTTCTAATAGATAACCTTAAGTAAATTTAATTAGACCTATAAAAATTTAATTATAGGGTAGATGTGCCAGTAATGGACCGCCTTCCACTAATGGGCCACCTTCAATATTTTTTGTTTATAAAAAAATAATCAATAAAAATTCAGCTTTTTTTATTTCATTAATATGCCTTCTTTAAATTCTAGTTTTAAATATACAATCAAAACAAACCGTACCAAGCATTGTGATTTATTATTTATTGAACATGAATATTTTTATTATTATTACTTAATCGTAGCCTCACAAAACATCTTAATTTTCTATTTTTCAAATAGAGAATATTTAATATTAGTTGTAACTTATATTTATTGTTGACACTGATATGGATTTTACAATATGGCAGTTACCGTATCATGAGGAAGCTGCAAAAAAAAAAAAAAAAAAAAAAAAAAAAAAATCAGGTCTTTGGATACATATAAAAAGCTTTTATTCAAAAACCTGGAGCAACTTCATTCAAAAAGTGAAATGTTTACTGCCATGCTAAGAGAGATTTACAATTCTATGCTTGTTTAAATTGAGTTTTATTTTATTATTTTATATTTGTTTGTTCTTTTATTTTAAGTCTATATTTGTATTGATTTCATAAAATAGTTCGTGAAAGTCTGTAATTTTCAAATGTTATATTTTTAATTGCTCAATTGTGTGCCAACTTTTTTTTTTTTTTAAGGAATCATTTTACATGAATTTAATTTTGTGTTAATTATTACGCTTGGCGATGACCGTGGTGTTGGTATAACAGAAATGTAACAAATAAATTTATCCAAAATACACAAAATCAATTATTCAAAAGAGGCACATTTTTTTTTATTATTTAAACTTCTGTAACCTGTAGTAAACAGTATGTGGATCATTTACCTACTGTAAAATGAAACTCCTTTAAATAAAAGACAGTGCTTTTAATTTACATCCATATTATTAAGAGGATGTATAAGAGGATTTATACAATCATTACTGTAATGAAAGATTTCGTTAAAAGCTGCATTTTCCTTACTACAGTGCAACATGGTATAACAAAACAAAAGTATTTTAGCAGTAGGATGCTGGAATCAATTTCTCAACTTAGAATGCATGAATGCAAAAGATGAAAAAATTATTTCAAGTCCTACAAAACATGGAGAGTTTAAAAGAATTTTGGCATACCCGTAGAGTTTATTTTTAGCACATTTATCTTTTAAAATCAGTATTGAGATATGCAGGGGTAGTACTTGTCCTGAAATTCCTGAAAAAAATAAAAACGTCCTGAAATGTCCTGAAATATGGTAGTCTGTCCTAATATTCCTGAAATTTTGCCAGTTTTGTGCTATATCGGCATCTGAAATCATCAAATAGGGGGTAGGTGTACCTTTTTACTGATGCAAAATGATCACGAAAGTCACAATTTTCTTCAATCTATCGTTAAAAATAGTGATTTTCAACAATTTACACACACACAAAAAAAATCTCAATTTTTCGTGATCAGTTACCAAAATTCGGAATTTTTATTGATTAGTCATCTAAAAAAGTTTGCTATTTTCGTCTCTCAGTCACAAAAATCACAATTTTTACCAATCAGTTATAAAAAAGAAAATCTTTTGCAATTTTCATCAATCAGTGAAGAAAAAATCGAGATTTTTGTCCTTCAGTAATGCAAAAATCGCAATTTTTTAGCAGCTTGGTCAAAGGGTTCTGGTAAAATTACTTTTCTTTTAAATGTATACTTGAACAACAAAAAAATTGTGTATGTAGTGTCCTATTTATGATAATAACATGTATTGAAGAGGGAGTTAAGGGTTTTTTCGGTTAGTAAGCCAAGCAAATGTGTCCTGAAATTGTCCTGGAATATCGAAAAAAGTATGTCCTGAAATATCATCTAGGGCTAGTACTACCCCTGGATATGCATGCTACTACTATACATAATCTCAAATTTGTTTATTTTAAGAGTTGCACAATAGTTTTTAAAATATTGCATTTTTATATAAAAAATAAAGAATTGGTAGGTTTTTTTTTTTTTTTTTTTTTTTTTTTTTTAAACAGAAAATGACAAACAATAAAAAAATATTACCTACCTCTAAAGTTGTAAAAAACATAACCTGTAAATACCTGTTGAACCTGAAGTTTTAGTAAAAAATAACTTATTTTTCCATAAATAATATTTTTAATATTAATTAAAGTTTCCAATTTAAATTTCATATAATTAGGTTTTGAATTTAATTCTTTTATATAGTTAATATACTTTAATTTTGAGCATCCGTTTTGTTTTCTGTTGGTTTCTTCCATTTCTCCAGTTTTTTCCACTTCTTCCAGTTTCTTCCGGTTTTTTCCAGTTTCTTCCACTGTCCTGGAAGAAACTAGTTTCTTCCGGAAGAAACCCAACCCTGATTTAAAGAGCATTTTAAAGTGGTTCATCTCCAAATGCTAAAAACGTGCTTTTTAAAAAATTGTGCGCAAAATTTCTCTTAAACTACTTAATAGTTTTACATACAATCTTCGTGGATTTATAGATTAATAGATTATAATTATTTGCAGAAGAAGTTATTATTATTTTTTTTAATTCTCGAGAGATTTGAAAAGAAAAATGATTTGAATATTTTGAATCGTTAATTGCATCTGAAACTGGCATCCTAAAAAACAAGTTTTCAAATTAAGATCTGCCATGGCGACTATTGTTTTTTTTTTGTATAATTTTCTCCACTGCAATTTTTGAACAAAAATACCCTATCTCGAAGATTTGCCGAAATCTTCCATAATAGTTTTTGTTTGGAAATAGAGGTGAACAAATTAATAAAAAAGAAATTATAAGTAAAAAAAGTTTTAAAGCAAGCTTTTATTATAATGTACTATAAAGGGGGAGAAATATTGAAGGACGGTTTGATTGAAGAAAGGTATTTGAATAAATACCTTTAAACAAATTAAATTGAGAGTAATTTTTATTAGTTTGCTTTTATTTTAAATAAAATGGATATACAATTTTAAATCCAGCTTCCTGGGAAGAAACAAAAATCGATCATTGTCCGCTTGAGGTTCGAACCCAAATCTATTTATTCACCACCGTGCAGAATTGAAAGATGGCTCATTTACCAACCATACCACGCTTCAATCAAAGAACATCTGCTTATTTCTGAAGCAGTTAATGATATTTATGTGATTACATACGTCATGACATTTACTTACCAACTTACCCTTATTGAAAAAATGTTTTTGTCCCCTAAGGGGTGGCGAAGGTGAATTTCAAATATTTTTTTACAGAATATTGTCACCGAAAATACGTCATACTACCCAAAAATAAGTCAATTTTAGCACAGGCAGCGTGTTCAATTTGATTGCAAGATTGGAGTCGAACGGACACACAAGGTAAGTTAAATAAAATCTTGTAAATAGTCACCAGTGGAAGCTCTGCAGCTTGTTCTTGTGTTTTTTTAATTCGGATTACATTATAGCCAATGTCTGAATAATCCATCAAAAAAAATTCGACCAAAACCTTTAAATTTGGCAACATCTTCCATTTTCATAGGTTTGGTACATTTTACTTTTTTTTTTCAAAATCCACCATTTGTATATCGAAACAAACTGCAGCCAAACCTCGTTAGTACATCATTCTCGGTTCCACTTTTAAAATGACTTACTAAGCGGAGTGACTTCTAAAGTGGAGTTTATATTAAATGTAAAAAGAAATTCCAAATGTTTATATAATATAAATATACCTATAACTGAATTATATATTATAAATTAGATAAACTTGGTAGAATTAGAATTATAATTCGTAAAATGGATGACAAATTAAGGAAAGCATAGTAAGTAAGTATGTTCCGCAGTATTTAGTTGTATAATTCAATACATACCCACCTATTTTTGTTTGATGTCATTTTTCGGAAATCAAATTTTTTTCTCTAAGAAATATATCATATATAGTCGCTATCTGTAGTGCCATTCAAAGACGAAATGTAGCTCCTTAGATCATCAGTGAAGGCCTTTTTCTTTGCAACAGTTTGGTTTGGGAGGTTCGTCCTCTTCCTGATCGTTGTCGGATTCTACTGATGGCCCGTTATTCGCTTCCAAAACATCAGCTACAATTTCAGCTATTGTTGCGTTCAGAGAATTTGTTGATATGTCAGACAATCTTTATAAGGGAAGCTCTGTCATCTGGAATGCTGTTAAACTTACAGTCATGCACAGCAAAAACGAAGTGTTTCTGGATATAAATTTGATATAGAAATTCAACCGAGTTTGCCTATCCCATTCTTAGAAGCGACGTCTTAAGCGGAGTGGTTCAGAAAATGGTGATGCAATAAGTGGAGTACAATATGTGAAAAAGCGTATGACAGTAGATAGAGAATGACAGTTCTGTCTCAGCAGCAGCAGACAGCAGCAGGCGGAGGCGGAGGTGCGGAGGTTGTTCCCCCTGATGCCGTGATCATACTATAGTAGGAGGGTGTAATAGCTAGCATGGGGAAGCTATGTTATAGTAGGGTGGGGTGAATAGGTCTGCTATAAGAAGGGGGTACTTCAGGGGGGGGGGGTAAATTAATTTTTTTTTTAAATTTTACAACTGTCTTATAGTAAGAGTGCAAATTAGGTATCGGTTATGGTAAAGTCCGAACACTGCCTCTCTACTACCTACTAAAAAATTACCCTCTACTAAAAATTCTTTAATTGAAAAATAATTTTATTATTTTGTAAATTTTTATATAATAGTTCAAAAATATTTTTACTAACATGTGTTTAAAATACATACTATGTTACCATGTTTCTGTTATAAACATATAAGATAAATTATTAATATTAAATTGTAAGTTAAACTATATTAATAAACATACACACACATTTTGTTTAAATAAAAACATAGTATTTAATGTAATACATTTTATTTTTGTGATATAAACAATACAAAAAATATTTTGGGGGTAGGGAGGGGGGGGGGAGGGCAATAGTAGAGGGGCAGTGTTCGGACTCTACCATAACCGATAACTAATTTGCACTCTTACTATAAGACAGTTGTAAAAAAATAATTTACACCCCCCCCCCCTAAAGTACCCCCTCTTATAGCAGACCTATTCACCCCACGCTAGCTATTACACCCTCCTACTATATTATGATCACGGCATCATCACCTCCGCCTCCACCTGATGCTGCTGAGTTGGGTTGATTATTGACGGCCAATTATCTACACTAGGGATATAGGCCCGGGGGGAGTGCCCTTCGTGGGGGTCTTTCTAAGGGAACCTAATCCGTATTTACGCATGGATAAATCCACGGCTCGAAGAAAACCACGAAAACTCCGAACGATTAGGCCGACGGGCGCGATTGGGATCGAACCCAGCACCTCCCGTCTACCAGCTTCGAGAGCACAACCTCTCAGCCACTGGTGGGGCACTGCTGAGATAGAACTGTCATTCTCTATCTACTTATGACAATGGTCGGGACTTCTGAAACGTGCTGTAATATGCAGAATGACGTTTTATCAAGATGACTTACAAACGATGTTTAACTTAAAATGTCATTGAATATCGAATTAGGTTTGTAAGTTTTTATTCGTGAATTCTACATGTAGAAAATCGAATAAATCTTTCTTTTTTACATGGAATATAAATATTTTCTTTTCATTCCAGAGTTCATATTTCGGTGGAAACCATTCAAACATCATTATCAGTGGAATCAAATGTACTGGACGAGAAACCAACCTGACAGAATGCCTGTACGAATCACTAGGAAAAGTGTCATGTCCTGGAAAGGAAGAGAACATAGCTGGAGTAGCTTGTGCCACCGGTTGGTAATAGTTCTCGCCATCTTCCTTACACAGTTTTAAAATTGACAGTAATTGAAGTTAATCTATTCTGGAAATTGTAAAACGGATAAGGTTTATTTATATCTTTATTTAACAAAATACTAATATGTACATTTCTTTCTATTCGATGTTTCGATATCTATATTAATATTATAAAGAAGTAATGTTTGTTTATTTGTGTATGTTTGTTTGTAGGGGTAATTTCTGGAACAACCGAGCCAATTTGAAAAATGAGTGTGGCAAAATGCTGGTGACGATCTTTGCTCCAACATAGGTTATGTTTTATTTCGGTACAACAACCCAATATGTATAGGAGTTATAAACGTTTTTAAAATTGCAATTTCTGTTATATTTTTGGGATTAGAAACTTGAAATTTGGTGTTGAGGTTACTTTTAAGATGTAAAATACTCGCGATGAATGGTTTCTAAAAAGTTCGAAATTTAAAAGGGTGAAATGACGATTTATTTGGAACTGTTAGGGCTCGAAACTTGAAATTTGACATGGCTGCTACGTTCGTTTGAAGAGGTAATGATGCTTGCATACAACAGTTTTTAAAAAAAATCAAAATTTAAAAGAGTGAAATGAGCGGAAAATGTTCTAAAAATTTTCTATGTTACGATTACGATTAATTTGGTACTTTTAAGACTAGGAACTTGAAATTTCACATGGCTGTTACTTTTAAGACGTAAATACTCACAACAGAAGAATTTAAAAAAAATAATTCGAAATGTAAAAAGGTGTAGGAACAAAAAAAAGGTTCTAAAATTGAGATTTCTTTGATACTGCTATGAGGTTAAGAACTTGAAATTTGGCAGGACGGTTACTTTTAAGATGTAAATGACGTCTAAGAACGATTTTTAAACAAAATTGAAATTTAAAAAGGTGAAAGGAGCAGAAAACGTTTTAAAAACGCTCTAAATTAAGATTTATTTGAAATTGTTAGGGTTAAAAACTGAATATCATAATAAAAAATTAGATTTATTTTCCCCTAAACAATCGAAAGACCTCATGCAATTTAAATGCAGCACACCGGGTTGCCACGCAGCTAGAATCATACGAGCAGGGAAGACCGAGTTATGCTCGGTCAAAATTAGCTTTGAGTTCAACTCGATAAATTTTTCTCCCTGTATTATTACTATAATACCTTTTATTTTATAAAAATAGCTTGACCCATAATTACCCATAATCAAAATTACTCACTAATCAAATTTTCTCGAACATGTGACCAAGCCCAATTGTCGTCTCGTGCCCGAAACCCGTAGGATATAAAATTTAGTCGAAATAGTCTGAGCCGTTTTTAGATAAAATTACCTTGACCCACAGTGACCCCAAAATGACCCACTTATCGACTTTTTTGCGCCATGTGACCTAGCCCAATGATTTTCTCGTTCCCGAAACTCGTCTGATACAAAATTTAATCAAAATTGTTAGAACCGTTTTTTAGATAAAATTAACTTGACCCGCGTTGACGCAAAAAAGGACCCACTAATCGAAAGTTCTGGAACATGTGACCCAACCGAATAGTCTTCTCGTGCCCGAAAATGATAGGATACAAAATTTAGTCACAATCGTTTAAACCGTTTTTTTAGATACAATTAGCATGACCCTGACCCATGGTGACAAAATGGAATTTTCTCGAACATGTGACCTAGCTCAATGGTTTTCTGGTGCCACAAAACGGTAGAATACAAAATATCGTCAAAATCGTTAGAGCCGTTTTTAAAGTAAATTTTGTGTATATATATATATATATATATATATATAGATGCCGTTTTTACGAATATGAGATACCACGAGATGTAATATTCCCCGAGAAAATGGCAGTTTGTTAAAGATATAGAAAGTTGCAGTCGATATCAATAATCATGGAGAAGAGGTGAGGCAATAATGAAATTCCACAAGAGTTTCTTCAATAAAAACCAGCCAATTTCCAGACAAATCGTTTATTTAGAATAAGAGCGATGCAGTAACAGTTCCCACAGATATAAACTTTTAGCCCTCAGGCTTCACGATGGCTCACTACCTCGTTTAATAGATGTTAAAGAGCTGATATAAAAATTCTACGAGACTACAACACCAGATACCCATTTGTTTACACTTCCAAACACGTCAAAAATCCGCCCTCCAAAGCGTGCTAGCGAATTTTGGTCACTGAGCGTAGAGATACCGAAATACGACGTCGCGTGCGCATAAACCAATGAGCGAGAGGCGAGCTCCAGCCTAGCGAATGAGGCGCGAGGGAGAAGCTCTAACGCGAAAGAGAGCCTCTCGTAGCCGCGCATTAATTTTGAAGTGAAAAAACCCAGCGCGCGAAATCAGAGCATGGAATAATAATAATAATAAAAAACTGGCTTTTAAAAACATTCGAAATGAGAAAGCGTCTCTCGGAATTTTATAGATTGGGGAGCTGATAAAAGTTACGAATGAACTTAAAATTTTAGATTAAGATTTGGAATAAGATAATTATTAATATACGGGTATTTACTTTTAGAAGGACATTAAATAAGAATAAATATTATTAAGAATTAAGGAAATATTGACTATGTCAGAAGTTAGATTAATTTAAAGGACTAATGCGAAATAAATGTGAAGGATTTGCGAAGGAAAATAATTTTTTATATAACATATATATATTTCCACACACACACAAGATTTACTCGCATTAGAATATATGATAAACTTTTTATTGCTCTGATGTACAGAGTGTCTCCCTTGCCCCCCCCCCCCCCTCCAAACACACACACACACACACACAAAGTAAAATAAATAAATAAAATAAATAAATAAATAAAACACGGAATTTTCGAATAATGGAATTTAGAATTTCATTTGAAATGGGAATTTTCGATAAAAAATACAAACGAATTCCCAAAATCTTCTGAACTCCAATAAATATTTAAATTGCTTCTCCTGTTCTCTCTTCGCAGGCGTAACGGTCGATTTTTGCCCGCTGCTGTTCTTTCGAGTTATGGTTTGGTCATTAGGAATTCTCAGCACTACTTGCTTCATATTCGAGTCGTTTAGCGCTATTTTTACCAGGTGTCTCGATTTGCGGGAGATACCCGATTTTCATGTGTTCCAAGACCCGTCCCGACTCCAAAAGTCGCGATTTTGCATGATGCACGAATTCTTTTACATTTCTTTTAGTACGATGCAATTCGTTACTCTGTATCGAATGGAGCTTAATATACTAAATCCTATAAAAACGCAACCTGTCTATAACGAAAAAATTTTATGGTCCCGCAGAAAAGAGTACCGTACAAATCGATCAGCTAAGACGAAAAACTGTCCAAAATGAAATATTTTCCCTGACTTTAGCGATTCTGTTTTTACAGGTTTTAACGTACAATGTTGGAGATAATTTAACTGAGAGTATTCAGCGTGTTCTGTAGCGCAATCTAATTGGGAGAATGGAGCAAAAATTTGTAGAACTAGCTGACACGCCCGGCATTGCCCGGGCAGACTGCCATTGAAAAATATAACAGTGGAGTGGACTTCATAAAAAAAAAAAAAAAGACGTGGACTTCATAAAAAAAAAGACTGAATAATATTTATTTATACTAAAAACTAAAAAAATTAAATAAGAGCTGCAACTTCAAAATTATTACACTTACTTTTAAAAAATGAAACGGCCAGGGAAGTTCTTACGGCTGAACCTAAATGGCATATCGGTATAAGATATATTGCAAATTAAGATTTGTGAAATGCTAACACAGTTATGCTCTGGAACGTTTAAATCAGTAATTTGGATTTCAGAAGCAACGCGTTCGTGCATGCGACAGTTATTAAACCTATTTTAGCGATCGCTTACGCTCTGTGTTTGACGGCGTTCTCGATCCAATCTATTTCGATTTTCTCTTCTTAATTCGGCTTCTTCTTCACTTTCAAGCATTCGCCGAGATCTTTTACGGGCATTTAATGATATTTTGAAGCTCTTTAATTGCAGCGAAAGAGCGAAAAGTAAATAAACCCGATTTACCTCGGCCTAAATCCTGCCAAAGGACTTTTACACAATAACCAACGAGATGCGTTTCATTCGGGCGTTGCCATCAAACAATTAACAAATAATCGCGATTTCTGTGCCACGTACAATAACGTAATATATATATAAATGATTAAACAAGACGGGGGACGAAGGATTCCGTGAAAAAAAATACAGCAGCACATATCCCCAAGCGGTAACTTTTCGAACTTTTTTTCGGGGAATTCTTCGTCTGCCGTTTTGTTCAATCATCCTAAATAATCTTACACTGAATATTGTCAGCTAAATTATGGCCACCCTGAACTTGGTTCAATAAAACCTATGAAAGCGAAACCTGTTTATAACGGAATCCTGTCTTGAACGTAAATAATTTGTATTTACATACAGAAGGAATACCATCACATCAGGATGCCATATGATTGGTTAATAGCCTAATCTGGATTTCGAGGTTAGGTAAGTTTCCTGAAGTATATACTGTGGTTTTTCTTTTGCAATACAGAAAACTTCCCTTCCAAAAAAAAAATTATAAACTCAATGTAAAAAATAAATAAATAAAAGGAGAATTAGAGGTTTTATTTTAGAGTCATTTTGGAACCCCTCTGATTTAGATGGGTACAGCTCGTGCTTTACATTCCTTATGAATAATCAGGTCCTGACCGTAATTGCTGAAACTGGTTTTTCAAATGTGTCACGCAATGTGTGCGTTTTCCCAGTCGTTTAAAAAGTTAAACGGTGAAGTTTTATTACGGTACTAGCAAAATCCGCAGCTTTGCTCGCGTAATTCTTGAAAAATGCCCAAATGGTATTCGTTGGCCTATTTTCGTTAGAGGAAATTTTACTGCCACAGATAATTCAGAAATTATTAATTAAGCCACACTACTGTCGAAAAAAAATCGAAAATTTAGAACGTTTTTCGCTTTTTCACCCCCCCCCCTCCCCCTTTGGTAGTGTCACCGATATAAAATATAGCCTATGTTACAGCAGGGACTGTTACCATCACTTTTGAAAAAGTTTCTGTAGTTCCAGAGATTCCATAGAAATTGTAATTTAGAATGTTTTTAGAATACTTTTCGCTCATCTCCCCCTTTTAAATTTCGAGGTTTCTTTTAGAATTTGTTCATAGAGAGTATTTACATCTTATAAGTAACTACCATGCTAATTTTCATGTTTCCAACACCTTCAGTAGGAAAAAAAATCGAAATTTTGAAACGTTTTTCGCTTCTGCACCCCTCTTGGGAGTAGTGGCACCGACATAAACTATAGCCTATGTTAGAGCAGGGATTGTCACCATCAATTTGCCATCATCACTTTTGAAAACGGTTCTGTAGTTCCAGAGATTCCATAGAAATTGTAATTTAGAATGTTTTTAGAACACTTTTCGCTCATCTCACCCTTTTAAATTTCGATTTTTTTTTAGAATTTGTTCTTAGAGAGCATTTACATCTTATAAGTAACTACCATGCCAAATTTCATGTTTCTAGCTCCTTCCGTATAAAAAAAAGCGAAAATTTAGAACGTTTTTTGCTCCTGCACTCCCCTAGGGGGGGGGGGGGTAGTGGAACCGACATAAAATATAGCCTATGTTGGAGCAGGGACTGTCACCAACAATTTGCCACCATCACTTTTGAAAATGGTTCTGTAGTTCCAGAGATTCCATAGAAATTGTAACTTAGAATGTTTTTAGAACGCTTTTGGCTCATCTCACCCTTTTAAATTTCGATTTGTTTTTAGAATTTGTTCTTAGAGAGCATTTACATCTTATAAGTAACTACCATGCCAAATTTCATGTTTCTAGCTCCTTCCGTATAAAAAAAAGCGAAATTTTAGAACGTTTATCTCTCCTGCACTCCCCTAAGGGTAGTGGCACCGACATAAAATATAGTCTATGTTGGAGCAGGGACTGTTACCATCAATTTGCCCCAAACACTTTTGAAAACGGTTCTGTAGTTCCAGAGATTCCATAGAAATTGTAACTTAGAATGTTTTTAGAACGCTTTTCGCTCATCTCACCCTTTTAAATTTCGAATTTTTTTATAATTTGTTCATATAGAGAGCATTTACATCTTATAAGTAACTACCATGCCAAATTTCATGTTTCTAGCTCCTTCTTTATAAAAAAAATTCGAAATTTTAGAACGTTTTTCGCTTTCGCACCCCCTTGTGATTGTGGCACCGACATAAAATATTGCCTATGTTGGAGCAGGGATTGTCACCATCAATGTGCCACCATCACTTTTGAAATCGTTTCAGTAGTTCCAGAGATTACCCCCTACAAACAAACAAACAAACAAACAAACAAACAAACAAAAACAATCTTTACTACTTTATAATATTAGTATAGATTCTGAATGTGCTGGGAAATGTTTCATAATCTATGCTTGACCAGGGATGAGATTTCTCCAACTTTTTGCATACCAGTATAATCTTAGAGAAAATGGTGTTCTGTTAAATCACAGAATGTTCTGATTAAATAAAAAAAAAAAAATCTGTAAGATTATATTGGTATGCAAAAAGTCGGAGAAATCTCATCCCTGTTGACGCATGGTGTTTCTTTCTTGTTTATAAATTCTTTAAATATTTAGCACATTTAATTTTCTTTGTATAATTTCTGTATTATGTATATTTTTATATATTACCGTGAAGATGAATTTATTTTTTTAGAAAACTAACCAACATAGTTATAACGTGTTTATGAATTCGCTTTGTCTGTCTGTCCTTGCTTTAACTGTCGTAAATACACTCAGATTGCCATATATTTTTTACATGTTATCGAGGTTTATTTTAGAATATTCGGTGATCAAGACTGAGTCAATAGCATTTACAGGGACACGCAAAAGATTTCCTTTACGTTATGGTCTATGGGGGGGGGGGGGAATCGTTTGCAGCGCCTTTTATTGACGTTACGATATTTCAAATAAGACTGATATGCACACAAAAAGGACCACAACATGCTTTCTCAGTAGTATAGAATAAGTACACTGCAAAAAATAATTGTTGGTTTTACAGTATAAAACTGGCATCCCAGCTGCCAGTATTATACCGTAAAATTAACAGTATTAAACAGTAAAATAAGCAGTAATACGCTGCCGCTCAAGCAGTAATACGCTACCGCGCACTGTTAATTTTACGGTATAATACTGGCAGCTGGGATGCCAGTTTTATACTGTAAAATCAACAATTATTTTTTGCAGTGTAGCATTTATATATAGCTTAATGAAATTTCTCAATAATTTTCTGTTAGTTTTAGAAAGTGTTTTAAATCTATGCCTGATGCATGATTGCTTGTTCTTGTTTATTTTTTATTTATATATATTTTTTTTGTTTTTGTTTTTGCAGAATTGCCGGACTTAGTTCCAGACGAAAAAGAGGTGGAAAGATCGGCTTATCTAGAAGACAGACAACTGCTTTACTTGCAGTGCGCAATGGAAGAAAACTGCTTGGCGTCTGAAGTATACAAGATGGATAAAAATGACTACGGTAAGTTTTCAACGGCGATTATACTTTATATATGCAGTCTGTTCGCCCACCCTCTATTCCTAGTTGTTGAATAGCATTGAGGGAGGTGGGTAAATAAGCATTCATTATTGACTCTCCGCGATAGGATAAAAAAAACAAGTTGGATATTTTACGTCAAACGTGACAAATGAGGTGCGTTCGTACTATAACTAGCTTCAGTGAAATGAATTATATTGTGTGTTAGTATGATATGATTAATTTTCGTAATAAAATAAGTACATTTTAAAGTGGCAATATTTTATCTTTTGTTGACATTTACTGAAAATTCCAATGGGAAACTTAGGCCTAGCTTTGAAAATTTCAGAACTTGAAATCCATATTCAGACTCTTTTTCCCTTTAATATCTATTTCTCCGGAAACATGTATCCAAAAAACTGCCGGTAGATTATAGGATTGCTATAATTAAACAATTTTAGTATACACATTCGGTTTTTAAATTCAGTAATACGGAAATAATCGGACTCCATCTTAAATAGGACGTAATCACCATGGCAACCTAGAATCATTATATATCATGGGATATCATTAAATTAATTAGGTATGATAAGATTTAATAGAATGAAGAAAACTTTTATTAATATATTTTTAAATTTTGATTCAATTTTTATAAAATTTGAAATGACTTGATAAAATTCTGCAACGATTATATACAGTGTCTCACATAAGTGATGGGACACTTGTGCTTTACAAAAGGAAACTAATCAAATAAATTAAAAAAACATGTACACATTTTTTTTGTGGGTGTGTTTCATACTTAAATTTAGTAAAGATTATTACATAACATACATTTTGTCAAAATATTAAAATATTAATTTAATAAAAATACAAATGTTTAGAACGGAGCAAAAAATAGCTCACATAAGTGATGGGACACCATTATATATGCAACAAAAATCGTCTGAAATAAGCAATAAAAATATTTTTTGGGGTTTTATTTTTACTTAAAAGCAATTGGCAATAATTTATAAAATCGTCTGCAGTATTTCTCTCCAGTTTGTTTTGGAATTTTTGTGTTTTTTAGCTCTGTGTAGTCATGAATGCTAAACGAAAAGAAACTTCGCCTGAAATTCGAAAATTAGTTATTAATTTGCATATTGAACGTGGAAAATCTATTAGAAAAACTGCTGAAACAGTTAACTTGAGTCGTTCAACAGTTTTCAATATCATTAAACGATATAAAAAGAATCATATGATTCAGGATAAAAGAAGACCTGGCTGACCATCAAAGCTATCCAATGGAATAAAGCGAATTATCGTTCGAAATATTAAAAAAAATCCAATAATTAGTGCTTCAAAAGTTGCTGCTGATTTACAAGCATTATATGGAATAATTGTTAATCCTGAAACTATTAGAAGGGTAATTCGATCTGCTGGATATCACGGTAGAGTAGCCAGGAAAAAATTCTTCGTAAGTGAAAAGAATAGAAAACTCAGACTAGCTTTCGCAAAATCCAACATAAATAAGAATTCTGATTACTGGAATAAAGTTATATTTGCTGATGAGAGTAAATTTAATATATTTGGTTCTGACGGTAGAATCTTGGTGTGGAGAAAACCCAGGGAAGAACTTCGCAAACAGAACTTGGTACCAACAGTAAAACATGGTGGAGGAGGAGTTATGGTATGGGGGTGTATGTCGTCCGCTGGAGTTGGTAATCTTGTTTTTATTGACAGTATAATGGATCAGTACAAGTATATTGATATTTTAAAGCAAAATTTGAAATCTTCAGCACGAAAATTGAACCTTCATAACGATTTTAAATTCTACCAGGACAATGACCCCAAGCACACTGCTCTGAACGTTAGACTCTGGCTGCTATATAACTGTCCTGAAATAATAAAAACACTACCACAATCTCCAGACTTAAATCCCATAGAGAATATTTGGCAAGAATTGGAATCAAGAATTCGCAAACACACCATTTCTTCAAAACAACAACTAAAATCGGTGCTTCAAGAAGAATGGGGTAAAATCACTCCAGAAATCACAAAAAAAATAGTCGAATCCATCCCAAAAAGATTAAATCATGTTTTAAAAGTAAAAGGAAATCCAACAAAATATTAAAACCTTTTAAAAAGTAAAATTTTTGGATAAATATTTGATGGAAAAGTAAGTGTCCCATCACTTATGTGAGCCATTTTTTGCTCCGTTCTGAACAATTGTATTTTTACTAAATTAATATTTTAATATTTTGACAAAATGTATGTTATGTAATAATTGTTACTAACTTTAAATATGAAACACACCCAAAAATTTTTTGCACATGTTTGTTTATTTATTTTATTGCAGTTTCTTTTTATAAAGCACAAGTGTCCCATCACTTTTGTGAGACACTGTATATTAAATTTCAAACCATTCGGTTGGTTGGCTTTTGCGTTGTTACTTTCGGACATACGGATAGACAGACGGACGGACCAGACAACGACTATAGGTGCTACGAATTTATATAATTACGAACGCACCTAAAAATCACCAGTTCTGCAGACAAACGTCTGTTTTTTAAATCACCATGCCATCTAAAAATCGTAGAGTCACCAAAACATTTGTCTTTGTACGCTTCTTTCATAAACTTAACTGTTACTGGAGCTGTTTTGCTCGAACGATAGCAAAATTTTATGGCACAGCGCATTTCGTTTTTTAACTCTGCACCACTCACCTCCATTTCTGTAGGGCAAATAAAAACAATTCTTTAAACTAGTAAAATAAAATTGTCTGCTTCGTTTAGAATATTTATAACGTACAGTTAACAGTTTGAAAAAATCGCCTGCGGTTTTATTTTTTTAGTTTTGTGGTGTTGCCACTACGTAAAAATATAACTCTCTTTTTTTATAAAATGGACCTTTGTATATATATTAAATTATTACCACCAGGGGCTGAAAATGTAGAATTGAAAGCTAAACTTTATCTTGATCACTGAGAACTTGATTGATTTAATAGGTTTTCATTGATGTGTGGTCAAGACATCAACGATTTCCGGGCCCAGGCTTCAACCACAATCAACTCCAAATTGCGCCTACGTTTGCACTTTTAATCTTAGAGCTGGTATCTGAAAGTATTATTTGTTGGGCAGGAAAAACAACTTAAAAGGGGAATCTTCAGATTTAGATATTAAGAGTTAGAAAATATTTATTTGGAAATTAATTTAAATTTGACATTTAAATGAGGTTTTGATATTATAATACCTTTTATGCATAATCACCTTATTTATATATGTGCATTTCATTCTCTCTCGCTCTCAATCTCTATGTGTATGTAATGTGTGTGCATGTTTATGCGTGTATGTGTGTGTGGTGCGTATTTTCTCTTGCAATAACACGTATTTTTGTCCAAAAAATAAATGAAAAAAAAATTGATCTAAGTTATTTGTTTTTTATAGGTTGGCTTTATGAGCAAAGACGTCTGTTGAGATTCACAGCCAGAATTGGTAACATTGGAACAACGGATTTCAGACCCTTCTTACCGAAACATGTTTGGCAGTGGCACATGTGTCATATGTAAGTATGGACAAATACTTGCTTTCATTTTTTGACTGTTTGACACATGAAAAGTAAAATTTAATAATAATCTTTTCCAAAAATTACTTTAAAAAATCTCAAATATGAGAGAAATACGACATTTTTAGCTGTAAATAATATTTAAACAATTGAGAATATTATTGAGTATAATATATTTAATACTACTTTATTTAATTCAACTAGAACTCATACATTGAATTTTTTTTTTTTTTTTTACGGTACTAGGGGGTTTAGCCCCCTACTCGCTAACGCTCGTCAACCCCCGTGAATTGTGAAGCAATTTACATTAAGACTGCTACGCGGTCGCAGTTCACTTCGCTCGCTCGCCCCTTTTTGTTTTTGCAGCAATTCTAGCCGGAATAAGTACTACCATAAATCATTTTAACCTATGAAATTGACAATTTTTTTATGTAAAATATGTAATTGAAAACTTTGTTGAAAACACATTTAAAAATGCATTTAGTTGGTGCTACCAATGGGCATAAATCATTTAAATACTATGAAAAAATGATCTAGGAAACACAATTAATTTAAAACTCATTGCACTTATAATATTGTACAGCACGGCTTAAATTCATTTAAAAAAAACACTGCGTGATAGGAAGATAGTTTATATATGTCACCAATCATTGTTTAAATTTCGTTTGCAAAATGAATTACTTTTTACTTCATCAAGATAGCAACAGACTGCAACAGGTGCAATCTAGAGAGCTGTTATTTTTATTCTCTCCGATTTTCGTGTGAGTGAAATTCGTAAATAAATTCTAAATAAGAGTTGAGAATTCATTTAAAATTAACGATATTACTCATAATTAAAATGAGGAATCATCTCAAACGCTTTGGATTAGGTACATGTTATTTTATTTTTAATAACTGCTCTCACACTGGCCGCCATATTGGAAGCAGAGCTGATCTTAACCAATATAGTCTGTTTATTGGTCTGAGCTCTGGAAACTACGGTTGTTGCCAAACGGTGAGCTAGAAATTCAGATTTATTTCCGCGCCACGTAAGAAAAAAATATAGAGAGAGATAATACCGGCTCCCCAGATGCCAGTATTATACCTTAAAATTAACAGTAATAAACAGTAAAATAAGCAGTAATATGCTTACTGTTAATTACCGTTAATTTTAAGGTATAATACTGGCAGCTGACGTGCCGGTATTATACCGTAACATCAACTTTTTTTTTTTTTTTTTTTTTTGGCTCCAGTGTATTAGTATGACATAGTCACGTCGAATCCCTATTTTTACAGTCAACTTGGTTTTTGTATGTATGGATGGGATTTTGTAATAGATTTTTCACGCACTTTCTGAGGAGCGAGAATTATAAAAATTATGTTGACGAATGTGTTTCCAATGACAATACAACATTTTAATATTTCTAGAACTTAAATTATAAATTAATAATTTAACTTTAAGGCATTTTTACGTTAGTACTACAGAAAGTCTGATAAATCGCCCAATAATCTTTATGGTTACAACTGCATACGAGTTACAACAACAATAGACTTAATAATGCGCCAAACCACGCTGACTAAAATAGGCCAACTGGCTCTGAAACTTCAATAACGAAATATTTTAAACACTAAAATGTGGAAAATTATAAATAAAAAAATAAAGAGTGTAATATATATATATATATATATATATATATATATATAATAAAAAAAAATTTCGCCATTTTTCCTTAGTTAAATTATTCCAAATTCTTACAATTCTAATTTTTTCCCTGTTTTATTCCAATTTACTACTCTATATTCATTAAATCCTTATTCTTAATTTAGCTCAATCGTTAACTCTATTAAATTCCCTTTTATTTAATTCTAAATTGTCCAAATTTACTTAAATATAAAGCTTTTAGTTATTCTTAATTTCTATCATGATTCCCGATCATTTCTGGGTTTTAGAATGTTTTTTGAGAGCCATTTTCATTTTTATTCCGAATATTAATTTCCCGCTCTAAAGTCACTTTACTACGAAATTAATCCACTCCTCTCTGTCCGAACTCTTTTACGAATTATCTTTCATTGGTCGTGACGTAGAATGACGCGTCTTCTTTAATTCTTCATTGGTTCAGTGCGCGTTCTACGTCATAATTTGTGTTATTGCGCGGGGTAACAAAAAGCAGCTACCTGCGGCGCTCCCTCAGAATTAAGTCGTAATTTCACTTGTAAACAACTCCCTGGCTGCTCGTTTTGAGAATTTGAGATGTTCTGATACTTACCCTCTATACCTTGATGATGTAGTGATGCAAGGCTATTATGGCTATGGTGGAAACTGCCCAAGAGAAACATTTAATAAAGGATTGAAATGGAAAACCTTGTACGTTCTGAATTTATGGAGAAACGCCTCTGGGTTTTAAATTCTACTGCCGCTATGGCCACGACGAAGCAACTAAATGTTATGACTGCTTTTAAAAATTTATATCATCCATAACAACCAACGTTCTTAACTTCGTTGTGCCAACCATGTGTGCTCCTTCTATAATCCACGTTACTGCAACTACAACATATGACGGTAAATCATCGTAATATAATATATATATATACGCTTTAATCAGTTAATAGTTCCATATTGATTAAAATATTATTATACGTTGAGAAATCAATTTAAAAATCCTAAAAAGAAAATACTTCATTTTAAATAATGGTTTTTTTTTCCTGTTGTCATATCTTAAAAACAAAATAGAGCAAAAACATATATTTTGTAATAAATTTCTAGCTCGCGTCTTCTACAAAGCGTAAAAAGAACACCGTACATTTTCTAATATCGAGCCCACCCCAAATTAATATATTGAAACGGAAATTTTGGGGTAAAACAAGAATTGCAGTTATGAAATGAGGTGTGATTTTCAAGATAAACATTATTTATTAAATAAAAAACATTATTTTTCTAAAAGAGCGGTTTTATTTTTTTTTTTGTTACTTATAAAAATGTATACTTATTCACGTCACGTTGTAGCTTCACATCCCTAAAGCTATGGTACAGCGAGTACGGGTCAGGGAAACCTGGCTTAAAGCCTAGGGCCCGGTTCCCTTCTGGGAGTCCGGTACGCCTGTTGGGGGACTCCGGATCGTTCCCAAGTGTAAAGTGGTAGTTTCCCAAGAGGGTGGGATAAACCGCGAATCTCAGCAACCTATGACGTCAATCTCTTGGGTGAATGCGGGTGGTCTGCAGGTGGCGGCGCCCAATATCCCGTAGAGTACACGGGACTCTCCTGGTCGTGGTCTGGTTAAAAGTTCTTCAGAACTTGGGAACAGTGGGGGATATGTCTGACGGGCGCCCGTCGGTTCCTGACGGCCCAGCCCAGTTTTATACTTATTAAAGTAAAATTTTGAAATTATATTTTCAGGCACTATCACAGCATGGAAGTTTTTGCTCATTTTGACATCATCGACATGCAAGGACAGAAAGTGGCGGAAGGACATAAAGCCAGCTTTTGCTTAGAAGATAATAACTGTTCGCCTGGTATAGAACAGAGGTATGCTTGTGCTAATTTTGGAGATCAAGGAATATCTGTTGGATGCACTGATACTTATCTGCATAATATTGACTGTCAGTGGATCGATATTACAGATCTTGCACCCGGCATATACAAATTTAAGGTGAGTTTTTGCGCATATCATGTTTAGGATATTCTTCTTACTATGATCGTAAAATATCTTCTATATATATATTTATCTTACATGGCGCGAAAATAAGGCTGAATTTGTAGCTTACCGATTGGCAACAACCGTAGTAACATAAAATTAAATTGTCTTATCACGTTCCAGCAATCAGAAGCGGAAGTTCACCACGGAAACTTGCGTCATATTTAAAACAAAATTTCAATGATTTTTATAAAATGTAAATATATTAAAAGGATTGCGTTTAGTTATGCACTAATCACGGAAGAGCAGAACACAGATTATTTATTGAGAAATAATATTAAGTAATCTGTGTAAATAAAAGTACATTAAATATTCTATCATAGTAAGTAACATCCACAGCGAAATGCTTCGGATGAGGAAAATAATGTCATTCGGAAAACAAAAGATGCATTTTCATCTATGAATATAAATATTTTACTATAACTGTCTCAGTGACCCTTATTCCTGCACCTAAATAGTCTGAACTCTTGCCATTTATTTAAAAATCCTTGGTATGCACAAAATAAAATATTTCTGAAAAGTACGTAATTTCCAATTAAAAAATTTCCAATTATGTATTTTCCAATTAATAAATATTTAATGAAGCTCAGGAAAATTTTTAAAAATGCCTAGATGACGCTCTAATCTTGATAGGGATGAATGGTTCTGGTGGTAAAAATGATCTCATATTAGAAAGAAAGGATGCATTCTCATATCGACTCCCAAGTGTGATGGCACACGGTAGAATGGTTTCAAACAAACAACCGATTTCTGGTAGGTTTTCCACTGTGTAAAGGAGTTACCTCCAGGAAAAGCATAGCAACAGTTTGTTAGGAATTCCCAATGACGTCATGCTTTTTAGAGTGTCGATAAAACCGTGATCTACTGTATAACGTAGGTCACGGATCTACGTATAACGTAGGTCCCGATAAAACTTTTTAGCACAATTTTGTTCGGGGCTAACGAAAAAGAAAGGCTACCGCAGTGCTTTACGTGTATATTTTTTAGAGACCGCGGGAGTCACGTGATGCTCGAATCCACCAATGCAGGTGTACGAAAAGAGCATCACGTCACTCTAGCGGTCTGTAAAAAAAGATAAGTGGAATGCACCCGCACCGCGGTAGCCTGTCTTTTTCGTTAGCCTCAATTTTGTCTATATGACGTCATATTCACTGGCCTTTATTTCTAATTCAGCAAATAAAAATTCAGAGAAGGAGCTCTTTTTAACACAGATATATTTCTGCCGATGTATGAATAGCAATGTTAGTTGATTCGTTTTATGGTCACGTGATGCAATAAGCAAATCAACATTTTAATAAAGAGTTTATTTTAGACACAGCAGAAAACGTGTTGCTTACATTTTGTTAATTTGCTAAGCGTCTGAGAGATATTGTAATTTTTCACGTCGCACGAACTTTAGACGATGATTATTGATTTATATTGAACTATCTTGCTATCAGGTAGTGTTCTCCAGGAGTTTTTCGAAACGAATTAAGCCGTGCTGAACAATATTGTAAGCGAAATTAATTTTAAATTAATTGTGTTTCCAGGGTAATTTTTTTCAGTTAATTATTTTATATTTCAAAAATTTGTAAATTACATAATGTTAAAATGATTTATGCCCGTTCGTAGAACCAACTAAATGCATTTTTGATTGTGTTTTCAACGAAGTTTTCAATTACTTTGTTTTAACATTAAAAAAATTGTAAATTCCATATGATAATACACTGGGCTCCAAAAGTTAAGGTGCAACCAGTCTTTTATGTCTAACTTGAAAACAAATGAAGATAAAAACATGAAATTTAGAAGAATTATGCTTTAAACATTTATCGAATTTTACTTAATTTTAACATCAAGCATGATTTACAAAATGAAAAGTCCCATTTTTTCCAAAAATCCACTGTTTGAAAAAAAAAATAGCAGTTTTTTGTGAAAAAAATTAAATAAATGGTTTTAATAAGGCATGTGTCCGGAACTACTTGTAATGAATTTGTGGCATCGACTTTCCATACTGTCAATTAAGTTGTCGGACAGGGAAACAATTCCCATACATGGAGCAACTCTTGTCCCAGCTCATTTAACGACTTTGGAGGAGGACTTACGGCAGCCACCTGTCTGCTGAGATAGTCCCAAACATATTGTATAGGATAAAAGTCCAAAGATTGTGCTGGCCATTCCATTCGCTCCACACCTTGATCCTCCAGATATTTATCAACGACTCCAGCTCAGTTCGATCGGGCATTATCAATAATTCAGATTAATTCCTCATAAATATCACCACCATACGGTGTGACAAACGAAGCAAGAATCTCGTCCCGATATTTCACAGCAGTCAGAATTCTTCCATGGCACACATGGAAGTTACTGTAATCAAAAGAGAGATTCCAGCCCAAATCATGATTCCACCTCCTCTATAACTGTGTCTTTCAACAATTTTACATAGGTAGAATCGAATGTCTTGTTCTCTCCAGATCAGCACACGAACTGAATCACTCTCCAAAGCAAACCGGGACTCATCTGTGAACAGTACGGAAGGCCATTGTTGTGTGTTCCAGGTAATGTGCTGTCTTGGCCAACATAAACTGGCACTTCTATGTTGTCGATTAAGAAGGCCACGCACAACGGGTTGTCTTGCATAGAGTCCTTAATTGTGAAGATGTCTATGCATTGTAATCGCAGGTATTGCCATCTCTGTTGGCTTACGATAATCTGAAATGAGCTGAGCCACAATAGTGATGCTCCTCCTTCGGGCCAAAAGAGCTAGAAAGTGATCTTGTACAGGGGTTGTAACCCATGAGCGGTCTGGAACAAGTCTTCTTGATACTGAATTTTTGGATTCAAATTGATCTCAGAGCCTTTGGACCACACTACGAGACACATTAAGACTCTAGCAGCACCAGCTTGTGATAACCCCATTTCCATCCATCTGATTGTCCGCCATCTTAACGAATCAAGTAAACGACATCTCCTAGACATGGACAGCACTATTTTAGTACCAACAATTCAAGATCATCAACCATAAAAAAAATTTCACACAAATTCCCAAAGTGAGATATTCGCAGTTCCTCCTGACAAACATATAAGTATCCAATACATTAAAATAATTGAGATGGGTATATTTTTTTCATAAGATTTTATTGAAGTTACTTATGATCATTCATATAAACCATATTTTTAACCTTTATTTTCATTCTTTTAATAGTGAGCGTCAAAAAACTGGTTGTACCTTAACTTTTGGAGGCCAGTGTACTTATTCTGACTAGAGTTTCTGTTTCTAGAAAAAGTGGCTAGCGAGTGAAGCGAGCTAAGAAGGCGAGCGGAAGTATGAGCATAGGTTACAAATTAAAATAACATTTTATTGCCATTTTTTTTACGGAAATGAAATAGTTTTGTTAAAAAATGTTGTAATTTCTTTTTTTAAGAAATTGAAATAGTTTTGTTAAAAAATGCTGTAATTATCTTTGAAATCGAAAAAAAAAAAAAAAAAAAAAAAAAGAAAGAAAGAAAGAAAAAGAGAGAGAAAAGAAAAGCGAATAATTTTGTGGGCTAATTTTTATAAATTTTTAGTGTGATGTATATGTTAACTCATATATATATGATAATAAATAAATAGCAAATATATTACTTGATTGTGTTAAGAAAATTCATTCAATTGTTATGTAGACGATGCTATTCTTACAAACTTAATCATATTATTATTATTTTTAATTATTTTAATTTTTATTTCAGCTCTCTATAAACCCAGAGTTTAAAGTCGCAGAACTAAATTATGACAACAATGCAGCCGTTTGCACGCTCTTCTACAATGCAGTTTCAGTTCGGATGATAAACTGCACCCTACAAAGACCCTAAACTGGAAAAAAAGACATTAAGAACTATACGGTTGTAATACATTTTAAGCCATCCAAGAACTTCTTTAGTAAATAAAGACAATTGCAAAAAAGGAAGAAGAGTAGAAGATGCGAAGGATCAGTCAGTTATATGCGCTTGATCTTGATATATTTTGCATTTTGATCTCAGTTGTGCTTGTCAGAAATTCATGTGTCATTTTGAAGGGAAATATTTTTGTAATCTGTTGTGAATATGTTTGAAACATTTGTACTGTTGTGAATATGTTTGAAACATATGTGTTGTTGTGAATTTGTTTGAAACATTTTTAATTCGGTAAATGGATGTTTAATTAAAAAATATTGATTATATATGGGATTTCCTCCCGAATTTGTCAATTAACTCACTGTATTGCTGGCATCTTTCTGAGTTTTCACGATATTTGACTGGTCTTTTTATATGAGTTACTCCCTAGAATTGATTACCAAATCATGAAAAAAAAAATCTTTGGTATAGTTCATAGTAATCATGTATTAATCATATCATAGTGGTGAAAATGAGACTTAAAAACAAACAAACAAATATTAATAAAATAAAATGAGAAGAATAGGAGATATAGTACTATCTTTAAAGTAAAGCTTTATGAATGTAATGGTAATTATGCAAATAGTTATTAAACAATTAGTTTATTTTTTTAAATATTTTATTTAAAAAAATATAAAAAAATAAAAATTATCTTCTATCAGCAAATAGATATAAAAAATTTAATTCCTTGCATTCAACTACGTTTTGTGTTTAAATTGTTGATACCATATCATTTATCTTAAAATAGCAAATGCTTTTACTCTCCCCCCCCCTCTCCCCTTTAAATAAGTATCGCGATATATCAGCAATATCAATATATTAACTTGTTGATATATTGCGATATTAAATTTCTGATATCGTCCAGCCCTAATTGTGACACAGTTTTTAAACAAATTACGATACAGCTTTCAAACAAATTGCATTTGAAAGTACATTTTTTTCCTATTCAACGGTGTAAAAATTGAAAATGTGCGATGTTTAGAAGTAAACAAAATTGCAATAAAAGTGAAATTTAATCGTCCGTGTTGCCAACATCAAAATGACATAATCGTTACGTACAAACACCGCGCATGCGCGGCAGTGTATTACTGCTTATTTTACTGTTTATTACTGTTAATTTTACGATATAATACTGGCAGCTGGGGTGCCAGTATTATACTGTAAAATCAACAATTATTTTTTACAGTGTACAGTGTTCTGAATGCGTTGGAAAATGTCTCATAATCTATTCTTGACACATGATTTTTCTTTCTTTCTTTCTTTTTTTTTTTTTTTTTTTTAATTTAATTTTATTTGTTTTGAATATTTGATTGCTTTTTATTTTTTTTATGTGACTGTGACTCGGATCAAAATATATCAGTCATTGATATTTTATCATTTTTATTTCTAAAAAAAACATCCTTGGGTTGAACGTCAATTGTTTTACTTATATCGTATCGCTTTTGTATATTTTTGTCTCATTATGTTATCGTAAAAGATTGTTAAAACAAGTGCATAAGTGTGATCGAAGATTGCACAAAGAGTTTCGTTTAATATTCGTTTCAAAATACTTTATCCTTTCTTTAATAAATCCAAATAAATTTCATTTTCCAAAAAAAAAAAAAAAAAAAAAACGAAAAAAACAGTCATGTTTTTTATAAAGTAAAAATTTACCGGTCTATTTTTCTCGTTTTTTCGAAAATCTGAACCGGTCCAATAATCTGTCATGTGGACTAAATGCGATATTAAAAAAAAAAATCAATTTCAAAATTAAACATGTTGTATAGAGACCTTCAAAATGTTAAAATTTGCCAATATTTCCATAATCGGGTTTTTTTTATCATGATTCAATATGTCCCTCAAACTCATATGACGTTATAATCACTTGCTGACGTTCTATCTACTTGCTTTATCTATTACTCATATTGATACTCTCTTTGTATTATTCTCAAACATTTGAAAAAGTCCGTTGAACTTCCAATATGACGTCAGATTAATTTTCTTTTTAATTCTCTAATGACATCTTATTAACCTGCTTTCTGTACTTACATATACTCATACTCCTTGTATTATTGAGAAGTTTGAAAATTACCGTTTTATTACTAATATGACGTCATATTAATCTTTTTTTCAACTGGCGAAACTTTTTATTTCATTTTCAATTTTCACGTGGAAATCTTTCAATAGAAAATTTTATTGTGGATTTTTAATTGTTGGCAACTGCTATACGAAAAATGTTTAAATTTAATTGGAAAAGGCTGTTAGATTTTTGGTTTTTTATCGCTTTATATTAAAATAATACGATTTTTTTTTAATTTTATGATTTTCAGCTTAATAGTAGGTATTCAGCTATAAGTACACAGAATTCCATGTCTGTAAGTTATATAGTTTCTGAGAACCGGCTCTGTGACGGGCAGACAACGTAGCGGGACGAATAGGGTTTCGTGAGATGAACGAAACCCTAAAGAATATGGGATTATAAACCCAAGCCTCCAAAATATTATACTCGCTTTACTAAGATAAAATAAATGTGTAGAAAGTAGAGAAATATCGCCAGCGCTCCTTCAAACTAAAAAAAAAAAGAAAAAGAAATGCAATTTACAGCATAACTTCTCATGTTCATGCTAATAATATATTTAATTAAATATTTTTTAACTGTTGAATCAATTGAATGCACCAAAATTGTTACTTCTGCCCAGTTTAAGTAAATAATTTATATATATTTAAAACTGAATTATTTAAGATTAACCTTTATACAGTAATCGTGATTATTTAATTGCACTCATCATCAAGCAAAAAAAAAAAAAAAGCATTATATTTACAGCATCTTTTCTTCGAAAAACCCTTTAAAGAAATTATAACCAGTTGTAAATTGTATACATTAAACGTGACAAATGAGTTGCGTTCGTACTATAACTAGTTTTACAATGTAAAAAAACATCGTTATTATTTCAGTGAAAGGAATTATATCGTCTGTTATGAGTGAAATGAGCATGCCTTTTCTCTTATTACGTATGCCACGTCTGCAGATGTGTTTTTTTTTTCGACACCAGACAGCGATGCAAATTTTACCATGGAGATCTTGCTTTGCGAATGGTTACCTCCATGGTTTAATATTTCTATGACTCACGATGAACGAATCTCTTGTGTTTATTTACTTTAATGGATTGAGATATTGGGCTGTCAACCTAATTTCAACTGAAGTTATCGCATAATTTATACATTTTTTAATGTAACTCATCTCTCAAACAAACATTTTTTTTCAGCGATCTGTCTAAAAATGTAACTTTTACGCAATTTTATTCGAAAAAATAATTTTGAATAAAAATGGCCGCCTGGCATATGAAAAAAAGAAGTGGTTAGCCCGTATTTGTTTTCCTCAATCACATGTCTTGCGCTTTTATAATATAGATTACGTATGATAGGATTTAATAGAATGAAGAAAACTTTTATTAATATATTTTTATGTTTTGATTCAATTTTCGTAAATTTGAAATGACTCGACAAAATTCTGCAACGATTAAATTTCAAATCATTCGGTTGGGTAGTTTTTGCGCTGTTATAATATGCGGACTGCGAACTGACGACTGTATAGGTGCTACGTATTTATATAATTACGAACGCACCTAAAAATCAATGTTAATGAGATGAATATGCGATACAAACATATTTCAGTGCAAATTTTCTGAAAATTTAAATTAGTTAGAAAAGTGAGTTGTAAAATATTGTTCCACGCATTGAAAAAGTTTACTGACTTTTGAGTTCATCAATACATAATACAACATGAAAAGAGTCAGACACTATATATTAGCAATAATAATTATTAAATAGCTGGTTTTCCCCAAAACAGAACGCAATATATGAACATAATATTAAAAAAAAAAGAAAAAAAAACATGCGTCAAGCTTAGATTATGAAACACTTTCCAACACTTCCAGAAAACTGAAACGTAAGTTCACCGTTTAAAAAAAGTGAAACAACATACAAAACATGTAACACATTTGAAAACCAGATTTCAGTAACTACCGTTTATGGACGTAAAGATGCTCGGACTCTTTTGCACATCCCTGTACAGCATCTAAAGATCTGTATAAGCACTATATAGAGTGCTAAAATTTAGCTTACTTACAAAAAACATGACACAGTCGAATGCATTACACCTCCACCAATTCCCACCAATAGACGGAAGTGCACTCGAATAATTTTGTACAGCCCTGTATATTATCTACAGATTTTTATACACGCCTTCATATTAAACTAAAATTTAATTCAGGAGGAAAAAATGCATAACACAACTGAAAGCATACTTTCAGAAATTACCTTACTTTTTACAGACGGTGAGGTATCCAGTTCTTTGCGTAGCTCTTTATATGATTTTTTTTAATTCTACAACATCTTTTAGTATATTAGTTAAGCAGGAAAATTCTTAACTCAATTTAAAAAAAAACCTTAAACAATTCAAGCTCATACACAATAACGCTTACGAATTATTTTGTGTATAGCTCTGTATATAATCTATAGAATTTATACACACCATGTAGTATGCAAAAATTTAGTTACACTTAAAAACGTATACCACTACTGAAAACATACTATTAGCATTTATCGCTCATAAACAGTACTGTAACTGAAATCTTCTGTGTGACCCTGTAAATAAATGATAAATGTTTTACTTTCCGTATTCTACAGAAAGCATGTTTGAGCGCACATCAGAATAGCATATTATTTTCATTATGTTTGAAATAGTCATCATTAAAATATACCGCAAACGATTTTTCCCCAGAGACCATAATATTAAGGGAATCTTTTGAGGATCCCTGTAAACGAACTATAAATGCAACACATTTCATTTTCAATAGCAAACATGGCATAGTAAACTGCAAATAACATATATCAATTTTACATGTCAATCCGAGAATATTTATGAGAGTTAGAGCACGTGTCGATGGCAGACAGACCAACCGAAGTCGTAAGCACTTTTCAACTATGTTCACTGCAAAAAAAAAAAAAAAAAAAGTGTTTATTTTACAGTATAATACTGTAAAATCAACACTTTTTTTTGGAATGTGTTGGGAAATGTTAAAAAAAATAACAAATTATTTTTTTCCCTTTTAACACTGAATCGAGTAAAAGATTTTAACACTTGAACGTAAATTATTGTTTAGCTTTGTCATCAAAATATGAAAAAGAGCAAAATTTCTCTATTTGGGTGTAATGTTGATTTAGCAAAAAAAGAAAAGCTCATCGCACTTCTTTCTGCGTATCTGTCCAGTGCGACAAAAAATGAAGAGATTGCCTCATTCACTGCAGGAAATACCCAGGTATTTCTTCAGCGTAAATTTAATGAATATCCCGTCAGGAAACAAAGAAAAATAATAAATATAAATATAGTAGAACAACCAGTGTTCATCTGTGCATTTCTATGAGAAACTTGTAAAAGATTAGCGGTAAGTATTTTTGTTTATTTTATAGCTAACTATAGCAAAGTTTCCAAAACCTTTCGTTTTTTAAGTCCCCACTATTTCCGAATGAATATTCCATTAATTTGAGATTATAGAAGAGGGGTTAAATAACGGAATTTGTTTAATTTATAGAATTTTGCGATTAAATAAGACGAAAATTACTATCGGGAAATAGTGGTACTGAAAAATTGGTATGTATTGACAGCTATGCTTACAGCATTCAGTCTTGTAAATAACCAGCTTCTCTAAGAAAGTTTTCTTTATTTTTTTTAAAAACGAAAGTTAATTAAATATTTATTAATATTGCATACAATCACATGACTTAGCTTTTATACTTTTAAAGAAATTTCATTTGGTATTGAAAAAATTAACTCCCTGGAAACAACAGAAAACTGACACCTGAGGAAAGAAGCCTCCAATTAATTTCTTCCGAAATTAGAGATTCGAATTTACTAATTCTCTGTATGAAAAAGATGAACCTTTATAGATTTATTCCTCTACTATTACATAAATAAATGTATTAAGATGTTTTATTTTAAAGGATTCGCTAACGCTCGCCAACACCCCGTCCAGACCCGAAGACTCTAAAATCCTTTTAATTTGCCATATTTTAAAAAGATTACCCGATTGCGAAAAATTGAATGATCTTGTCACGACCAGTGGCATTCACCTATAATCGAGTTGCATTCATTTACCCTTGAATGTGGAGATTTTTCGATACCCATGGCCACATCCACGGTTGTCGCGACAGCTGATTTCGTGATGGCTGGTTGATGGTCGCAGATGGCTATTTCCGTGATTGATTAAGTACACATTTGAAAATGAGTTTGTATAAAATGGTTAAGTAAAAAACGTAGTTACCTCCCACACTTTTATAACGACGCTATAAGAAAATCGTTTTAAATATGATGTAATTTTCACCATTAAATGCTTTTCGCTCGCAATAATTGAATTATTTTGAAGTTTTCTTTCCTTTCTAATATTCATGTGTAAATATATTTTTCAAATGAAAAGTGTTTGTAAATATTATTATTATTTGGGCTTTTTAAAATTTGGCAGCAGCGATAAAAAACTACTATTTCAACTACGAATCAAATCTCTATTCAGATAATGAAATTTTGAATAAAAAAATTGGAAAAAAAACTTAAAAAATTAGACAAATATAAAAAAAAATGATTGGACATTTCACGCCACAGTCTAGTCCAGTGTGTGCCTGCGAAAGATGGCTAAATTGCCATGCATAGGTTTTGATCCTATAAAACATATTTATCTGAACCGTCGTCACCGATTTCAACGTTAAATAGCGGTTAAAATAATTTTTAGATTTAAAAACGGTTTGTTTCCATGTGTTTATCACTGATTTTTCTATACATTTACCATTTTTCATGTTTTTATATGCAATAGTTTTTGTAGAAAAACCAAGAAAGTGAAAAGTTAAATTCAATTACAGCGGCCACAGTAGCATTAGTTACTTTTATTGTAAAATAAAGTGAGATCTTTTGCCTACTGTTACGCAAATTAAATATACAAATGAGGCAGCTTTTTAATTCTTTAATTTACAATGAATATGTCAGAAATAAAAAAGACATATGACATTTAGAAATTACACAGCGGATTTTTTTCAGTTTTGCATTCAACCAAGAAGAATGATTTAAGATCCTTGCATTTAGGAGGACAATTATTTACCCTATTCACACAAAAAAGCTGAATTTAAAGAAAAAGCATATACTATTTTCAAGTAATCATTTTTTAAAGATGGTTTCATAAGTGAGCTAAAAGTAAAATGTTTTAACGGGTAAAAATGACTTTTTTTTTTTTTAATAATATGTATATATTTTTTTAACTAAAATATATTTTAACCAAATCTTATATCTTTGACAAATAACGTTTTGCATCAAAAATCACGTCATCTGCAAAATATAATTTTCGCAATTTCTGTTTAATCTAAATTGTAAATATGATTTTACTTCAAAATTTAGTATTTAATGAAATGAATGTAATAATCTTTATCTAAATGTACAATAAGATTGGATTTATTTTTCCCTTAAGAAATCGAAAGATCTCATGCAATCGAAATGCAACATATCGGATTGCCCCGCAGTTAGTTTTATTTTATCTCTCTATTTTTAAAAAAAGTAACCACCGCCGCCGCAGCCGCTGTCAATGAAGATTTTGTGCCTTGAAGTTTTTCTGGACTAATATCCAAAAAACTATTGCATATAAAAATATAAAAATTGGTAGTTTTATAAAGAAATGTTTGATAAACACGCTGAAGCAGACAGTTTTTAAATCGAAGAATTATTTAAAGAGATATTTAATATTAAAGTTGATCAAAATAGTTGTCTTAAAGAAGTTTTATAGAAACGAAAACTATGCACAGGAATTTAACCATAATTTATAAGGATATAGTTGACAAGCTTGAGGTGTGCAGACTGCAATTATTTTTTTTAATTTGAGTAATTTTTTTAGGTTATATTTCAATGTTTTATTCAAAATTTTCATAATTTTGATGAATATTTATTTCATATTTCATAAAATCCATTATACGAATTGTTGCCAAATTGTAAAATAGCGCACATAATAATATTACCTTTCAATTAAGAAATGTATTTACACGTGGCTACTAAAAACAGAAATAAAACTTTAAAATAATAATTAAATGATCACGCGTTAAAAGCAGTAAATGTAGAAAATTACGTAATAAAAAATATACCTGCGCGTGAATATTAAAAAGAGAAATAATCAAATTATTACGCATTTTCAAAGCATTAAATAGGGTAAGATTAATTTATTTCGACAAAATATTTTACCTATTATTGCAAATTTTAAAACAGCGTACTTAATATTATTTCTCTTCAATTAAAAACTATATTTTTACGTTTAATAATTACATTTAAATCAACGAAATAACTAATAAATTGTTAAAATATAATTAAAAATACAGATAAACGTTGAATTAAAGATCACTCGATGACATAACTAACACGCGTAACGCATCTGATATCAATTGAATGCAACGCCACAAATATGCACTTTTGGCTTTAAATCCTATATTTTGGCGACAGTTCTCTTCTTTTATAGAAAGTAGTAGACGGGATAATGGAGAAGTACCCAAATTTCTATAGCATTGTTATAAAATTTCCCGATGCAGCGACAGCAGTTGAGTCGGCCTTAAAATCCCTCAGTCAAAAGAAATTGAATGGAAACCCAATTACAGCAGATAGTCACTGGGTCGTTTAATTATAATTCAATCTTCGGTAATCGTTTTAGAGTTGATCAAATCAGAGTGTTTTTAAAGTTTGCGGTGTGAGAACGGGGGTTGGCGAGAGTAGCTCGTAGGGGGCAGAGCCCCCTAGTATCTAAAAAAATCAATCCAAAGCTTCGTTTCTTTCGTATGTGTATTATAACAGGTAAGATTTAAAGTAGTGTATGAGATTTAACTCATGAATCGAAAAGCGAAATTACGATTACATCAATCCTGCAAGATTTTTTTTTCATTCTAATCCAATACTTCTAATTTCAGGGGGATAGGCCTCCTCTTAAATCCTGCCCCCGTTTTCTCATTCATTTCATAATCATAAATATTTGAAATCCACTTTGTTATATCGTGTATTTAAAATAATTAAAATATGGATTTCGTGACAACGGCATCAATAATTAATTTGGACGATTAAATTATTCTCATACCTATTTTATTAGTTTGTTAGATAATCCTACGTGTTCAATTTGTTTGAAAACGGCTCTTGAACCAAGGGACTGTGCGCGAGAACTTATAACAAAATAAGCAAAAAGTAAAAATAGTTTTTTTTTAATTGTTGTTGTTTTTGTTTTGTTTTTTAAGTGCATTCTTTTATAAGCAATCAATATTTATCTTGAAAACAACGCCTCATTTCAGCATTGCAATTTATTGTTTTTCCGAAAACTTTCCGTTAAAATACGTGAATTTGGCGTGGGCACCGAACCCAATTATGAAAAATTCGTCGCTTTTTTTTACGTTTGACAGGAAGCGCGAGCTAATGAATTTATTTTAAAAAATTACAATTTTTCCCCTGTTTCTTTTTTAAGGAAACAAGAAAGAAAAAAGGCATTACTTAAACTATCTTTTGGGATTTTTGAATTGTTTTCTCAACTTAATTATAATTTAATTAATATGAAACTATTAATTGATTAAAGTACATTTTTTAAAAAAATATATTATACTCCTTATTTTTTATTTCTATTTTCTACATTTTAGTGTTTAAAATAGTTCGTTCTTGCAGTTTCAAGCCAGACCTATTTTGCGAGCATGGTTTGGTGCATAATTATAACACCATTATATTTGTAACTCGTAAACAGTTGTAACCCTGAAGAATATTAGGCGATTTATCACCAATGCCTGACTAACGGAAAAATGCCTTTAAATTAAATTACTAATTTATGATTAGTAATGATATAATTAAGTTCTAAATATATAAGATATAATTAAGTTCTTATGATATAATTAAGTTCTAAAAATATGAAAATGTTGTATTGTCATCCGAAACACACCTGTGAACATGTTTTTTACAATTCCATCTATCAGGAAATGAGTTAAAATTCGATTACAAAATTCCATCTGTACGTACAAATAACAAGTTGAGTGTAATAAGAGAGTAAAAATCGTCTACAGCCATGGAAAAAAAATATAAGGACAGACGAAAAGTCGCCAAATGTAGAAGCCGCCTGGCTAGAATATTATGCAAATATTTGTATGATAAAAAGGCTTAGAAGGAAACATTTCTAAGCAAATTTTAAGTTGAAAATTAGGAAAATCATTAAAAGGCATGAATTTAAAAGGTTTTAATAGCTTGCTGTTCGGAAAAAATTATAAGGACACGGATTTCTTTTGAAATCGCAAACAAAATTTTGCATATTTGGTAGTATCATAGGATTGTTTAAAGTAACCTAAAACTGTCCCGCAGTAAGACTATTCAGTTTCTTTTGTTCTTCATTATGCCAAAGAGCACACAACTATCTGAATTTGAAAAGGGAAAAATCATTGCTTACAGAAAATGTGGAATGAGTGGACGTGATATTGCAAGGAATATAAACAGATCTAAAACAGTAATTTATAATTTCTTGAAGAATCCAAAAAAATATGGCAAGAAGAAGCATACAGGTAGGCCTGTTTCTTTGACTATGCGCCAGAGATGTGAAATTGCGCGTCGAGCTTGCTTAAAAAAACATAGTTCTACTCAAATTAAAACAGAAATGAATCTACCATGCACTAGTCGAACAGTGCGTAATGTTCTGGAAAAGAATCCCAATGTTATATATGCTAAACTACGGTCACGTCCACCACTTACAAAACTACATAAGAAGATTAGATTGGAATTTGCTAAGAAACATGTTTCTTTTGGTTCTCGCTGGAAAGATGTGGTGTTTTCGGACAAAAAAAAAAAATAATTTGGACGGACCGGATGGTTTTTGCCATTATTGGTATGACTTGCGAAAAGATAAACCTGTTTTTTCCAAACGTCAATTCGGAGGAGGTTCTGTAATGGTGTGGGCAGGTTTTGCAGCCAATGGAACAACACCTATCGTGTCCATTTGAGGACGCATGAATTCAGAATCATATGTGGATATGCTAGCTGAAAAATTATTGCCTGAAGCATCCCTTATCACAGGTGGTGATTATTTGTTTCAACAAGACAATGCAAGTTGCCATGTGTCTCGTGCATCACGTTCACGGTTCGAGGCCAATTCTGTCCAACTTTTGGATTGGCCGCCAAGAAGCCCTGATTTAAACCCCACAGAGAATCTGTGGGCATTTTAGCTAGAGAAGTATATAAGCATGGCACACAATATGCAAATACAGATGATTTGACATCATCCATAGAATTAGCGTGAAAAAACATTGCTAAGCAAACTTTAACTGGACTTTCTGAGTCAATGACTGAACGATTAATAACGGCCATTGAGGAAAAAGGTGATTTTGTTGAATATTAATTTAATGTTCAGACATATTTCATTATGTCCTTATAATTTTTTCCATGTTTCGCGTAATGTATTTCTACTAATATGTGATTTATAAATTTGATTGTAATTTAATTTCATATTAATAGGTTCCTAATGTTTCTTAATGACGAGTAGTAAATTATGTTTGATTTTGTTTTCAGTTGATGATTACTTTAGTACATATTACTCATTTTTCAACGTGTCCTTATAATTTTTTCCATGGCTGTAATGGAGTAACGTTTTTTTAGGTGCGTTCGTAATTATATAAATACGTAGCACCTATTGTCGTCGTCTGGTCCGTCTGTCTGTCTGTCCGTCCATCCGCATATACCAACGCAAAAACTACCCAACCGAATGATTTGAAATTTAAGATATATTATCTTTGCAGAATTTTGTCGAGACATTTAAAATTTTATGAAAATCGAATCAAAACTCAAAACTTTAGAAAAATATTAATAAAAACATTTATTAAGAAATTTAAAAAAAAAAAAAAACCGGTGTTTTTTTGTTATACGAGCTTCCGAGGTTCAATCGTCAAGCGATCGAGATACTTATTTTATGACAGAAATTAATCTGCAGACGATATAATTCATTTCACAGAATTAAAAATCATCAAGATCGGAATATTTATATAACTAGCTATAGTACGAACGCACCTCATTTGCCACGTTTGATGTACAATTTTCAACTTGTTTATTTTATGTTTTGTAGAAATGCAGCATAAAGAAAGTACGAGTCACCTGTAAAACCAGTTTCACCGCTTAAGAATAACTCATGCTGAAAAGTTGTATTCCACAACACTAACGGTAACCACAACTAATAAAACGGAAGACAGCAACATATTTTTAAAGGTAGTCTATACTTTTTCTAATAACGCTTTGAACTTTGTCCGAAATAAATACCTACTCTATCGCTATAGAGAAGAAATATAGTGCAATTTTCATTAATTATGTTGCATATTCCAATTAATTAATCCTTCATCAGCTAATGTGTTGAAATATGCTTATAGGTGCAAATAATACAAATAATAATTAGGTCATAAAAGACCGTAATTAAAACTCTTGCATTGCGCAATGGTTAGTGATTTTGTAGTTTTATCTTAACAAAACATTGATTTAAAACATTGATTTAAAAATTACACGTAACATTTAACACATCTGAATGCGCCTATAAAAGTTTCGGTAAAAGATATAAAAATCTCAAGTGTAATATGAGAAAAGTTTAAAAATACATGTAGGCATACATAAAAAAAAATACATAAAAAAATATACATTAAAAAAAAATCAGCCTGGATATCTTATATATTAAAGCGAGAAGCAAAAGTCTTAATTTTTCAGTGCAAATTCGACCTTACTGCGCATGCCTCAACTTTTTTAAACGGTGAATAAAGAAGGAATATAATTAAGAAGATTCAAGAGCGCTGGGGGAAAAAAAAGCTCGTCTATTGGCCTGCACTGCTCGCAACTCTACCTTTAAGAAATACTCCTTCTTGATTTATGCTTATTTCCCCTTCCCAGAGCGAGCTCCATTCTTCGACCTGCTTTGTTTGATAGCTCGCTGAACAAAAGGAATTGGGGATTACAAGAGGAAAGGAGGGATTGGAAAGGGAGGTAGGCGCTTTCACTTTTTTAAAAGGAAAGGGAAATGGGAGGGGAAAGTTCTACCCTTCTATAGAATTTTAAAAAAGGTCGTTTTCCCGAAAAAAAAAAAAAACATATTTATTTTACAAACAGATAACGGTATTTCTGGCGTAACTTTTACATGGGCTGTAAAACCTTTATTTTTATAAGTATTAAAATTTTTAAAGGGTTTGCGGACAACAAAAGCTTTTTTAATGTTTTCTTACGAGCACTTTTATCACTAGATAACAATATTTCTGGCGTAACTTTTACATGGGCTGTAAAACCTTTATTTTTATAAGTATTAAAATTTTTAAAGGGTTTGGACAACAAAAGCTTTTTTAATGTTTTCTTACGAGTACTTTTATCACTACACTCTAAAATTGGGAGGAGTGAGAAGTTGACTCTTTGGAAGAGTGAGAGGCATTTTCACTCTTTTTGGAGTGAATTTTATAAGAATACACTCTTTAAAGAGTGGGATTTTCCACAAATTATCATTTTTCCTTTTGCTTTTTAGGTAGATTTCGTAAGAAATGTTACCTATTACATTCTACCCTATGTTGGAATTTCTGAAAATTTTTGCAGATCTACACCGATCATAACCCCTAAAACCCCAACCCCCCCCCCCCCCCCCAGTTCAAAACTTTATCTATCTGTCTATATAGCTATATCATTTTTTTTTTTATGGACACGATAACTTCAATAATTCTGCACAAATCTCTTCCAAACTGATAACATATAATCAAAGGACATAAAATCTCGGCCAAGTTCGTTAATGGGCAAAATCGAAATGGGGGGGGGGGGGGTGAAAACAGAAAAAAAACATAACTTCTTAATTATGATACGTATCAAATCCGTTTACAGTTATTAATACTTCTAGGAAAAGGGCCGAAAATTTATGTATGACAGATTTTTGATATCATTAAAAATGGCATCAAGGGGGGGGGGGGATAAGAGTTTAAGAAGAAAAAAATCATAACTTCGTCAATTCACAAGATATCCATCCGCCTCTTGGAAAACATGAAAATATTTTGAATGCACTTAAAATAAAATTTAATATAACAAAGCATACCTTTTATTATACACGTGAAATACCACTGCTTCGACCTATCGATGGTGTCTTTATTTTCTTTTAAACATTTCAATATCAATTTTGCTTTTTAACCATAAATATAAAGTAAACCTATGTGGAGAATTGATATTTTATCTTTTTTGTACTACTATTTATTTTTTTTAATCACTATTCAGCACTATATAATGCGGTTATTTTATTTTTGTGGCAACACTAATTTGAGGAAAAATCTCGCATTTCATTTATAAAAACAATGCCGATTTAATTTTTAATTAATAGCAATATTTAATCAAAAACCATGTTTTAACGAAATGTGGGGGTAGTATGTCAGAATCTGCTTCAAAAACCTTTCGAAGGAGGTTACCTCATTTATTGTTGTGTGTTTTGTAAATTCATGGAAAAAGGTATGTTGACAACAGAAATATGTATGATTTTAGAATAATAAACTAAAATACAGGATAAATAAAATTAAAAATTGACTTATACGGTGGATTCAGGGGGACAGAGCCCCACACCCCATCTCTGACGATATTTTCGTGGTGTTTAAATATTATAAATTCACCGGGGAATAATATGTATTATTCTTTTTAAAAACAATTTAATATTATATTTTTTAAATAATAATTTTTAGCTGACATTTTAAACAGAAACGTCTTTATAAACTTTCCATTTACGATCGCAAAATTCCAATTACAATGTGACACTGATTGGTCTCTATAAAGTTTAACAACAGTGATTTCAAAGTTGTACAGTAAAATCTCGTTACAACGAATCTCTGAAAACCACTGATTAAATTCGCTATAATGAAATATTCGTTAAAGTGAACATATTTTTATACTGAAATAGAATAATATGACTTTTTTTACAATCCAAATTATATTCATTATTTTGAAAACTTCGTTAAATCGAGGTTCATTGTAACGAGATTCTACTGTATATACAAATAGTGACCACTCTAGTTTTAATAATGTATGGAAATTCAGATTAAGTTATAAAGGTTAAAAAGTTAATGGATGAATAATGTTTCGGATTTTCATATCTAAAGCAAAAATCTGAAATCTGAAAATTGCTTTTAAATAATTTAAAATTCGATATATTATATGCAAGTGTTACGTCAAAATCTTTTTTTTTTTTAAGCCATTTTCCCTCTGTCTGAAAATATAACAACTGTAGTAATTATATTTTGATAATTGATAAATTTAACGCCAGAAAATAAAAAGTTTCTGCCCGCTGCGCTGATAAAAAAAAAAAAAAAAAAAGTTTAATGAGTCAATTGGGTCAGAGATCACACCATTAGCGATGCTGACGTAAATATTGTTTTTTTTTTTTTTTTTTTTTTTTTTTTAGCAGACCGCTGACGAGGACCATTTTCATTCTTGGCGGACGTCTATGACGATTGGCTGACGCGTTAATACTTAGATTTAAAATGTTAGTTCAACGGTTTAGTAGTTTGAAGAGATGTTCGTAACTTTTGATACTGGAAAATTATGTGCTTATAATTTTGTGTCAGTCCTTATGTGTGGATTACAAGTAATTTACAGTAATCATGAAACGATATATAGAAATAATATACGCTGAAGAAAATGCTTGTAATTTATAAAATGTTATAATTGTTAGAACATTTGTGTGTATTTTATTGATTTTTTTTTTTCCGTTCATCACGAAGATTGTGCTTTTTGAATATTATTTTTATAAAATCCGACTGGTGAGTTTTTTTTTTGCAGTCGGATGTGTTTTTTTTTTCCTTTTTGAAAGGAAAATATGTGTGATTTATTTTCAGTGAATATTTTTAACAAATCGGTTTGCAAAACAGTGCTTTTTTTAATGTTTTGCCAAAAGTGTGAAACTGCCTTAATTGAGCGAGTACGCTCAACAAGTTGTTTTCATCAATCATTTATTACTATTCCATTGACAAGTTAGAAATATTATAAAATCAACATTTAATCTGAGAATTATCTATTTTCATATTGTGCTTTTTGAATATTATTTTTATAAAATCCGACTGGTGAGTTTTTTTTTGCAGTCGGATGTGTTTTTTTTTTTTTTCATTTTCGAAAGGAAAATATGTGATTTATTTTCAATGAATATTTTTAACAAATCGGTTTGCAAAACAGTGCTTTTTTTTATGTTTTGCCAGAATTTTCAACTACCTTAATTGAGCGAGTACGCTCAACAACTTGTTATAATATTCATACAATTCTGACTATTCCATTGACAAGTTATAAATATTATAAAATCAACATTTAATCTGATAATTATTTATTTTCGTGTTATATTTGTTTAAAATAATTTACTATTATGGTTATGACTAACTCATCAAAGGTAGGTAAGATTATAAACAACTACTAATTTTCGTTTTCAAATAAAGCTTTTGTTGGAATATAATTGCTTATATAACATTATTTAATTACTATTTAAATTAATTTGATAAGAATAATATGTATTTATTATATTTGTATCTTTTTGAATCCAAATAAATATATTTTAATGTTAAAATATTTGTGTATTTTTTATGATTTTCAAATAAATTCATGCCAATTTCAAAATTAGCAAATTTGTTTAATATATCTTTAGATCTCCACTTTATCAATAAAAGTTTTTTATTGTAAAGAATCTGGATTATAACTCACAGCATTGATTTTATTGAAGTTCAGAAATATATATACATATATATTATGCAATTATATGTTATTACTATGACTGTAAAATATCAGTAATATATATATATATATATTAAATGCTTAATTTAAAATATGTCTTTTAAAAAAAAGCAATAACAGAAAGTTATCAAACCTTATGCTGAAAAAAAAAATGCTGTGTTTATAACTTTTTTTTAACACTTTGATATGTAAAGGAATTTTTAATGTTGCTTTGATGAATATGCGGAATACTTATAACATTTTCTTTCGTGGTCAAACTGTGGTGACCTATTTTTTCTATTTTATAATTAGAGATGTACAATTTTCTTCGAGAAATCTTTTTGCATTTTTTCTGGAGGGGGGGGGGGGGTGAATTTATTTTTGTCAAATCTGATTTGTTAAACCTAAAAAACTTATTGGCAAACTGGCAGAACATTTTTTTTTTTTTTTTCAATTTGAGAATGTGAATTTAAAAAAATCTTTTAAGTTACATATAATATTACTTGGTTTTAAAGCAAATTTTAATTGTAAAACAAATATATCATTACTTACTTTGATTTATTGCTCAAAACTTCAGCTTTCGGTTTTGCAAAACTTGAGATATTGAAAACAAATTTTAATATTTAAAAAAATATATTTTTAGTAAAAAAGTTAAAAATAGAAAATGGAAAATAAAAAAAGCTAGACATTTACATTTTTGCATAATTTTGGTCCAAATATTTTTCTAAGGGGTTTTTATTGTTGTAATAAAATTCGAGATCTAAATTTACTGGTTCTATTATTTTTCTTTCTTTCTTTCTTTTTTTTTTTTAACTCTAGATTGTTTAACTGTGTTGTATAAGATCTAAAATACAGGGTTTTCATAAATTTTAATATGTTTTTACGTTAAAAAGAAAAAATATATTTCTTCACACATATTATATATACATAAAGTTTCCCATAACATAAACCTGGTTTTTATATATGTTAGTATTTTAAAAAATATATAAAACATTCAGAGAATGAAAAAACTATAGTTGCCATTATTATTTTTTTATTATCATTATTGAACTGTTCTATTCAAGTCTTAAAACAATTCAAAGCATACTTCAAGGAAATAAACTTGTACTTTCTTTTAAGAAAACGAACTATATGGTACACTAAAAAAACGAACTATATGATACAAAATTATTTTATATCAGATTTAATTTGATGATCCTTTAAAACAATTCAGCAGAAGTATTTTTCTAAAAGAAGTATTTTCTATCTAAAATAAATAGTCAATTTTGATGAAAAGTTACATTGTTCTTCTAAAACAAAATTACAGTTTTAATTTAATATTGCAGTGTTAAATTTTCATTCTAAAATGATTTTTTTTTTTTTTTAATGGCCATTCTAATGTGCGCCGCTAATGAAGTCGTTGCCGACAACAGTATTCAATGACTTCATTCCTGTAATCGGGCGGTGAAGAAAAGTTGTAATCAATATTGTACATGCTTTTAGCATAGAATGAAGTTGAATATAAAAAATATTATATAAAAACATATTTTTTATATGTTCAGTAATCGAATGAATTTAATTTTTTGCGATAGTATGTAAAGAGGGTGGGAAGGGGGGGGGGGAGGAGTCATTGTCCCTCGAATTGTTTTAGTGCACATCTTCTATACTATGACAAAAAATTAAACACTTTCAGGCTTTAGAATACATATACATATTTGGCCATAAAGCAAGATTCGATTTCTTCCATAAGAGACTTGATTATAGCATGGGCCGTTAGCCATTGCCACTATGATTTTAGGTTTCTCAAATTTAGTATGCAATTTTCATAAAGCTGATATTTTATATCTATTTTGACGTTGCACTGACTATAATCAATATTTTGAACATTTAGAGTAGGATAAGTTTAAAAACCAAAAATATATTTATCTAAGTACAGTAAAACTGTTCAATAGCGGACACCCCAGAACGACGGAACTTGTCTGTTATTCGGAAGAGTCCGTTTTCTCCGAATAGTAGACAAATTCTACGATGATGCGGTGTCCACTATTGAAATATTTTATTGTATTTAGATAAATATATTTTTAATTTTTAAACGTATTCTACTCTAAAAGTTCAAAATATTGATTATAATCAGTACAAAGTCGAAAGAGATTTAAAATATCAGCTTTACAAAAATTTCATACCAAACTTGGGGCCCCTTCAAATCGGGGAGAGGGGGGGGATGACCCAGTTTGTCCCTGCTTTAATCAGGTTCTGCTTCCGGAACAAACCCCAGCCCTGCTTTATGGTCAAATATTTTCCAATTTATTCAGGATTCACTGTGGTCAAACATGGCTGTATTTAATGCTTAAAAAAAGTGTGGTCAGAAATATCTGCATATTGCTCACAAATCAGAGCACAAAAACGGCCACAATTCAGACATTTCCAGTGTCGGAAATTCAGACACATTTAAGTGTCTTAAATTTTTAAGACACTTTAAAGTGTCTCTTTTTTTAACCATCCGTCTCAGACACTTAAGTGTCTAAATTTCAGACATTTCAGTTTACAGAGCAAGTACAACTTAATGGGTATTTGAAAAGGAAAGAAATAATATTCACTGATTAAGATTTTGGTTAATTACTTGCTCTTATGGGCATTTTAAAACTATCATATCTTTATAAGGCATGCAATGAAAGAAAACACAATAGTGATAAGCTTGGAATAAAATATTTTAGTTTTTTGTCAGTAATCTAATTTAATTCATTATGTAACTCTAATTGAATTTTTCCTTAAGAGTTCAATTACTGTTACAAACTGAATTAAATAAATATTGCCAATAAAGTATTTTAGTCCAATCTTTACCACGCTTATGTCTATTTTCATTGCATGCTCTAAAATATATGATTCTTTTAAAATGCCCAAAAAAGAAACAAAAAAAAAATTATTCACTCCATAAAAAGTGAACATTCACTCCTATGAAAGAGTGGCTATTCACTCCTGTCAGGAGTGAGAAATCCACTCCTTTTGCAAGAGTGAATAGTCACTCCTATGAAAGAGTGGATAGCCACTCCTATGAAAGAGTGACTATTCACTCCCATCAGGGTGAAAAAAACCACTCTTTTTGCAAGAGTGGATAGTCACTCCTCTGAAAGAGTGAGTATCCACCCCTGTTTAGAGTGACTATTCACTTCTCGGGAGTGAGTATTCACTCTTTCAGAGAGTGAACAATTTCACTTTTGCCTAGAGTGAATAGTCACTCTAAAGAGGTTGGGCAAATTTTGACTCTGCGATAGAGTGAATATCCACTCCTCCGGAGTGAATAGTCACTCTTTCTTATTTAGAGTGTAGATAACAATATTTCTGGCGTAACTTTTATATGGGCTGTAAAACCTTTATTTTTATAAGTATTAAAATTTTTAAAGGGTTTGGACAACAAAAGCTTTTTTAATGTTTTCTTACGAGCACTTTTATAACTAGATAACAATATTTCTGTCGTAACTTTTACATGGGCTGTAAAACTTTTATTTTTATAACTATTAAAATTTTTAAAGGGTTTGGACAACAAAAGCTTTTTTTTTTTTTTTTAATGTTTTCTTACAATCACTTTTATCACTAATTATCAGTATTTTTTATTTGGGGTTCATTTAAGGTTTTATCACAGACCCGGGCAACGCCGGGTGGGTCAACTAGTAAATGTTTAAAATACACATAGAATCTGGTAGAACTCTTCAGATTCTTTTTTCTCTCATATGGCTTCCCTTTTACTGAAATATCGTCCTCCTTTAAGATTAATATCGTTCTCCACCAACCATCCATCTTTTAGAAATGTGCCATGTTATGGATTTTTGAGCCAGCCGAAGTATTGTAAATATAATCTATTTAACCCCAACTTTCACGGATGTTTGTCTTGATTTAACGTCAAACTCCAGATGTGCAATTTTAGGCAGTGGATGGGGGACGCTCCTTTAAGCCCGGAATGTGAATAAAAAATCTTGATAATGTAATGCTAGGATCAAAGATATTAATACAAATTAGGGTGTACTTTTGAAGATTGTACTTATGGACTTCTTATGCATGTCTCAAGAACCTAAACTTTTTAATTGACAGTTTAAGGGTCACTGAAGAGACCTCTTTTGCTTTAGAATCAAGAAGTTTTAGTAATAAGCGATTGTTGTCTCATGACAACCTTTATCGGGGTGTCGCGTCCGAAAATTTCGTTCAACACGCCAGTTTTGTCACCTTTTTTTGAAAGGTTCTCTGCCTTTCTCGAAAAATTAAATAAAGCATTCTATTTCATTCTTCCTGAAAAAAGCTCATCTTCCACTCCCATGTGTTTACGAACAAAAACGAATCTATAAATGTGCCAGAAAGTTGCTAATTTGAGTTTGATAAAACCTTGAAGAATAAAATATCTGGAATAGCTTTAGGCACTGATGATTTTATGTATTTGAGAGCTTCTTAAATGTTGTAGCCCGGAGTACAGTCCTGCATCGGGTCGTAAACCCTCATCCGCGGTTCGGGTCGGATTGAAGTTAATTTTTTCATTGCGGATCGAGTTCGGGTCGGGTTGACTTTAAATGTTTTAGGTTCGGGTCGGTTTCGGGTTGGGTTTTGATTCTTGCGGATCGGGTTCAGCTTGACCCAATAAAAAAAAAAAAAAAAAAAAAAAAAAAGAATATTTTTTATTTAGGAAAAAAAAAAACTATACATTTGAGTATGAATGAGTGTATATATGTTAATTTTTATACAAAATAAATAAATAAATAAAAATATAAATAAAAATTAGAAATATAATTGTAGACTACTTTTCCAGAACTGTATTAAAATATGGATTCATTTTCTTCCACTTCGGGATTTAGATTTGGGTTGGGTTTTGGCTAGATTTTAAGCAGAATTTTCGAGTTCGAGTCTGGTACAGCCAGACTCGTGTACGACTCTAGCCCGGAGCAATTGGCTCGTTTGTCCTTGCGATTCTACTGCAGATGATTGGTCACATAGATTAGCCTCATAAAAGTAAACCTTTTGAAGTATGCACTTAAAATTCTTTTAAATTTGTTCCGATTTTTGTGCTTTAATTACGATTACATTTTATATACGAAAGTTTCTCATGAGGTAAAATGATACTCTGGTAATCCTGGCGTAAGTATACGTTCGGTTACACGTCTATGCATTAAAAAGAGGTATAAAGCACTATTTTCAGAAATCCTTATGAAAGAATACCACATTTATTTATGCAATTTTTGCTGTGCAGTGAACTAAACATATAACAATTGTCTGCAGTAAGTAAACGAAATTTTCGAATGCATTTATCTCAGTTTTATTTTTTATTTTTTTTTTATTTACTGCCTTCAAAATTCTATGGGTTTACCAAATCTTTAAGCAAATAAATACTAGCTGGCGTTGCAACCCGATGTGTCCTATTTGCATTGTATGAAATCTTTCATTTTTTGGAGAAGAAAACAAATCTAATTTAATTCTACATTTAGAAAAGAATTCTAATATTAATTTTATTAAATTTCTTATTACAAGTAAGAAATTATGATTACAAGGTAAATGAACTGAAAATTACGAAAATTACATTTTGAAAGTTACGTAGTCAAAGCTACAACCACAATGATGACGTCAAAACAGCAGTGATGCAGTGGTTAGCAGAGCAAGCGGTATATTTCTAAGAGAATGGGATACAGAAGCTGGTCTTAAGATACGATAAAGTGCCTTAATGTAGACGAAAATTATATTGAAAAGTAGATTGTTGAATTGAAAATTATATTGAAAAGTAGGCCAGACTTTCATGTAAAAATAAAATTGTATCTCTAAAACATAATTTAAACATTGAAATATTTGGCTTTTTTCGGAAATTCCAAAATACTAATTTAATCTCTTTACTTGGCGCAAAAATTTAAAAACCTGGATCTTTATTCTATATTATTCTCGTTACCTCAGGTTTTCTTTAAAAAAAGTTTCCGAATCTGTTTTTGGAAAATTACATAACTAAACATATCTTTCTACAAAGTATTCCAAAATATTTTTTTCTTTTTCAAGAGACTCGAGATTATTAATATAAGCTAAATATACACCTTTTACCAATAATATCGATGTAACAAACTGTTTGTTTACTCATCAACAGGTTACGATTGTATTTCATTTACTCGGGATCTGTTATAATGACGAGGTGCTTCCGCTTGGGACAGGAAACATCAACACGAAAGTGACATTACGAAGTATACAATATACAAAGACAAATGTGGAAATCTCTTTCATGTCAATGCGTCAAAGTTAATTAGATATTTGGAAATGAGTATTAAAATAAAAGCCGGAGATTAGATACAAATTACAATGAAAAATAAATAAATGAATAGGAAATTTCGCAATGCTGTAATAAGCCACATTATATGACACTGTAAATGCTAAATTATTCGATAAACATTTCGTATAAAATTTAAATTCTAAAGTTTGTTTGAAAATCATACATCACAGAATCAATTGCTGTTTTGAATTTTGGAAAATAAACCTTGAAAAATGCTTTATCGCGTATTATCAGAAATGAAAAGGAAAAAAGAAAAGAAATACTACACGAATATTACTTACAATATAAAAGGAGAATCCTAAAATCAGTGAAACAATACCTTCCAAAAATTAACATACATGAAATATGGTATGGGAATGGCATATTAATATACTATAACGTAAGCATATCTATGTTATGCTACTTTTTGTTCGAAAAGTTCCTTCCGTTTGGGAAAACCAATTCGTACCGGAAAATTCTGGCCGTCAATTATTAGACATTAGATATCGGGATTAATGTCTAATAATTAAATGATAGAATTTTCCGGTACGAACCAACTTTCCCAAACGGAAAAAACTTTCCGAACAACCCAATAATATAGTTATGCGCTAAAATTGATAATTTTTTTTTAACGAGAACTAAAAGACGAACTAAGTTTAACTTCATGTGATTAAAATATTTGAATTTAATTAAAAAAATTAATAAAACCTTAAAATTATATGATAGGAGTATAACAAAAATAAATGAAAAACTAGTCGGATGTTCCAATTCCAAAACTTTCTTCTATCTCACACAGGTTTCACATACACTAAAAAGAATCAGCAACCAATTTATATCAAGGTCTAACTGAATCTAAAGTTTTATTAAATTCCGTGCATTAGTTCTTTACTATTGCTAAAATCGTGTAAATCCTGCAAAATTCAGGATAGCAGCCCCACCTGTTGGGAGATTTAGACCAAAACCTAATCAACGATAACTTATGACAACGTCTAACTGAATCTGAAGTTTGATGAAAATCCGTGCATTAGTTCTTGAGATATAGTTATCGTGATAATAATGAAAAAAATCCCTGACGGCTCGGCCTACAGGCACAGGTAGATTTCTAAGACGCAGACCGTGGGGCACCTGTTTATTGGGAATTGCCGAAGAAAGACCTATTTGCCATGATGTGGCAGTTGGGACCACCCACTTCGAAATATACCTCATCCTGTAGGTGGAGCCAGCAGAGATTTTTTTGTTTTTTATTTTTTTTTTTTTACCGTAAAAGTTGGTCCTATAAAAAACTTGTCAGTATAAAACTTGTAGATAATATTAAGAAGATTTATAATAAATTTAAGCGGATTTGATATCTTGGGAATTGACGGAGTTATGAATTTTTTTCTTCTAAAACCCCCCTTCCCCCCCCCCCCCTTGAGGCCATTTTTAATGATATCAAAAATCTGTCATACATAAATTTTCGGCCCTTTTCCTAGAAGTAATAATAACTTTAAACGGATTCGATACGTATCATAATTAAGAAATTATGGGTTTTTTTCTGTTTTCTCAAAAAGCCCCCCATTTCCCCCCCCCTTGGTCCGATTTTGTCCGTTAACGAATTTGACCGAGATTTTATGCCCCTTGATTTTATGTATCAATTTGGAAGAGATTTGTGCAGAATTATTGGAGTTATCGTGTCCATAAAAAAGTGACATAGATAGATAGATAGATAGATAGATAGATAGATAGATAAAGTTTTGAACTGGAGGTGTTTTTGGGTTCTGGGAGTCATAATCGGCGTAGATCTGCAAAAATTTTTCAAAAATTCCAACTTCTGAAGTTTGATGAAAATCCGTGCATTAGTTCTTGAGATATAGTCATCGTGATAATAATGAAAAAAATCCCTGACGGCTCGGCCTACAGGCACAGGTAGATTTCTAAGACGCAGACCGTGGGACACCTGTTTATTGGGAATTGCCGAAGAAAGACCTATTTGCCATGATGTGGCAGTTGGGACCACCCACTTCGAAATATACCTCATCCTGTAGGTGGAGCCAGCAGAGATTTTTTTGTTTTTTATTTTTTTTTTTTACCGTAAAAGTTGGTCCTATAAAAAACTTGTCAGTATAAAACTTGTAGATAATATTAAGAAGATTTATAATAAATTTAAGCGGATTTGATATCTTGGGAATTGACGGAGTTATGAATTTTTTTCTTCTAAAACCCCCCTTCCCCCCCCCCCTTGAGGCCATTTTTAATGATATCAAAAATCTGTCATACATAAATTTTCGGCCCTTTTCCTAGAAGTAATAATAACTTTAAACGGATTCGATACGTATCATAATTAAGAAATTATGGGTTTTTTTCTGTTTTCTCAAAAAGCCCCCCATTTCCCCCCCCTTGGTCCGATTTTGTCCGTTAACGAATTTGACCGAGATTTTATGCCCCTTGATTTTATGTATCAATTTGGAAGAGATTTGTGCAGAATTATTGGAGTTATCGTGTCCATAAAAAAGTGACATAGATAGATAGATAGATAGATAGATAGATAGATAGATAGATAGATAAAGTTTTGAACTGGAGGTGTTTTTGGGTTCTGGGAGTCATAATCGGCGTAGATCTGCAAAAATTTTTCAAAAATTCCAACTTCTGAAGTTTGATGAAAATCCGTGCATTAGTTCTTGAGATATAGTCATCGTGATAATAATGAAAAAAATCCCTGACGGCTCGGCCTACAGGCACAGGTAGATTTCTAAGACGCAGACCGTGGGGCACCTGTTTATTGGGAATTGCCGCAGAAAGACCTATTTGCCATGATGTGGCAGTTGGGACCACCCACTTCGAAATATACCTCATCCTGTAGGTGGAGCCAGCAGAGATTTTTTTGTTTTTTATTTTTTTTTTTACCGTAAAAGTTGGTCCTATAAAAAACTTGTCAGTTTAAAACTTGTAGATAATATTAAGAAGATTTATAATAAATTTAAGCGGATTTGATATCTTGGGAATTGACGGAGTTATGAATTTTTTTCTTCTAAAACCCCCCTTTCCCCCCCCCCCTTGAGGCCATTTTTAATGATATCAAAAATCTGTCATACATAAATTTTCGGCCCTTTTCCTAGAAGTAATAATAACTTTAAACGGATTCGATACGTATCATAATTAAGAAATTATGGGTTTTTTTCTGTTTTCTCAAAAAGCCCCCAATTTTCCCCCCCCCTCTTGGTCCGATTTTGTCCGTTAACGAATTTGACCGAGATTTTATGCCCCTTGATTTTATGTATCAATTTGGAAGAGATTTGTGCAGAATTATTGGAGTTATCGTGTCCATAAAAAAGTGACATAGATAGATAGATAGATAGATAGATAGATAGATAAAGTTTTGAACTGGAGGTGTTTTTGGGTTCTGGGGGTCATAATGGGCGTAGATCTGCAAAAATTTTTCAAAAATTCCAACTTAGGGGAGAATGTAATAGGTAGTATTTCTTACGAAATCTACCTAAAAGTAGCTTAGCAGCGCCACCTGTTGGTCTATTTGCACCAAAACGTGATCAGCATCTATTTATTTTAAGGTGTAACAGAATCTGAAGTTTGATGAAATTCCGTACATTAGTACTTGAGATATAGCTATCGTAAAAATATGAAAACAGTGGTATAGCAGCGCCACCTGTTGGGATATCTACACCAAAATGTAATCAGTGTCTATTTATGACAAGGTCTAACTGAATCTGAAGTTCGATGAAAATAAGTGCATTAGTTCTTGAGATAGAGCTATTGCGGAAATCGCAAAAAAATTCAGCTTAGCAGCGCCACTTGTCGGGCGCTTTTCACCAAAAACTATTCAGCATCTATCTCGATTTATATCAGGGACTAACTGAATATGAAACTTTATTAAATTTCGCGCATTAGTTCCTGAGATAGAGCGCCTGCAAAATTTTTGTCACATACATATACACAGACAGACATTTTCTAAAAACAGTCAAATCGTGTTCGGGACCTTCTAAGACGTATAAATCCGTCGAAAACCGGAAGTCGAAAATTTTCATGAATCCAATACTTTCTTCTTGTAAAGATAGAAGAAAGTAATTAAGGTAATGAAGTTGAAAATCTAAGGAATGAAGTTAAAAATTGTAAAATTTAGGAATTTTTGTTTGCTCGTCTCTAGAAAATGTCTCCCTTCAAAAAGCCAAAACTTCAGTAAATATTTTCCAAATATACTTCATTAGTTTTATGATATTCATCCTATGATATTCAATATAATTAGAGATGGGTTTTACAAATGATTTAAAACAAAGTTTATTAAAAAATAAGTTAAGTATTTTTCTCAGTTTCTAAATCGATATATGAATTTTCATTTCTAAACGGGTTTTTTTTTTAAATATATTAGAAAAGTTATACCTTTGTTATAGAGTTTACGCTGAATAAGCATTAAAAATAATCAAGTGATTTGAGGAATATTTGTTGAAGGTTTTAATAATTTAACAGCTGCATTTTATCTTAAAATATATCGAAACGAATTATATTTTTGAGTTAAATATGATTGTTATTACTTTCTTCTATTTATACAAGAAGAAAGTATTGGATTTGTGAAAATTTCCGACGGATTTATGCGTTTTAAAAGGTCCTGAATACGATTTGGCTGGTTTTAGAAAATGTCTGTCCGTGATAGTGTGTGTATATGGTTGTCTGTATGACACACAAATTTTGTGGGCGTTCTAACTCAGGAACTACTGCATAGAATAGGATGAAATTTCATATGAATTTCTATCCTTATGTGAATTGGTGCTGATTAGCTTTTGTACAAAATCCCCCTAAAGGGGGTGCCGCAAATCGATGGTTTGTTCGATTTAGGTGATACTTAAATCTTCAGGCCAAGTGCGCAGATTTCAATGAAACCTCCAATTTAGAGTCCTCGTTACAGGAATAGATTATCATTCAATTTTGGTTGCGGTCATCTATGAGGAGGCGCAAAAATTCGACGATTTATTCGAAATATGCTATGCTAATATCACCAGTTTAAATGCACAGAATTCAATGAAATTTTACGCTTATCATCCTCATTATGAGAATACATTGCCATTCAATTTTAGTTGCAGACATCTAAGAGAGTGTGCCGAAAAAAAGAACTCTTTGCTAAATCGATGTAATTTCTAGTATTATTTAAATCATTTAATTCATTTGATTTATACAGAAGAAAGTTTCGTGGTGGCTACAACATACTACTTCTTAATGCATTCGTTTTATAAATTATTTAGATTTAATCAGATTCTTATAAGAGTAAATTCAGAGGCATTTGAAGATATCTGAAGCCATTTCAAGAATATCGAATTCTATTTAATTGGATTATTTTGAAATGAAGAAAAAGTAAACTAAGCTTTCCTGTTGTAAGCATTGCAGCCATATTTAAACTTATGTTAATTACTTAAAAGAAACATAGCACTGCAGCAACTTTATTTAAATTTTTGTTAATTTTTTTATCATTTAGTGGTGCATCGGTAAGACCTAATGACACCAATGAAGAGTATTTTATGTACAATGCTTCTTGAAGGACTATTTCTTGCACTTTCTTTGCTCTAAATGAATTAGAGTTGCCAGATTGTACGTTTACTCTGTAAGTTGTACATTTTTCAGGCTTATTGTACGATGTGTATTTAAACATTTCCTATACGACGATTTCTTCCATTTTTTTGAAAAATTCATGTCAGAATTTTATAATTTTAAGAAATTTTATAAGTTAATATATTCAATTCGTTTCAAAAATTTCTCTTTTGATGCACTTTTTACCACAAAAATGTGACGGAAAAATTAATTTAATAGTTTTTATTAAAATAATCACCTGGGAAGACCAAGCTATGCTTGGTTAAAATTAGCTTTGTGTTCAACTCTATATAAAAAAAAATCCCTGACGGCTCGGCCTAGAGGCACAGGTAGATTTCGAAGACACTGACCGTGGGGCCCCTTATTGTCGGGAATTGCGGAAGAAATGACCTTTCTGCCATGATGCGACAGTTGGAACCGCCTACTTTGAAACCTAACTTGATTGCAGGTGGAGCCAGCAGGATTTTTTTTTTTTTTTTTTTTTTTTTTTCTGTAATAAGAGTTGGTTCTATAAAAACCTTGTAAGTATAAAAGTTTTAGATAATATTAAGAGATTATAAATAAATTTAAGCGGATTTGAAATCTTGGGAATTGACGAAGTTATGAATTTTTTTCTTCTAAAACACCCCCCCCCCCCTTAACCATTTCCGGCACAGACAAATTCTGTTCGTAAAATGCGAAATTACTGACTGACACCGGAATTTACAAACGACTTTTTTAGAAAATAAGAACTCCTTATTTTAAGCTTTCATTGTAGAAGGAAAATTTTATTAAAATATTGTTGGTGTCGAATGCAAGTTTGGAATTAAAATTAGGTGTGCCCAGAGTGGGATCACTGTGCCGGAAAGGGTTAAGGCAATTTTTAATTATATCAAAAATCTGTCATACATAAATTTTCGGCCCTTCTCCTAGAAGTAATAATAACTTCAAACGGATTCGATACGTATCATAATTAAGAAATTATGGGGGGTTTTTTGTTTTCACAAAAAGCCCCCCCCCCATCCCCCCCCCTGGTTCGATTTTGCCCATTAACGAACTTGACCAAGATTTTATGCCTCTTGATTTTATGTATCAGTTTCGAAAAGATGCGGGACTTGGAACCACCTACTTCGAAAAATAACTTGTTTGCAGGCGGAGACGGCAGGGATTTTTTTTGTTTTTATTTTTTTTTTTGCTATAACGGTTGGTCCTATAAAAAACTTGTCAATATGAAAGTTTTAGATAATATTAAGAGGATTAATAATAAATTTACGCGGATTTGATATCTTGTGAATTGACGAAGCTATGATTTTTTGTCTTCTAAAACCCCCCTTTCCCTCCCCCCCTTGGAGCCATTTTTAATTATATCAAAAATCTGTCATACATAAATTTTCGGCCCTTTTCCTAGAAGTAATAATAACTTTAAACGGATTCGATACGTATAATAATTAAGAAATTATGGGGGTTTTCTGTTTTCACAAAAAGCCCCCCATTCCCCCCCCCCCTGGTTCGATTTTGCCCATTAACGAACTTGACCGAGATTTTATGTCCCTTGATTTTATGTATCAGTTTGGAAGAGATTTATGCAGAATTTTTCCAGTTATCGTGGTCATAAAAAAGTGACATAGATAGATAGATAGATAGATAGATAGATATATAAAGTTTTGAACTGGGGGTGGTTTTGGGTTCTGGGAGTCATGATCGGCGTAGATCTGCAAAATTTTTCCAAAATTTCCAACTTAGGTGAGAATGTAATAGGTAGTATTTCTTACGAAATCTACCTAAAAACTATATTTACAACATATAACAATCAGTTCTTTGTACCCTGATTGGTTGAATTCTGTTTTCAATAACGTTCTATGAACGTTCTATTGGCTAAATCATGTATATCGACTCATATTGGGAATTTCTAGAATTTTTTCAGGTTCTGTAAACCAATTTTTTTGGCCAAATGTCGCCAAATTTGGCGACATTCTTTCATTTGCGTCAAGCATGTATTTTGGCGTTTTTCAATTTCGCGTTTCAGACGTTTTTCAGAAGAAGTCAATTTTTCCGCCAAAGACGCCAACATTTCGCCAAATTTAGCGAAATGTTGCCACCTTTGCGACTTCGTTTACCGCCAACTGTTCAAAAACTTAATAACTATTTCAACATTCATTCCCTTTTTGAAATGCATTGACCCGTAGTGACCCAAAAATGACCCAACAATCGAATTTTCTCAAAGATGTGACCTAGCCTAGCCCAAAGGTCTTCTGGTAATCCCAAAATGGTAGGATACAAAATTTAGTCAAAATCGTTTGGGCCGTTTTTTAGATAAAATTAGCTTGACCTGCAGTGACCCAAAAATGACCCACTAATCGAATTTTATCGAACATATGACCTAGTCCAATGGTTTTCTTGTAACCCAAAATGGTAGGATACAAAATTTAGTCAAAATCGTTTGAGCCATTTCTTAGATAAAATTACCTTGAACTGTAGTGACCCAAAATGACCCACTAATCAAATTTGTTTGAACATGTGATCTAGCCCAATGGCCATCTCGTGTCCCAAAACGGTAGGATACAAAATTTAGTCAAAATCGTTAGAGCCATTTTTTAGATAAAATTAGCTTGAACTTGACCCATAGTGACCCAAAATGACCCGTTAATCGAATTTTCTAGAACATGTGACTAATCCAATGGTCTTCTCGTGCCCGAAAACGGTAGAATACAAAATTTCGTTAAAATCGTTAGAGCCGTTTTTAAGATAAAATTTGCATACAGACACACAAACAGACGAGATTTGCTCGTATTATAATAGATGATGATGTAATACAAATACAGTTGGAAAATAATAATTATCGCAATTAATTAATGATTTGTTTTAAAGAAAAAAATCTTTAAAGAAGTCATTATTGGCACATTCAACGTAGTTCAGTGGGATGTGGTAAATGACGGTTGTTTTAATAAAGCAAAAACAAACCAGTGTCAATAAAATCTTTAGAAAGAAATCTAGCAACCTTATAATGTATATATGTTTTGGTAAACTAAATGTATCCAATAAACCTTAAAGGTAGATTATCAGTTTATAAATATAAAGCAGATATTGCAAACATCCTAAGTTTTAAAAGTACAGGATATGGAATGTGTGACACCGGGATTGGCGCTTGCTATAAAGTTTTTAATGGTCCCAATGGTTCAATGTACGAAAAGTTTCGTAATAAATGCTAATATTTTTATTTTCAATTGGTTACCTTTATCACGCCGGGTTTCCCCCATGCCAGAAAGACAAGTATTGCATTGACGATAAAACAGGACTCGTTATCAAAATACAATTCGTAGAATTTTTCAGAGATAAGAAAAACCCGAGCTAGAATTTTGTACATTAGACATTGGAATGGATTGGATTGTTAATTTATAAAATCTTTTCGATAGTGCTTGTTTAAAACTTTAAACTGATTATTAATTTTCAAGGAGAAATAAATAATCCAAATAGTAGTAAGTAAATTTTAGATTTTTAATTTAGTAATAGAATATTTATCTTTAAAGATATTTTTATTGTCTGACGTTATCTCTTCCAAAATTTAACCGTAGAATTCTCAGGAATCGAAAATTTTAATAAGTCAAAATATTCTATATTAATACCGTCATGACAGCAAATTTATTATTTTTGACTACGAATTGTTTTGAGTTTAATTATTCGATAAATACAAACTTAAAATTTTTGATTTTGTATTTAATGAATGATTTTCTTTTTGTTTTTGTTATTGTTTGTTTGTCTACTTAGTTGCAAAAGAAATATTTTCTGTCCTTTCATAGTTTTACGTCGTTTATTTCCATTTATTATGGGTTAGTTCGACCTGAAGGACATTGGTTAAAATTTGTAAAGAATGGCAAATTATATTTTGTTTTTAAATTTTTAATTAATTACTTAATTATTATTCAGTTTATACAGCGTGATCAATTTAAAAGAGTACCCGTTTGTTTTTTGTATTATCCACATCTATAATATATGTAGTAAGACTTTCAACATCATTATTTATTTAATATGTATCGTTTTTTTTTTCACTTTCTAAATGTGAAAACTCGTTTTTTAAACATAAATTCACGTGAACATCATTATTAATTTTTAATCCGATTCTGCGCAAATGATTTGAGTAAATCGTCTGCTTCTTTCAACTTTTTTTAGCCACACACAGGGTGGCTTATTCTTTCAATCTCTATCATTTTTCATGTTTATGAAAAGTCACAGCAATCCATCGTTGCCACAGATTAATCTCGGAAAATGAAACATTTGAAGTTACTTAAAAAATTAATAACTCGAAAAGTATTTGTCACAAAATTGTTTTACAAACTGCGTTAGAATGATAAAAAAAATTGTATTTTTCTTGATATGAATTTCAAATCTAATGATTATGTCGTTTTTCAAATATTAGATTTCAAAAATTACAAAACTTCACAATGGAGTACCGTAGTGAAACTTTTACGCGTAAAAAGATAATGATAAAGGCATTGTGGCTCGACGTGTATCGTGTATACTGGCCATAGCATGAGTAACGAATTATAGTAAACTTATTATTCTGTTAAAATATAAAAGTGAATTATGTATATACATTTTTAAAAAAAATAAAGAAAAGCATTTTATCACAAACATCAACAAAAATTTTTCTTCTATTTATTCCCTTATTCCAAAGATATCGTTTTATCGTCTGCTGCCATAGCAACATGAATTAAATTTCATTAAAAAAAATTGCTCAGTGGTAAAAGAATATTTTTCTAAATCGAATGGTTATTGAACAACTCAGGGGCTGTTCAGAACAGAAGATCAGGCGGCGCGCGGGCGATGGAGATTAAAATATCGAGTGAGTCTGTACTGTGAATGAAATTGAAAGGCCTGCGTTCGTTATCATTGATTTGGACATCCAAATCAATGATAATGAACACGGTCCTTCATTTGACTAATTAGCGTATTTTAATGATATTTTGTTAAATTAAGAAGTGAACTTGGTGGCCGAATGGTTAGAGCACTGCTCTTGATTCTGGAGGTAGCGGGTTCGATCCCCCAAAATTTCTGTTTGATTTTTCTGTTTTTTTTTCATGTTTTTTCTGTTTTTTTTTTTTTTTTTTGTTTTTTTCAAAATGTTTAATCGGTTGCTTTGTATTTTTCATGATTAATGGAATATATTTTATAAAAGCAAAATTTGATATTATTAACAATTACTTATTTAATTAAATACGACAAATTCAGCTATTTTACGATTAAAATTTTACATTACAGTGTCTTTTAATATTTAAACATTATTATTTATTTCTTTTTAGCAAATGTAAAATAAGAAATGAAAATATAGTCAATTTGCACGAATTTCTCCATGTTTTTATCATGAGTACTTCAACAGTGAATTTTTAGTACGAATGGAATGCAAAGCATATTTTACAATGTAAAAAATATTATAAAAATAAAATGTAAAATATATACATTATTTAAACTAGAAATATCAGTGCCTATTTTTGTAAAGAGGTAAAATACATGTGATTTACCGTCTAGTTTCGTAATGAATATAAATAAAATATAGTTAGAATGTTTATAAATTTTCTACTGAATGTACAAGTATTTTAGCATTTGTTTCTCGTGTTTTATGATGTTTATTGCAATATAATAAGTAATGCAATTTACATCGAAAAATGAATTTCAAGAAAAATAAATTTTTAGAAATTAATAATTATGTTTCAACAAGGTTGTTATCGAAAAATATATTTTAATAAAATGTTTAAAAGCTTTTTTATCAAATTTTAACAAAGATTTTATTTTACTATTATAAATAAAGAAATAAATCTTTTAACATATGTTAAAAGATTTATCGTAAATCAAGGTCGTGATACCAACATATGTTGGTATCACGACCTTGATTTATTAACATTCTATTTATCCCAAAAAATATAAAGCAACTGATAAATAATTTTTAAATTAATAAAAATAGGGGAAGAAAATCGGAAATAAACGGCGAGCATTCACTTTGTATCCATACTTTTCAGGTTCATCTGTGTAGGACAACCCAAACGTCAGTAAAGTACATAACAATTTTTGGTACTTTTCGGTTAGCCGGGCGCCAGTGAAAAAAAAATATAAATATATATCTACATATATGTTTGTGTATATGTATGTATATATATATATGTGTGTCTGTGTATATATTTATATTTGTTTCAATGGTACCCGGTTAACCAAAAAGTACCATTTTTTTTTAGAGTTTACATTAATGAAACCACCAATACCGTGTTTCAGGAATTCGGTGATCCGAACGTCCTCTCCCTTGTTAGTTAAAGGTGCACTGGTTATAGAAAATTAAACTTTATAATATTATATGCATTGTTTTGTACAATATATATATTTATGTAACTGCTATCAACTAAACTAATATATCAGTTTTAGTAGGTGCTGTAGTTTTAATTAGAGACATATAAGTTGACAGCAGTTATGTAACTATATGATGTATATATATATATATATATATATATATATATATATACATATATATATATATATATATATATATATATATATATATATATATATATATATATATATACAGTGTCTCACAAAAGTGATGGGACACTTGTGCTTTATAAAAAGAAACTGCAATAAAATAAATAAACAAACATGTGCAAAAATTTTTTGGGTGTGTTTCATATTTAAAGTTAGTAACAATTATTACATAACATACATTTTGTCAAAATATTAAACTATTAATTTAGTAAAAATACAATTGTTCAGAACGGAGCAAAAAATGGCTCACATAAGTGATGGGACACTTACTTTTCCATCAAATATTTATCCAAAAATTTTACTTTTTAAAAGGTTTTAATATTTTGTTGGATTTCCTTTTACTTTTAAAACATGATTTAATCTTTTTGGGATGGATTCGACTATTTTTTTGTGATTTCTGGAGTGATTTTACCCCATTCTTCTTGAAGCACCGATTTTAGTTGTTGTTTTGAAGAAATGGTGTGTTTGCGAATTCTTGATTCCAATTCTTGCCAAATATTCTCTATGGGATTTAAGTCTGGAGATTGTGGTGGTGTTTTTATTATTTCAGGACAGTTATATAGCAGCCAGAGTCTAACGTTCAGAGCAGTGTGCTTGGGGTCATTGTCCTGGTAGAATTTAAAATCGTTATGAAGGTTCAATTTTCGTGCTGAAGATTTCAAATTTTGCTTTAAAATATCAATATACTTGTACTGATCCATTATACTGTCAATAAAAACAAGATTACCAACTCCAGCGGACGACATACACCCCCATACCATAACTCCTCCTCCACCATGTTTTACTGTTGGTACCAAGTTCTGTTTGTGAAGTTCTTCCCTGGGTTTTCTCCACACCAAGATTCTACCGTCAGAACCAAATATATTAAATTTACTCTCATCAGCAAATATAACTTTATTCCAGTAATCAGAATTCTTATTTATGTTGGATTTTGCGAAAGCTAGTCTGAGTTTTCTATTCTTTTCACTTACGAAGAATTTTTTCCTGGCTACTCTACCGTGATATCCAGCAGATCGAATTACCCTTCTAATAGTTTCAGGATTAACAATTATTCCATATAATGCTTGTAAATCAGCAGCAACTTTTGAAGCACTAATTCTTGGATTTTTTTTAATATTTCGAACGATAATTCGCTTTATTCCATTGGATAGCTTTGATGGTCAGCCAGGTCTTCTTTTATCCTGAATCATATGATTCTTTTTATATCGTTTAATGATATTGAAAACTATTGAACGACTCAAGTTAACTGTTTCAGCAGTTTTTCTAATAGATTTTCCACGTTCAATATGCAAATTAATAACCAATTTTCGAATTTCAGGCGAAGTTTCTTTTCGTTTAGCATTCATGACTACACAGAGCTAAAAAACACAAAAATTCCAAAACAAACTGGAGAGAAATACTGCAGACGATTTTATAAATTATTGCCAATTGCTTTTAAGTAAAAATAAAACCCCAAAAAATATTTTTATTGCTTATTTCAGACGACTTTTGTTGCATAGTATATAATGGTGTCCCATCACTTATGTGAGCTATTTTTTGCTCCGTTCTAAACATTTGTATTTTTATTAAATTAATATTTTAATATTTTGACAAAATGTATGTTATGTAATAATCTTTACTAAATTTAAGTATGAAACACACCCACAAAAAAAATGTGTACATGTTTTTTTAATTTATTTGATTAGTTTCCTTTTGTAAAGCACAAGTGTCCCATCACTTATGTGAGACACTGTATATATATACACACATCATACTTTCGTATTCTATTATTTTTATGTTGGATCAAAGGCTTAAAAAATCATTTTAGAATGTTAAAAATTTTAAATTTTTCAGATATCCGATCATGTTGCTACAGCTGTATCAATCAACCTACCAAACCAAGTAAGACACAAAAAAGCCCAATCACGTGATCAAATCGCCCACAGAATTTTTGTGAGTCACCCGCGCGCAGCCCGCGCTAAAAATTTGCAGGTTATGAACGCGGATCGGGCTATCTGATCACGTGATGCTTTTCATGAATGTTTCGGGGGTTTATTATGATGAAATAAAAATAGATATTCCTATTATAAGATCCATTTTTTTTTTTTGAGGATAAAGATGTGTAGTCGCTAGTTTCACCTAATCCGAGCCACAGAAGCTTAAAATAATTGAAATAATTAAATTATTTCAATATATTAAATTATTTAAATTTCCGATAAGACCTACTCCATAACCCTTCTCTCCATCGCGCGCGCGCCGCGCGATCTTCTTTCCTGAACACAACCTCAACACTTTAACAGGGGAATTTTTATTTGTTATTTAGATATTTTTAAATTGTTTGTTGTCATTGCGTTTTTATTCTGAGTTACAGCTAGTTTATTTATTTTTTAAATAAAAGCCGTGTGTGGCAATCTATATTCGGCCTTATAGCAGAATTTTCCCCTCTTGTATTTATTATTTTTTTTATGTGGGGTTATCTCAAAGATAGGGTTTCCAGAGAAGTTCTGCAAACCTCGATGAATTAAAACAAATCATAACTGAAGAAATCTCTTCAATAACACCAACAATGTTGTGAAGTGTGCCAAAAAACTTGGTTCGACGTGTTCATGTTTGCATTCAAAATGGTGGCGAACATTTTCAACATTTGCTGTGTAAGGAATGATAATGTAAAAAATTTGAATTGAATTATGTTTTTGAAAAATAAAATCCTCACAGGATTAAGTAACATTGTGCGTCTCCATTTCTGTTTTACCTCACAAATAAAGTTGTAACTGTCCAACAATGTTGGAAATTGTCTCCCACACTTAAACAAGGTTCAAACAATTATACTTCAGTGTTAGAAAAATTGCCACATCGACATCCGTCAGATTTAAGGGTAATAATAAAAACCAACGGGTACTCTTTTTAACTGATCACCGTGTATATTATAAGTTATTACTCAATTTGATTGTATTATGACATTTTTCATAATTTTTATCTAGTCGAACTATTTAAAAAATATATAAGGACTTTTTAAAAAATATATAAGAAAATTGCTTTATTGGCTTATTTGCGTGAACTGAAAAAATACAGATGTTTTTTTAATTTATAGAAAAAAATGATATAACCACGAACAAGAATAAACAATAAGTTTTACCGAGTTACACACGATTCCGAAAAGCGTTCTGTATCATTAGAAAGATCAGAAACCAATATATTTTCAAGATTTAAAGAATCATTCATAGAAACAAAGTTTCTTTTGCTTCCACGTATTTTTGGAAACGTTTCCAAGTAGTCTTTAGCGTGTATTAATCAGTTTTCTCATAACCGGACGTAGATCTTTCAATAAAATCTGCTGATGAGACAGAATTTTAATCTTTTCAATGAATAATCCAATGAAACAAATCATAACTAAAGAAATCTCGTCAGTAACACCAACAGTGTTGCGAAGTGTGTCTGTTCCTTTTCCATAATCGGGTTGCCTGCCCCTTTTCCATAATCCTTTCCGTTCTACAAAATGAAATGCAAAATATACTTTTTAATTATTATTATTTTTTATTTAAATCATGATGTTGTAAGCATCATGGTTGTAAGGGCAAGAACATTATGAACAAATCTTAAACGAAATCACATATTTTTTTTTCTTTCAAATTTTTAATTATATGCTCGTAGATTAATTAGATTTTTTTATAAAAAGGGGGGGGGGGTAGGAGAGAGAAACGTATTAAAACGAAACAGATATCGAGTAGGTTGTTGATCAGTGCGATCTCAAACCCTCCTTGCTAATGTTTAATAGATGGGAATAGAATGCATTATTATTTTTAAAATATATGTCATCAGGAAATCAATGATATTAGCTTTTTTTTCTTAAAGGATGTCTCTTTTGGTTTAGCTAACAAAATATTTCTAAACTGTATACTTAATTTTATATGAAGTGTTCTCATTCACATTTCGGCGGTCTGGCTAAGATTTTAACACATAAAATAGTAAATTAAGCATAGATTTTAGAAATATTTTGTCAACTAAAATTAAAAAAAAAAAAAAAAAAAAAAAAAAAAAAAAGAATATTCTTTAAAGAGAGTACACGGAAAAAAGTATATTAAAATTATTAATATTCTGAGACGAAATTGGAAAAATACATATGCATTCCATTCCAGGTTTAACATTGTTGGGTAAACCTGACTATGATCAACCCTTTTAAAACAACCCAAAATAAATGATTAAAATTGATTATACCTACTCTAAAAAAAAAAAAAAAAAGTTGATTTTACGGTATAATACTAGCACCCTAGCTGCCAGTATTATACCGTAAAATTGACAGTAATAAACAGTAAAATAGGCAGTAATACACTGCCGCCCATGCGCAGTGTATTACTAATCAGTAAAATAAGCAGTAAGTATTACTGCTTATTTTACTGTCCCATTCTTGAATCGCCATTAGCAATTTTTGAACCTCTCACGTTTTTGCTGGTAGAAAGTTTTCTTTCTTTTCATTTTTGTCACTAGCAATTCATTGATCTCTCGGTAACCAAAGTTACAACAAAGTTACTTTTGAAAAGATAATGCACAAAAGCAGTTTCGATTCTGCTTAGCCAGTTTGTAAAAAACTTGCCCGCATTATCTGATGAGTAGCAGCGTAATATTATAATCGATGCTTTTTTACATAAATTGCAAATAGGAAAGATGCGAAAACGAAATTGTCCTCATGAACCGGAGATACGTCGATGAGTAGAACGGTTTAATCGATGTCCCTTAACATTAATTGAAACAGGAAATGATGAGGAAAACAAAATTGTCCTCATGAACCGCAGATACGTCTTAAGCGGAGAAGCATTAACGAGAGTCCACTGTATTTAAATTGATAGATTATTCCATAATCAGTTAATAATCTGTCCTATATATATAGATATATTTATATAATAGTGCTCTTTCGACAAATTAAAATAATAAAACTCTTTCGCTAAAATAAGCGTATCACTCGTTTAAAACATAATAAACAGGTTAATACTAAAAACACACACACATACATATATATATATATATATATATATATATATTCTTTCACATATTAAAATTTTGTTTTATGCACTTCCTGTTTAACATTTTTACGCTTTATATTCCTTCGTCCAATAGTCGCCCGGTTCAAATACCCCCAAAGTTCAGGTAAAGGTTATTGAAATCTTGTTGTACTGGAAACTGGTCTTGTAATCGCTATTTTACTGATTTTTTTTTTCTTTTCGTATGACAATGCTGCATTAGTTTTACATATTCGTCTTATAAATTCACGGATAGGGATTTTTTAAAACTCTCTTATATGAATGCGTCTCTTAAATGAATCTTTCAACTTGAATACTCGAAGAAAATTTCGATTTTGACTATTTAGTGGATCATTATCAGTAGCTTGATTTTGAAAACTGGAATCCTAAGCAGGTAAATTACGAAATTGAATATTCTTTTTAATTATCTTTTGTATTGCTTCCAGAAATTTTAGATTATAATACTGCTTGCTGACAAAAAATACTTTTTTTTTCCAAACCATGTAGTTTTTGGTAATTTGTTTGCTAGCAAATAAATTGCTAGTAGTACGTACTAGCAATACCCATGGTTTTGCACGCGTGGGTGTTGAAATGTGTAAAGAGGTATTTGTGTGCCTATCTATCTATGTTATAAAGGACAAACGTGTCCGTGCGTAACGCTGACGTCATTTTGCGAATGGCAACACCTGAGAGTGAAATTTTGGTTTTGCGATTTATGCTACTGCAATTTTTTTAATTTCTAAACATCGCACATTTTCAATTTTTACACCGTTATGTAGGGAAAAAAATCTACTTCCACATGCAATTTGTTTGAAAACTGTATCGCAATTTACTCCTTTATTATAGCAATTAAGTTAAATTTCAAGCATGATTTAAAAAAAAAGGTACTTTTCGGTTAGCCGGGCGCCAGTGATATATTTACATGTATATAAACACACGAAAAAAATTATATATCTACACATATACATATACCGGGTATCCCAAAAATGACTGATGGATTTTAAAATTCAATAACTAGCAAACGGTGACAGATATTTAAAAAATTCTTGCAGCAGGGTTATGTATGATGTCGGGAGTTTTTTTACTGTGATTCTTGATTTTAGTTCGAATTTTAAACAATAGATGGCGCTAACAGCAGTTGTCGCTCATTCGAGGCCGAAACTGACGTCACTGAGCATTGATGCGAAGAAAGGGGATTAAAAGGCTATAGAGTGAGTCTCATTCGCCAGTACCCCGAATTCTTAAGCCCCGATTCTGAACTCATTCAATATGATTTCAACGGAATGCGTTGCTGCCATGGAAACAACAAATTCTACGATAGTGGAATACATCGTTCAGATCAGGGTATGAATTTAACAAGCAGTATTCGAGTTTGCTGGCGATTTTACATTTATGAGTATTTATAGGAATTTTATCTAACCAATATGAAAATTTAGTTTCGCGAGATGACGGCAATGCAGGTATGTGAGAGCTGCACAGAAATCGAATCCGTCACATCTTCATTCATTATTTTGCTACGCAATCTGCTAGTGAGTACTTTTAAAAGAGTGTACACTATTTATCGAAAATGGTTTATTTCACCTAGTAGTTTTAAAATACGATGAATAAAATATTATTTAAATCAGGCCATAAAAAGTAATTAAACCGGGAAAATAAAAGTTCATAAATGTAAAATCGCCTGCAACTCGAATACTGCTTGTTAAATTCATGCCCTGATCAGAACGCTGTATTCCACTATCGAAGTATTTGTTGTTTACATGGCAACAACGCATTCCATTGAAATCATATCGAATGAGTTCAGAATCGGGGCTAAGAGCAAGATTGTACTGGCGAATGAGACCCACTCCATATCCTTAATCTCCTTTCTTCGCATCAATGCTGAGTGACGTCAGTTTCGGCCTCGACTGAGCACCAACCACTGTCAGCGCCATCTATTGTTTGAAATTCGAACTAAAATCAAGAATCACAGTAAAAAAACTCCCGACATCATACATAACCCTCCTGCAAGAATTTTTTAAATATCTGTCACCGTTTGCTAGTTATTGAATTTTAAAATCCATCAGTCATTTTTGGGACACCCGGTATATATATACACATATATGTATGACTATATATATATATATATGCATATACATATATATTTATATATGTACATATATCACTGGCGCCCGGCTAACCGAAAAGTACCTAAAAAAAAATCTACATCGCTTGCAGACGATTACAAAATATAAATCCATTTTCATTTTAAACAATATAAACAGTTAAGCATTTTTTTCCAGCTAATATTCAATAACGAAATTAAAACTCCATTAAGCAATAAATAAAATAGTATAAATAAAACACAAATTTAACAGACGTGTAATTGAAATAAGCGCTTAAAACCGTTGAAATTATCGGAATATAGAGACCAATACGAAATTACCACTTTTAATAAATTTAAAATTTTATTTGAATATATAATTGACATATTTCATATAAAAATGCTCTTTGGTGTTGTTAGATAAATATTAAATGTAAAAATCTATTAGAGTTTTTAATAAAAAATAAGTAAATTGTTTTCACACATATTCTCAATACCGGGAAGCCCGCGGGTTGGATGCCCTAGTTTACATAAAGGGAAATAATACTGATACGTATAATTTAAACATTACTAATTAAGTCATGGGGCGGAAACTTCATTCTTTCCCTGCATTAGGTGAACATGAGATTTGAATTAATGAGAAAATCTTCATTTCAACTGATTTTCTGCCGCCCCTTTCCAAAACACAGATGCAATGCAGTCTACTTGCACTGCAAAAAGTAATTGTTGATTGTACAGTATAAAACTGGCACCCCAGCTGCCAGTATTATACCGTAAAATTAACAGTATTAAACAGTAAAATAAGCAGTAATACGCTGCCGTGCAAGCAGTTGTACGCTACCGCGCATGCGCGGTAGAATGGCCCCCTTGGGGCCATTTTTAATGATATCAAAAATCTGTCATACATAAATTTTTTACCCTTTTCCTAGAAGTACTAATAACTTTAAACGGATTCGATACGTATCATAATTAAGAAGTTATGGGTTTTTTTCTGTTTTCACAAAAAGCCCCCCCCTCCCCCATTTCCTTGACCGAGATTTTATGCCCCTTGGTTTTATGCATCAGTTTGAAAGCGATTTGTGCAGAATTATTGCAGCTATCGTGTTCATAAAAAAGTGACATAGATAGATAAATAGATAAAGTTTTGAATTGGGGGTTCTGGGAGTCATGATCGGCGTATCTACAAAAATTTTTCAAAAATTCCAACTTAGGGGAGAATGTAATAGGTAGTATTTCTTACAAAATCTACATAAATCGCAATTTTACAACTTTTTTTGCTCCTGAATCCACTTGAAAATAGCACTATCGACATAAAATATTAGCTTATGTTAAGGCAGACACTGTCACCATCATTTTGACACAATTGTTTTGAAATCGGTTCAGCAGTTCCAGTGATTACACTCTATAAAAAAAATTAAACAAACATTTCTTATTTATAATCATATATTATAATACGAGCAAATCTTGTGTGTATGTGTGTGTGTGTGTGTGTGTGTGGTTATGCAAATTTTATTATAAAAACGACTCTAACGATTTTGACTAAATTTTGTATCCTACCATTTTCGGGCACGAGAAGACCATTGGGCTAGGTTACATGTTCGAAAAAATTCGATTAGTGGGTCATTTTGGGTCACCACGGATCAGGGTCAAGCTAATTTTATCTGAAAAAAAAAACGGCTCAAACGAGTTTGATTAAATTTTGTATCCTACCATTTTGTATTATGAGAAGAGAATTGGGTAGAGTCACATGTTCGAGAAAATTCGATTAGTGGGTCATTTTTGGGTTACGGGTCAAGCTGATTATATCTAAAAAACGGCTCGAACGATTTAAACTAAATTTTGTCTCCCACCGTTTTGGAGTACCAGAAAACCATGGGGCCAAGTCACCTGTTCGAGAATATTCGATAAGTGGGTCATTTTGGGCCACTACGATTAGGGTCAAGCTAATTTTATCTAAAAAACTGTTCTGACGATTTTGACTAAATTTTGTATTCTATCATTTTGCGGTACGAGAAAACCATTGCGCTGGGTCACATGTTGAAGGAAATTTGATTAGTGGGTCATTTTGGGTCACTACGGGTCAGGGTCAAACTAATTATATCTAAAAAGCGACTCAAACGATTTTGACTAAATTTTGTATTCTACCATATTGGATTACGGGAAGACCATTGGGCTTGGTCACATGTTCGAAAAAAATCGATTAGTGGGTCATTTTGGGTCACTACGGGTAAGGGTGAAACTAATTTTATTTTAAAAATAACTGTTCTATTTTGACTAAATTTTGGATTACGGGAAGACCAATGGGTTAGTCACATGTTCGAGAAAATTCGATTAATGGGTTATTTTGGGTCACTATTGGGTCAGGATCAAGCTAATTGTATCTAAAAAACAGCTCAAACGATTTTGACTAAATTTTGTATCCTACCGTTTTGGATTACGAGAAGACCATTTGGCTAGATTGCATGTTCAAGAAAATTCGATTAGTGGGTCATTTTTGGGTCACTACGGGTAAATACATTTCAATGTGAAAGAAGGTTGAAACAGGTATTAAGTTTTAGAATAGTTGGCACTAAACGAAGTTGCAAAGTTGGCAACATTTCGCCAAACATTACCAAATTTGGCGAAATGATGGCGACATTTGGCGGGAAAATTGACTTTAAAGATAACCAATGCCAAAACACATGCTTGGCGCTAAATGAAAGGATGTCGCCAAGTTACAATATAACTTTTAAAAAATTAAAATTTTGCAGTTCAGTTTATGAATAAAAATTCCATGGTTAAAATAACATGATGAAATATTGTGTTATTATAACATTTTGATAATATAATACTAGAAACATTTAAACAATTACAGTTCATCTTATAAATACAAAGGTTTTAATTAAAATGACATAACATTATGCCGTTTTGGTAATTTTACTTAAATAATTTCAAAATCAATATGAATGTACAAATGGCAAAGTGATCAATTTTAAATAATTAGTAAAGAAGTATATTCTAAAAAAAGTAACTATTTGTTGCTGTAAGAAATCGTCAAAAACAAGACAGGGACAGTTTTAATTATTTAACAAAGAAATTTAATTAATAGCGATGAAAATAATTCTAAGTTAAATTATAAAAATTAAGTATTCGTCGTGATTAAGTCATAATAATAAAAGAGTTCTATTATCAACAAGTAACAATCAATCAATGATATGGCTAGAAAAGATTTTGTTTAGATGTTCTTTGGAGAGTAACTTGGTATTGACTAATAAAGAAGGAAGTTTGTGTGTGTATCTGTCTGTTTCTCGGTTGTGTGAAGAGACCGCTGCACGCAGAGCTACACAATTTGGTGGGAAGGTACTTCTGTGCATGTAGTTTTGCACTTCGAAGCCATATTTTGGAATTTTTGAAGATTTTTTTTATTTAATTTTTTATGCGATTTTTAGTGTTTTTTCCCGTTTCGCTGCGTTTTTCCACATTAGTAACGGGAATCCGGTTCCAATCTTTTAGCCCAATATAGTAAATTTTATCCTTTTTTCAATAAAGTTGATGAGAAATTCGTACAGCAATTTTTGAATTTTTGGCGAATTTTTTCCTTCGACACTAAGAATTTTTGCCAGAATGTTTGATTAGTTCGGTGGTTACGCTTCCATTTCAGCATGATTTACACCCAGAATCGTCATTTTTTTTTTTTTTTTTAGCTTGGAGAAAGATGGTAATTCTATACAGATAAAAAATCATGATTTAAAAAATGCGATTTTTAGTGGTTTTTGGCGTTTTGCTACGATTTACCTACCTTAGTAACAGGAATACGGTTCCAATCTTTTAGCCCAATATATTAAATTTTATCCTCTTTTCAATAAAGTTTATGTGAAATTCGTACAGCGATTTTTGAATTTTTGGCGAATTTTTTCCTTCGACACTAAGAATTTTTGCCAGAATGCTTGATTAATTCGGTGGTTACGCTTCCATTTCAGCATGAGATATACTCAGAATCGTCATTTTTTTTTCCTTTTTAGCTTGGAGAAAGTTGGCAATTATTTCCTTCTATATTAAAAAAAAGTAATCTGGAACTGAGCCAAAAACGAAATGGACCAATCAAATTCTGCGTAGATATTCCGTGTTATTCTCATCGCTTTTTTACTAGGGACTTTTTTGAGGAGCTATTACTTTTTTTCTAGCCATCCTACGGATTCGAAAATCATACCACCAGACGCGAAATATATAACAAGCTTTCAGAAATTAAAAATATTATCACGGTCGGACAATAAAAACTCAAAAAAATCCTTAAAAATCGAGTAAAAAATCTTTTATTGAAAAAGTCATTTTTTTAAATATTGTTGCCAATTTCTAAATAAGCGCAAAGGATTATGTTTTATTTCAAATAAAAAATGTATTTGCGCGAGACTATTAAAAACAATAATGAAAGTTTAAAATAATAATTAAATGATCATGTGTTGAAAGCAGGAAATAAAGAAAATTACGTCATAAAAATTGTGTTTACACATGATTAAAAATTAAAAAGATGAATTAAATGAAAAAGCATTATAACCAGTTAAATGAAAAATCATTATAACCTGATTACAAAAGAAAGTCGCCGTTCGTGATATCATCATCATCATCTTTTTAAAACAGGATACATTACCAGGTTTTAAGAGGCTGTGAAATCAGAACGGGGGTTGGTGAGCGTAGCGAGCAGGGGCAGAGCCCCCTAGTACAGATAAAAAATCATGATTTAAAAAATGCGATTTTTAGTGTTTTTTGACGTTTCGCTGCGATTTACCTACATTAGTAACCGGAATACGGTTCTAATCTTTTAGCCCAATATAGTAAATTTTATCCTCTTTTCAATAAAGTTTATGCGAAATTCGTACAGCGATTTTTGAATTTTTGGCAAATTTTTTCCTTCGACACTAAGAAATTTTGCCAGAATGCTTGATTGGTTCGGTGGTTGCGCTTCCATTTCAGCCTCAGATACGCTCAGATTCCTTTTTTTTCTCTTTTTAGCTTGGAGAAAGTTGATATTCTTTACAGATAAAAAATAATAATTTTAAAAGGGAAGGTCGGATTATTTATTATACCGATTTTTTTTTATTAGATTTTTCTTTTAATTTCATTTTTTATGCGTTTTTTAACATTTTTTTCATGTTTTGCAGAGTTTTTTGTTTGAAATGACGTCACAAATCGCCCACTACAAGTCAAACACCATTGGAGGACAGTTGTGATTGGTAGCTGATAGAATTGTAGACACAGCTGGAAGTTGTGAATTTTTGCGATTTGTTTTATGCGATTTTTAGAGTTTTCTCATGTATACATCATTTATGTATTTGATTTCAGAAATTAACAACGGTAACTTACTGTTTTTGTATGTAAAAAAAAAGTCATTTTGTTTCTGTTTAGAAAGTTAATGATAATTCCTAATTTCTTAACGTCGTTGGTAAAATTCTGTGCATGTGTGTGTGTGGGGGGGGGGGGGGGGGGCAAGTGTTCGGTTGTAGTTTAAATATCGCGTTAATGCTCTGATCGAAACTCTCTCCTTCCACCCCCCCCCCCACCCCCTTGCCTCCAAAATCAAAACTATTTAATTATTAGTCCGATTCAAACGAAACCTTTTCTCAAGCCCCCAGATACTAGATAAGCTTCGGTATCATTTTTTCAGCCCTTGGTTACCACTATTTCTGAACATTAATGACCAGGGAGAGGTATTTTCTCGGATTCTATGGGCCCAATTTCAATGAGAATTAGTTCATTCAACTTAACACGAATTAATTAAGATACATATTTAGCGCCACCTGGCGGTAGAAAATGGAACTAAAACAGTTTGCAGCACGTGCGCAACACGCCTGCTATACGGTGTCGTAGGCAGCAGGGACACGTGCCGGAGTTTCGATCGGAAAAGAGTTTTATTTAGAACTGAGTGCACCCCTAGCGGTGCGAAGTGAAACTAAACAATTTTGCATTTAAAATTTGTCCGATTCAAACAAAGGGCCCGATTTCAACGACAATTGATTCATTCAACTTAACATGAACTAATTAAGATATAGATAACTAATGAAGACATAGATTTGGCGTCCCATGGCGGTGGAAAACCGAACTAAAAGATTTTCTGCGCGTGCACAGAATGCCTTCTATACGTTGTCATAAGCAGCGGGGACACGTGCCGTAGTTTCGTTCGGAAAGAGGTTTGTTAAGAACAGAGTGGTGGTGGACAATGTAACTAAAATATTTTACATTTAATCTTGGTCCGATTCAAACGAAATCGTTTCTGAGATTCTTCCGATGTCTCCCAGGTACTAAATAAATTTCGGTATCATTTTTTCAGCCCTTGGTTACCACCATTTATGGATATTAATATCCAGGGGGTGATTTATTTTCTCGGGTTCTGTGGGTCCGATTTCAACGGTACTCGGTTCATTAAACTTAACATGAACTAATTAAGATATAGCTAATTATTTAATACATAGATTTGGTACTCCCTGCTGGTGGGAAGCGGAACTAACAGATTTTTCGGGTGTGCACGGCACGCCTTCTACACGGCGCCGTAAGCAGCAGGAACGAGTGCCGTGCCTGAGTTTAGTTCGGAAATAGGTTTATATAGAACAGAATGCTCCACCTGGTGGTAGAAACTGGAAGTAAAATATTTTGCAACGCGTGCTTAGCACGTATACACGGTATCGTAGGCAGCGGGGACACGTGTGGGATAATTTGTTTAGAACAAAATGCATCCCCTGGCGGTGGAACTAAAAGATTTTCCTGCGCGGGCGCCAAAAATGACTATTTTTATTGAAACTGCAAAAGAAAGTTACCGATTTGATAATCCCAGAAAGCGAAAAAGTTTCCTTTTCACTCATCCTCGAGTATTAAGAAAAATATTGGATTATTTGAATCGAAACTCACAGTTTATGTTTCTGATTACGAAAAAGCAAATTTTGTGAAATTCCGACGGTAACGTTTTTTAATTTTGACCAAACACTGACCCGTTTTGAATCAAATGATCCAGACAGTTGAGGAGGTGGTGTTAAATTTACTTCCGCTTCGGGTCCATCGCTCTATTTAATTTCCGAAAGACAAAGAGTTACCAGTGGAAGGGTTTCGTGCAGCGATTTTTAGAGTGATTTCAACTTTCGTATTATTTTTTTAACAATACATGTGCAATTTGAAATTGAATCATGAAGTTGCAACGTTGGGCGGATTTGCAAGTATTAAATAATCTTGATCTATTTAAGGTGGCTAGCAGGTCTAAGTGATCGCTCATAGATAGAGTTCTATTTGATAAGTTAGTTAAAGATTCTCCGTTGAATTCTCTCATGCGGACTGGGCGTACGGCTGTACTATAAAAAGTTAAGTTTCGAAACAACGTTTCTGAACTCGGTAAACTTGGCACTATCTCTTATCGCAATGATAATTTCTTATGAATCTAAGGAAACGACTCAGAGAATTCTAACACTAATTTCTCTCTCTCTAAATACTATGCTAACTAGGAGCAATTGTTTACCGAAGAATGAAGATTATTCAACCTGGTTGAGGATGAACCGAAATATTTTACAAGTGCGGCCTGGACTTAAAACATTCGTCAGCGGCTGGGATTGCACGAATTACTTCTCTCTCGGAGAGAGAGGGTTTTTCTCTCTGCTCTCTGCCCACCTATGATTATCTAGGGAGGATCTCCCTCCCGTCATACGCCTTATTATTGAAACCCGGATTTTTCACTCTTTCGGTTGAATGAACCTCCTTCTCCCCTTCAGCCCGGTCAAGGTGTTCCCTGGACTGCTCCTCCAGATCCGTCAGGGCATTGCCGTACCTACTCTCCTTTATTCTGCTACATCAAAATAGTGCCTAAAAAATTATGGAGCTGTATTTATTGTGATCTTTTTACTTTCTCATCGTATACTACAAAAACTATTGCACACAAAAGCATGAAAACTGGTAGTTTTATAGAGAAATGTATGATAAATTTTCTGAAACAAACAGCTTTTAAATCGAAGGATTATTTTAAGGGCTATTTATTGTTGAAATCGTTCAAGATAGTTCAGTTAAGTTTTATAGGATTAAAAACTGCTAAGCAATTTAACCATGTTTTGCAGGTACATACACTAGATTGCGGAGAGCGGTCTCCAATCATGTATTTTATTTGTTTATTTTTTTTTTAAAGTTTTTCTTTTCTATTTTACTCAAGAATTCGGTATTTGAATAGAGATTTAATCCATAGTTTTAAATAACCGTTTTTTACTTAATGATGACAGATTTTAAGAAGCCCAAATATGAATATTCTCTAACACTCTTAAATTGAAAAATATATTTACACTTGAATATAGAAAAAGAAAGAAAACATTAAATTAGTTAAATTATTAAGTGCAAAAAGCATTTAAGGGTAAAAATTTCGTCATATTTAAAACAATACATTTAAAACCATTTTCTTACAGCGTTGTTATAAAAGTTTGAAAGGCAGCGACATTTTTTATTTCACCATTTTATACAAGCTGAGTTTTAAATATGAAATTGATGTTGCTTTATCAGTCATGAAAACAGCCGTCAGCTGTCGCGACAGCGATTGATTTGGCCTTGGAAACCAAAATAATCACCCAGTCAAAGGGAAATGAATGGCAACCCGACTACAGAAGATCGCCACTACCGTGATAATACCATATTCCATCTTTTGTAATTAGATAATCTTTTTTAAATCAGAGCAAATTAGCGTGTTTTTAGAGTCTGCGAGGTCTGGACTGGAGTTGGCTAGCGTAGCTCGTAGGGAGCAGAACCACCCAATGAAAGAAAAAAAATGGACTTTGAAAAATTATGTTCAAAATGCATGGCTTGAAAAATTCAATATTTAATTTAAATCTTTTTGTATATAACAAGACCATACGCACATGTATTAAGAAAAGAAATATACAGCTATTTATGGTGGTTAATTTTTTTAACAATACATGTGCAATTTGAAATTGAATCATGAAGTTGCAAGCGTTTTATAGATTTACATCAGACTTACTCAAATCCAGAATTCTTAAACAAAAATATTTGACTGAATAACTTGATTAAGTGTTCTTCTAAACTTTACTTCAATGCACTGTGTTTTCATATATATTAATTCGATAAAATTCTGCAGGACATCATGAGAACTTTAAAATTTCTTGTGACCTCAACAGCCGTGCTTTGGAGCCTGTTTTCTATTTCAAGCTCTTTCTCAAATGAATATTACACTGCAGCCGTCTATGAGCACGCAAGACAAGACAATTTTTCCACCCCTCAAGAAGTTATCCAGACTAACCTGGCTTTCTACAGAAGGGCAGCTGAAGTTGCCAAGTCTAAAGTAAGTAGGGGGTATTTTGCATGTAGTAATTCTCTTTTTATAATTTCATATTGCTATTGGAAAACTCTTGGATTTGCGTTTGGTTCGAAATTTTCATGACAGTAGACTTTGTCAATTTCAATCACACCTTTTGGGTGGCTTACCGAAATCCTTTCAATGTTCCTGAATGCGTTTTCCTAATGCTGACTTTAACAAGCCAAATGTACAAAAGTCCATGGCGAAGCATCAAATGATTTTAGAAGTATTTCCTCCTTTGGGACACATTTTATGCTTATCTGTGATTTTTACTGTGCTAAATACGTGGTATTTGACTCTTTGAGGTGTGACTGAAGGTATTGTCTACATGAAGCTCTACTTTATTGACGTCTTTCCCATACAAAGTTGGAATTTTTCTTCAAAAATGCGATCGCAAATGTATTTCTGATAACAGAGTGAATTTAGTTTAGCTATCCTCGATACTTTTTTAGCTTTAATTTACCTTTATAACAAAATCTAGCAGCACTAAAGAATAGTTTTGAAAACTTTTCTTTACATTCATGAACCCATACCGTTGGGTTTTATTTCGTCGATTGATAGAGTTTAAAAAAAAAAAAAAAAAAAAAAAACAATTTTTTTGTTACAGCCATTTAAATAAAACCGTGTTTTATCCACTAGTATCACAAATTTCCATTTATCCCCAGCTAGATACTTGTTAAAGCGAGCGTTAATTAGACGCTATCCACGTTTCTTGAAATTATTGGAATTATTGAAAAGACTTTGAAAAGTGACCCATGAGGTGTGAAAAAAAATTGACATGCTTGTATTGCGAAAAATTCTGCTATCAAAGAAATTTCGAGCCAAAGCTTTAGCCAAGGGTCAAGGATATCCAATAGAGTCAAAACGTTGCAAAGAATACGAAATTTATGCGTGGAAATATAACGGTGAAGATCGTCTTGTAAATCGTCTTGAAGCATCGTAAAGCTTCATCTTGTGCTGCAGGATTGTAGCCTTGCCAACTTATAAGATTGAGAAGTGTCATGATGGATCTCGTCCTGGTCGCTCAATAGTAGAGCATTTGCGCGCAATACCAATGATCCTCGTTCAAATCCAGGCTTCAACACTTTTTCACTCTGTTAGTTTAACGCCTGATTTAGCAAAAAAATCAGCGATTATAAATTCATATGGTAAAGATCGTTTCCATAAAGTGCGAACGACCTTCGGTATTAAGAAGAAATAAGAAATTTTATGTAGATTGAAATTTTTTTTCTTTGGGGAATTATACTGTTAGTTTTATGTTATTGTTTTCCATTTAATCTCATTTTTTACTTTTATTTTACAGGGAGCAGACATCATCGTATTTCCGGAGTATGGTATATTTTCACCCGGCGATCCAGGAGAAATGAAGAAGTACTTAGAAAATACGCCAAACCCGAAGGAAGTTCGTGCAAATCCTTGTGCTGAATCAGAGTCTTATTTCGATCGACCTATTCTACTTGCTCTCAGCTGTATGGCGAATGATTTCTCTATGGTTGTTGTGGCAAATACAGGCGATATCCAAAAGTGCGAAGAAGAAGAATGTCCTGAAGGCGGTGATCTCCACTATAACACAAACGTTGCTTTTGATTCTGATGGAGCGATAATCGGACGATACCACAAAGAACATCTTTTCTTTGAAACGGGCATGGACCTTCCGAGAATACCTCAAGATCCAACTTTTGCCACCGATTTTGGAAAATTTGCAATGTTTGTTTGTTTTGATGTTGTATTTAAGAAGATAGCGGACATCGCAAAGCAAGTTGACGCTGTGCTGCTGCCAACTATGTGGATAGATCCTACTCCATTGATGACATCTGTGCAATTATGGAACTCCTTCGCTTTTACGAATAATGTTACTTTCATGGCAGCTAATATCCAACTTCCAGGCTATTCCGCTGTTGGAAGTGGTATTTTCAATGCAGAGCATAGACTTTCCGCTTATACTTACAACACGGATGGAAAATCAAAGCTAGTAGTCGCTAAAGTCCCAAGAATAAAGTCCTGTGTTTCAACGTCAACTCCCGAATGGGATATTACAGAAATTACTGCTAGTGGTAGCGAAGTTTATGATAATGATGGAGATAAGGTTCCTGATGAATGTTCTGGGAAAATTCTCAATGACACAACAGATCCTTTTACAGACTACAGGTGCCTGGAAGAAAATACCGTAAATTATACATTTGTAAAGTTAAACAAGCCGACTGATTGTGTACATGCTTGCAACAATGGAGTTTGCTGCTCTCTGGATTACGATGCTGTAGATATGGAAGAGAACTATTATCTTGGTGTTTACAATGGCACTTACAACATGTTTAATCGTTATTTTTGGTGCGAACAAAACTGCATTTTAGTTCGATGCGAAGCATTTGGTAATAATTCCTGTGCAACTTTTCCCATGAGATCAAGCACTCGATTTACGCGAGCAACTTTATCGGCGAACATCACATCTGAATACGTCTATCCTTCAGTTCTTGGTTCTGGAATAAGATTGGCCAGTTACAAAGAATGGAGTTTCTATTACAATAATAGTCAACCTACCATTGAGTTTAAAGGATCTTCAGAACTTCTGGTGGTTGGTCTTAATGGCCGATGTTACGACAAAGATCCTCCATATATCCGATAATTAAAATTGAAGAAGGAAGATTATGTTGTTTTTTCTTCTCTTGCTAATATACTACAAACATTGTATGTTAAAGGAATAATTTAATAAAATAAATATAAAAGTAAAAGTAGCTTTTTGTAAAAACACTAATAGGCATTGAATGTCTATCTTGAAAAGCAGTTTTAATTCCATGACTGTAAATTCAGGCTTTTTCCGAAACAATTCCCTTAAAATAAGTAGGCACCAAAGCCGAAAATTCATACTGTTAATTTTACGGTATCATACTGGCAACTGGAATGCCAGTATTATACTGTAAAATCAACAATTTTTTTTTCAGTGTATGTTCTATTTTCTTTAATAATTGACCTTCCAAGAAGCGGGATTTCTCTAAGGTTAACCCTTTCCGGCACAGTGGTCCCACTCCGGGAACACCTAATTTTAATTCCAACCCTGCATTCGGCACCAAGAATATTTTAATAAAATTTCTCTTCTATAATGAAAGCTTAAAAGAAGGATTTCTTATTTTCTAAAAAAGTCGTTTGTAAATTCCGGTGTCAGTCAGTAATTTCGCATTTTACGAACAGAATTTGTCTGTGCCGGAAAGAGTTAAGGGCAGTGGTATTTACCACTCTACACTCACCCTATAGCAGGCATGTCAAACATGTGGCCCGCGGGCCACAACTTCTCTGTGGCCCGCCAAGCCTTTGGCATTTTACCTGTGCTTAATTTAGTTGTTCGAACACGCATGCTGAAAATACACTTTGCACGAACACATTTACACGAACCATGGTTTTAGAGATGGCAAACATCGAAAACATGTGTATATTAGTGTTGTCAGTTAGACAGGGTTTTTTAATTCAGAATTCTTACCACTCTTTTTGAATAGTATTTTTTGTCTTTTTTATTTCGTCATCATTAATAAGGAGACTTTCTCTTCAGAATGTGGTAGCATTCTAAATAAAAAGAAATTCCATTCATCTGGCAACGCTGATGTATGTATATAGACTTATATAACTGAGTTTTACATTTTAGCACCAAGAAATTTCAGATACAAAGATAACCTATTGGAATGTAGTAAAGCTCGAATTCTTGAGTCTGGTCTGAAAATTTAAAGATTTGTAAATTTTTTCCTGTAATTTACTTATTAATATTTATAAGTTTTATGGCAAAACTAATAATTTATTTTACTACGCTCTTCGAGTTTACATATGGTGTATTTATTAAATAATAATGTATTGTAAAATTATTACAATTTGACGCTAATTGAGAACAGGTACGAATTTAATATAAATTTCAAAATATAAAGCTAAATAGTTTTTAAATGAGTACCTTAATTTAAAACTTTCAAAATTTCACAGATGTGTTGAAACAAATTTTTGTTTGCATATTGTAATTAAGTTCTATCTTGTCTATTTAAATTTTGATGCAATTTTCTAGACAGGGCATAATTTTATGGAATGTTATAATGGTATTGCAGAATAAATATCATAATACGTTTCTTGATATGTCATGGAAAGTGACATAAATCATTACTTGTGTGCTTGACATTAAACCCCCCGAATATACACCGTGTCCCAAAAGTTTAGAAAATCAATAAAATTTGAATTAACATAAAAAATAATAAGGTACAATTAAAATTCGTGAGATAGGTAATAAATAAAAGAAGTTTTGCTGATATACACATATAAATTATGATCAAAGGTTTGAAATTATAAAATATACATTAAATTATATAACAATGTGCTGTCCCAAAGGTATAGACACAATACAACATAACAAGTTTTCTTTTACATTTTTGTTCACAAAATAAAATATTTTTATTTTCGTCTGCTTCTATAAATGCAGAATAATTTTTCCCTTTAATTGAAATATCGTCGGCTGTATTTTTAGCATAATAATTTATTGAAATTTTGGGGAATCAAATGGTTTCAATGTATTCTATTGTTTGTGATTCAGAAAAGACATTTCCTGCGTATTCTGATAAAAATGCCACGTTCTAAAGAAATGTCTAAAGATGAAATTATTAAGATTTTACATTTAAAAGCGCAAGGACAAAATCCTGTACAAATATCGAGAAGAATAAAGAGATCCCTGACAGTATTTATAGAGTTTTGAGATCAGGTGGAACATGGAATATTAGAAAGCAAGTCGGAAGACTAAAGAAAACAATGTTACCTGATGATAGACTGTTTTTGAAAATGACTTCAGTTAATAATTTATCTGTGCGTGAAATTGCATCGATTTCCAGAATTTCAAAAAGTGCTGTACACAGAAGAATTAAAGCTTCAACAAATATTGTTTACAGGAGAATGAAAGCAAAACCTTGCTTAAAGCTGAGACATAAAGATGCACGTCTAAAGTGGGCTAGAAAGCATATGTCGTATTGTGAAAAATGGATTTCTGTCATCTTCAGTGATGAAAAGAAATGGAATTTAGACGGCCCTGATGGTCATAAATTTTACTGGCATGACCTAAGAAAAGAACCCAAGAACTGTTTCAGCAGGCAACAAGGCGGAGGATCCGTAATGTCCTGGGGAGGGTTTTCTTTCAACGGCCAAACATTTCTAGGATTTATGGACAGAAAAATTAAATCAGAGGGTTATCAGGCTATTTTACGTACCAATTTACTGCCAATTATTGATTTTCTAGCAGGAGAGGACTTTTTTCCAACAAGATGGGGCATCCACCCATACCTCCACATCATCGAAAACAGGGTTTAGGCAAACCAATATCACACTGTTAGACTGGCCAGCACTTAGTCCAGATTTAAATCCCATGGAGAACATATGGGGGATCTTATCTCGTAAAATATGTGAAAATGGAAAGCAATATGCATGGGTAAATGACTTAAAAATTGCAATTGACAAAGCGTGGTATGAAATATCTCCTTCTGTAATGCAATGCTTAATTAATTCTATAGAACAACGTGTATTTGATGTTATAAAGTGTCGTGGCAATACAATTAAATATTAAAAGTAAGTTTTTAGTTACTTTTATAAATGTAAATCCAAAAAAAAAAAAAAAAAAAAATACAGGCGTCTATACTTTTGGGACAGCACATTGTTATATAATTTAATGTATATTTTATAATTTCAAACCTTTGATCATAATTTATATGTGTATATCAGCAAAACTGCTTTTATTTATTACCTATCTCAAGAATTTTAATTGTACCTTATTACTTTTTATGTTAATGCAAATTTTATTGATTGTCTAAACTTTTGGGACACGGTGTAGCATCCAGGTACTTAACTTTGGTTTTAGTCGAAAGTATCGATTTTGAATTTAAGTTCTTTAATTATTTTCTTTTACTTGGGTTACTAAATGTATCGTTGTTAATGAATATTGCTTGATCTTTCTTTCCCTTCTTTTATTTTTTATGGATATATACTTAAGTTTTCTACCAGTATGAATAAATAATTAAATTAACTGAAAATTAACATCGCAGATTTTTTCAAAAAGTGATTTTTTTTTTTACAATTTTTACAAATATTACAATTTTTATTTTTTTATTTACTAGGGGGTTCTGCCCCCTGCTCGCTACGAAACTGAAATTATATGTTTGATACGTAGACACTGTTGGAGTTTGGAAAGAATGAAACATTAAATGTGCTACTCACAAAGCATAAAGACAACTCATAAAAATCTGGCCAAATATCGAAAAGATAACTTATCAGAATTGAAACTAATACTTCTTAAAAGAGAAACAGCGTGCTTTCACCAAGCCGATTGAAGAAAATACATTTGCTTTATAAAACTAATTATAGTCTTTATTGCATTAAATATTTCGCGAGTCGAAATCATTCACTATCAAATGGAAGAAATGGTGTCTAGAGCGGTTAAAGAAATTTTAAAATATAAGAAATTTTAAAAATATAAGCACCATTGCTAGAAAGAAGTATTCCAAATAGCCGGATAGATTTATAAAAGCTAGATATGTGCTTATGGTGCTTATAAATTTATATTATATTCGTACGTACATACTTAATCATTGTCAATCTAGAAAATATCTTGGAAATATAGGTAGAGAACATAAACAAACTTACCTTTTTATACAGAAATTTGACCGCGTTCCACCATAAATTTGTAACTGTTAATTTCGAACTGTTAAAGAGGGTTATCATTTTCATTTTAAATTGATAAATTATGAATGTGGATTATTAAAAGATTACCAATAGACAAAGTACTTGGCGTTTTCATTTGAAATTACAAAGCACCTTAGTAAACTTCAACCTCAAAGCAAATTTGATAATGTTATAATGTTTGATAGTATTAGCGTTTTCAAACACAATTTATTACTTTGACAAAATAATTTTCAAAAAGAAAATGTATTTAATTTTAAATGATGCCAGGCATTTTTACAAAAATCACCGGAGTCGAATTTTTTAGAATATACTAAAAATAAATTCAAAAATGAATTCAAAAGAAAACTTTCGAATTTCAAGAAATATGAAAATCAGTTTAATCTATTTATTTCACCTTTTTAATGATTAATGATGAAATTGTTTAGAATTTGTTACTGCAATTAATCAAAATTTAGTGAGATTCCATATTAGAGAGAAGATATATGTATATGGGATTTCTAAATTTCGGTAATTATTTATCAGTCGACCGATATTTTTAAGTAAGTGTACAATTAAACATATTTTAACTATGTTCAGTACCGCACTTTTGTGCGAGATCTTTTTGTAGCTGCAAACATTTTGTTATTTTTCAAGTCTAATAAATATAATTTAAACCCAAAAATAAATTTAGTAAATGGAATCAGATAAGTAGCGCATAAATACAAGGTACAATTTATTAAATAAATTTTCAGATTCAAACTATGTTTCTTTTTCAATTTGTGCCTGAAAAAAATCTAGAAGACTGACGGGCCTTTGCTAGATAAAGATTAACAGATCAGCGTATACAATCATTTTTTAAAATAAATACATTCAATTAAATTTTGTAGATTTGGTTGATAAAAAGTAATGTCGAGTACTTTTTTTTTTTTTTCGAAAACTAAGATAAATTAAACCATGAATAAAACTTTACGTGAATATTTCCTTAATACGACTATGTTTTGTAGGCAGAAATTTAGTCTGTGCAATGGTAATAATAATAATATATTTTTTTAATGTGGCCCGCGGATTTGTATATAACGCTTAATTTGGCCCGCGGCGATAGACGAGTTTGACATGCCTGCGCTAATAGTTACGCCCCTGAATATACCACTCATATGTCCATAAAGAATATTTTTTCTAGAAGAACAACGTTCAGATTTTTCTGCCGAATCGAAACTAAAGCCGGCTGAGATAATACCAGCAGGGATAACAAAAAAGCTGAATAATACTTAAAAATGAAACTCACTCTGTTATCTGAAATATTTATCTTGCATGATAAAATCCCATAAAGCAATTGTTTTCATTTTAACTTATTCTGCTCAGGTGTTATTCGAACTGAAATTTGAGTAATACGGGCATAAACAAACATCGTAAGTATGAAATCCTTTATATACTTCAGGAAATTATTTGTTGTTGTACCAGAAACGTACATTTTCAGTGCTATATTTTCTTGAAAAAAAAAAAAAAGAATGAAAATAAATATAAAAATAGGTTTAAAAAAAAAAAACATTCTTTTATAAGCATTTTATTTTCATCTTAAAAATCAAGTCTAATTTCATAATTGCAATTCATGTTGTTTCAAAAATATTACGTTACTACGTTAATTTGGTGTTGGCCCCGATTAGGGAAAATGCACCGCTTATATGATTTATATTTGATAGAAAGCTTGAACTAGCCAATTTATTAAATATAATTTATATATAGTTTTGCATGTAAGTATATATATATGTATTTTGCTCTGTTTCTATTTTAAGACGTGATAACAGGAAAGAAAAAATAAACATTATTAAAACTATCTATTCAAGATTTCTAAATTGCTTTCTCAACGTAAAATCATAATTATTAAACTAATAAATGATAAAAGAGTTTTTTTTTTTTACAATCTTTACAAATATTACAATCTTTATTTTTTATTTATATTTTCTACTTTTAAATGTTTAAAAAATTTCGTTGTTGTAGTTTTAGAGCCAGATGTCCTTTTTTTGGTGAACTCTATTGATTTTATAACTCGTAAACAGTTGTAACCATACAGATTAATTGGCGACCTTTCAACCGCGGCCGGCTAACGAAAAAATGCCTGACATTAAATTTATTAATCAATAATTCTAAAATATTTCAAACGTTGTATTGTTATCGGAAATACATACATAAATTTTATAATTCTAACATGTCCAGAATGGGATTAAAAATCGATTGCAAAACTCCATCTTTACATACAATGAACCAAGTTAAATTATACTAGTAAATCTGCAGATCAGGAGCCTCAACTTCAGCTCCGAAAGTCATTGTTTTTTTAATCTCACTTTTCATATTATTTAGCATTTTACAATTCGCGATGTAATTTTTTTGTAATCTCAATTTTCATATTATTTAGCATCTTACAATTCGCAATTTATTTTTTTTATGTTACATACATATTTATAGGCATATTAAATACTTCGGAGGTTTCAGACATTAGAAGCGTTAAATTAAACACGAATTATGCAATTATATTCTGAAATTCTTATGAACTTCTTATTCTTGTAATTTTTTAGATAAAAAAATGCATTTCTTATTTTGATATTCTTTGAAATAGGGTTGCTAAGCAACTAATAAAATAAAGAGGAAAGAAAAAGAAATGCATTTTAAAATTTGTAAAAAATAGGAAAATAAAAGGTTTTATATTTCCAGAACAGTTGCAAAAAATTTTCCAATAATTTAAACAATTAATTTCTAAATATTATTGATGTATCGGCAAATTTTCAAAGCTATTGCACATATTTAAGACCTCCCTATCGAAAATTTAGTATCCGTAATTTTACGTTTAAATCCATTATTCAAATATGCGATTTTCATTTCAGTTAAAAATGAAATTTGAAAATCGTCTGCATTCCCATAGGAAAGCATTATGACCTAAAAAGAAATGTTCTGTATTTTTCGAAAGAATGAACCAAATTTAACTAAAAATTATACAGCTAAATCCGGGTACCTCACCAACATACCCAACAAAAATCAACTTAATAGGACGATTTTTACGGCAGTTATCACGGAACAAACAGACAGACAAACAGACGGAAACCAAAAACTTTTAGCGTCTGCACAGTGAGCCTTCATTGACGTTTCGGCAATAAAATCGAGTCAAAAGATGTTTTCATATTGCTTTGGACTTATCTAACATCATGACAGTATTTCCTCCAGAAAAATATTTTATTAAAATTGCATTGTTACATTACTCAGATGTAATAGATGCTTCGTAACCACGATGAACACGAAAATAATGCCTTAAAACCTTATTATTTTTTTCTTTTTGTGACTTATTTGTAACATACTAAATATTAAAATGAATTTAATAATGCTGCTAAATTAAGTTTCGGGCAATTAGTATTACCCATTATTATATTAATTCCTTTATTTTATAATTGTTACTAATTTTTATTGCACATGGAATTGATGGGTGATCTTTACGTTCACGATTCTTGCAGAGCTTTTTAAAAACAAATAAATAAATATTTTATACATATAACACTTGCAAAGTATTGGCAAGTTTAAAATGACTAAAAAACTTTTTACACTACAGGCTTTGATTTTTGTTTCCACATGTCGAGCTATTTATACACTGCAAAAAATAATTGTCGATTTTACAGTATAATACTGGCAGCTGGGGTGCCAGTTTTATACTGTAAAATCGACAATTATTTTTTGCAGTGTAAGCTATTAATTTTCTGTAAACGCATATGTCTCAGTTTTTTGTGACATTAGTTATTTATAAAATTAAACTTATATATAAATAATATTCTCTTTGAATCTGAACTTGAGATTAGCTTTACAAAGCACTGAAGTAAAAATAAATAATGTATCACGAAAAAGAAAAATTAAATGAATTTTACAGTCTCAGTAAGTGATGCAAACTAGGGTTGTGACAGGTAACGGACATGATTTGTCAAGCTCAGTGGACACATTATTTATATGAAAAATTAATACTTTTATTTATATGTGTTCTTTGGTTATACCACACCACATGCTCATTATATTATACGACAACTGAACGAAACTGCCAGTCAGCTGGCACACCGACGGTGGAGAGTGGGGTATGTGAAATGGAGGGCTGGATGCTTGGAAGACGGGCATGCTGAAAGGATGAAGGGGAACACGCTAGTGTTTTGTCCTGCTCCAGCTCATAGTTTGATTTTGTTTTGATAATAGTGAACTGTAAATATATATATTTTTTATACATAAAATATCCAATAAATGTGAATGTTTATATAAGAAGGAAATACATTACTGAATTGTTTCACATGAATGCCAAGTCATGCGTTTAAAACCCTCTAATCAACCACGTGAGTCTACAATGATCTAAATTAATTTTTATATACAGTGGGTGATCGGTTAACGAACTGTTCGGTTTACGAACAGATCGGTTAACGAACACTTTCGCGAGAGATTTTATGTTCGGATAACGAACACATGTTCAGTTAGGGAACACCTCACAAAACAATGCCAAGAAGAAGCAATGAATGCTGTGTTAGGTTTTCAGAACTGTATTTAATTGCGTTTGTTATCAACTTAGACAACTTTTTAACAGTTGTATACTTATGGCCTAATTAATTCATGGACTACCGGGCTTTCAGGCCCTAAAATTTAGGGCCAGAATTATTAGATGATTAGAATATTATTAGACTAATCAGATTAAAATAATTAATTTTTATATTTTGTGTCCCTTTTTAAGGAAATATTTTTAAATGGAAATTAATTATTTTAATTGAATCTCTAGTTCCTAAATTATTAACAGGCTTTTGGTTCCACTTGAGCATTATTAGGCCCTGCAGTAAACACTATCTCTTAGGGAACTAATAGAGATTAGAGATTTTGATAGGTCAAAGCGATAAACTGATATGATTTAATGATTTAGTCAATGAATGTAATCCTAAAAGTTTTTACAAAGGGTATGCCATTTATCATATATTCTAATACGAGCAAATCTTGTGTGTGATTATATATATATATGCAAATTTTATCTTAAAAACGGCTCTAACGATTTTGACGAAATTTTGTATCCTACCGTTTTGAGGCACCAAAAAAACATTGGGATAGGTCACATGATCGAGAAAATTCAATTAGTGGGTCATTTTGGGTCATTTTGGGTCATGGTCAAGTTAATTGTATCTAAAAAACGGCTCAATCGATTTTTACGAAATTTTGTATCCGACCATTTTCGGGCACGAGAAGACTATTGGGCTGGGTCACATGTTCGATAACTTTCGATTAGTGGGTCATTTTTGGGTCAACGCGGGTCAAATTAATTTTATCTAAAAAACGGCTCTAACGATTTGGATTAAATTTTGTGTCCTACGAGTTTCGAGCACGATAAAATCATTGGGCTAGGTCATATGTCCGAGAAAATTCGATTAGTGGGTCATTTCTGGGTCATTGTGGGTCAAGATCTAAAAAGCGGCTCAATTTACACTAAATTTTGCATCCAATGGTTTTCGGGCACGAGAAGACTGTTGGGCTAGGTCACATGTTCGAGAAAATTCAATTAGTGGGTCATTTTGGGTCATTTTGGGTCATGGTCAAGCTAATTGTATCTAAAAAACGGTTCAAACAATTTTGACGAAATTTTGTATCAGACTATTTTCAGGCACGAGAAGACTATTGGGCTGGGTCACATGTTCGAGAACTTTCGATTAGTGGGTCATTTTTGAGTCAAAGTGGGTCAAATTAATTTTATCTAAAAAACGGCTCTAACGATTTTGATTAAATTTTGTATCCTACGAGTTTCGGGCTCGCGAAAATCATTGGGCTAGGTCACATGTTCGAGAAAATTCGATTAGCGGGTCATTTCTGGGTCATTGTGGGAAAAGATCTAAAAAGCGGCTCAATTTACACTAAATTTTGCATCCAACGGTTTTCGAGCACGAGAAGACTGTTGGGCTAGGTCACATGTTCAAGAAAATTCAATTAGTGGGTCATTTTGGTCATAGGTCATTATGGGTCAAGATATTTTATCTTAAAAACGGTTCAGAGGATTTGAAATAAATTTAGCACCCTACAGGTTTAGGGAACAAGAAGACTATAAGGCTAGGTCACATGTTCGAGAAATTTCAATTAGTGGGTCATTTTGGTCATGGGTCATTATGGGTCAAGCTATTTTATCTTAAAAACGGCTCAGACTATTTACACTAAATTCTGCATCCTATGGTTTTCGGGCACGAGAAGACTGTTGGGCTAAGTCACATGTTCGAGAAAATTCAATTAGTGGGTCATTTTGGTCATGGGTCATGATATTTGAACTCAAATTTAATTTTGACAGAGCATAGCTCGGTCTTCCCTGCTCGTTATTTTTTTAAGTACGGCACGACACGGACAAAGCCATAAAAATACGATCTGTCCATATTAAATACGGAATATTTTGGGGAGAAATTATATTAATTTTTAGATACTATTTAGCTTTTAATAACGAATTAATCGAATTCCCATACAAATCTATACTAAATCTAAGATCGGTTAACGAACAATTCGGTTAGCGAACATTATAATGGAACGGATTAAGTTCGTTAACTGATCACCTACTGTATAAATAATCGCCATCGTCAAAAGCTATGTGTTTTTAAAGCTCATATCGCGCATTAGTTTCCGAGATATAGAGAAATTTTATTTTTCAAAGGTTTGTGGATAAACCCCTAACAGATTTTCTTTTATAACTCGATGAAGATTGAACAAAATCGCATAAATTATGTATTTTTCCGGGGTGATTCGATCCAAGAAACTCAAATATAATGTCAAAAGTGGTTGTTACTGTTTGAAAAAAACGAAGTTGGCACAGTTTTTTAAATGCTGACGACTTCTAATTCAAAATTTGCATTCATATTCTGAAGAAGACATTCCCAGTCTTTTGACACAGTGTTGTGATTATATTGTAAGCGATAACTCACACTCACGCACAAAAAAAAAAAAAAAAAAAATGTAACTTTTATAGAAAGCTTTTTTTTTTTTAATCATCGGAAGCATTGTTTAAGTTATTTAAGGTCAGTAATTATTATTAAAAGTATTGTTATTAAAAAAGTCCACAGGTAAACAATACGTTTTATAAATCATCATTTCGAAAAATTAATCTCCCAATATGATGGCTGTATGTTGAATTTATTGCCATTATTTAGGCTGTACGTTCCAAATACGTACGCCATTTTTCCTAGTACACTATATACCCGGTTCAGATTGGATATTTAAGATTTCTTAAACCGCCGAACTCACTGAGAGAGTTCCACAAACTCAGTGTGTTCAAACTTATTGCTAGATACAACCAGTACCACTCACTTTGACTGGCTATGGAGGGTAGCCGTAAGCGACAGGCTGTTCAGGCTGCTTTGAACTTATGCGCATGCGCACATTGTATATTTGTTCAGATCTCAGACACGGTGATGTTCAGTGAATTAGTTATCTTAGATGAGTTTTGCGGTGTGAACATGTATTCGATTCCGGGAGGGTACCACCTCAAAAATGGCGGTCTAAGTTATCTTAAATGTCCAAGTGCGAACAAGGTATTAGGACTTCTTACCGAATATCCGCATCCTCATTAGAAACGACCGAAACGCCGGGTTTGAGCTGCCAAGATATCGAAGCCTAATACTTTGTGTTCGCTCTCACTTAATTCCTTATCACAAATTTTTGTTTATTCTATCATTTTGCAGTAATTGTTAGCACAAAAAAGAGGAAATCGTAAATGGAAATTGTCAATTTAACAGGTCTCATATTTTTTGATTGACGGTTTATTAGAAAACTTTCAAGTTTATTTCTTTATCTCTTTAGCGAGGACTTTAAAAAACTGCCTTTTTATGTAGCGTTACGTATTAAGTGATTGACGGTTTAGCAAGGTTTTATTGCATTAGTTAAAATGACATAGAGGATGGGTCAATTGATTATAATGGAAATCTACGGACATAATTTGAATGTTTTAATATCCATATTCAAAAATTAAGTTTTATATTTGCTGGACAATATTTATTTTACAGGATCTGTAACCATGAAGTGGCACCTGTTTCTATTATTTATATTTTTGCTGATTCTGAACGAAAAGTCGACTTCTGGTTTTAAAGCAGCCGTGTTCGAACATGTTCAACAGAGTTATGCATCATCAGGAGTACCTGAAGACATCGTTCGAAGCAACCTAGAGTACTATAAGACTGCTGCTAATCTAGCTAGATCTAAAGTAATGTACCTTTAAATCTTGTGCTTGTTTATTAAATACAATCTCTGTGCTAAAAACTATGTATATAAGAAAATTACATATTAAACAGATTAAACGGCTAAAACCATTAAGCGTAAAATTATTTAAAAGCGCCATTTGACAGTGTGATAATGCTAAATTTTCTACAAACAATTCTAACGCTTTGCGATTTATCCCGTAATTTTACAGAGTTGAAGAGCTTCATTGTTAAGTAACATGATTAGGAATTCATGTTACTTAATAATGAAAAGTAGTCGGATGTGCCAATCCTAAAAACATTTTTCCATCTGATACATGTTAATATTTCAAAATTAGCTATCACATCGCAAATCAATATTTTTGTTGTATGTCAGCTGATTGCGAATCGTCGAGTTATATGAATGTGAAACAACTTTCGTTGCACGAGCATCCGATGTGCAACACAACTACGAAAATTACTTCGGGCCCTCGTCAGAGGGTTCACAATAACTCTACTACCAGTATTTTAATAAACTAAATTTTTCCTTGTTTAACCATAGAACATTCGAAGTCGAACAATAAGGTCAAATTTAATAAAAGAAAAATCCGGTAGTAACGTGATTATGAACCAACCCTCTGATGAGCCGCCACTGTTCGGGTCTGTATCGGAAGGGAAAGATAGTCTCCCTATTCCTTGGTTTTAAGATTTTAGCTAATTTCACTGAAAAATATGAAGCTAAAATGCTTGGAACCCGATTACCGAAGATTCCTTCCCAGTTCTCGCCAATATTCAATTTGAATGAGAATTTCGCCAAATTAGTCAGCTATAACCAAGTTGTTTTCGTGTAAGGCAACCTATTTTTAGCTCGAAATTTGGAGATATTTCACCAAGTGTCACCAACCTTGGCAAGAATTTGACGCTGGCGAACATGAATATATAGTGCTAAGCATATAAGAGTTAGAACGATGGTTACAACAATGATAGAAAATTTTCCAGAAACAATGTTCACTAAAACTCATAAATTAAACCCGTTTATGGATGAACCCTGCTGTATTGTGTCAAAATGCCAGCCATCCTAAAATTTCAAACTGCTATATCTCAGCCATTTTTTAAGATAGAGTCAAAACAAAAATTGTTCCGGAATCCTTGGATCAATGCCGAACGTTTAATGGAAACCACTTTTAGTATTTCTAAATTTTTTGTACATATTTCTAAATTTGAAATATTTTAAGTGAGTATCACAGCGATCTCTTTCGGCGAAATATCCGCAAATTCAACTAGGACCTGCTGGGCATAGCCAAAACCTATAAATGAAATTTGGTTGAATTCTATGCATATCTTCATACAATTTCCGATAATACAATGAGGACGGACACACAGACAGACGGACAGACAGATATTATGTAAAAACATGTTTTTAGGAATCTCTGACCTCTAAAACGTGTAAATCCGTCGAAAACTGGAAGTAAAAAAAAGTTTCGACTACCGTGATTTCCGGATTCACGGATCAAACAATTATGTTTCGACACAGAAATTTTATTTAATAATTGAAGTCAAATATTTACACCGATCTAGTAAGTTAAATTATACAAAATAAAATTTCTGTGTCGAAACATAAATGTTTGATCCGCGGATTATAGGCCGGATATTACGGAACAATACTTTCTTCTATTATAGATAGAAGAAAGTAAAAATAGTATTACATGTTTAATCTTATTTAAAAGAAGAACCAAAATTATTTTATTTTGAACTAATTAAACATTATTATATGAAATCTGTAGAGGCTAATTTATTCAATTCCTCCAAAATTTTAAAAACTACTGTTTTTTTCATTACTTACAAACATAAATTGAAAACATTCGTACCTTTGTTTTGCGTATCTGACATTACATTATTGAACTACATATGAGATTATATAGCAAGAGCTGTCATAAACACTCTTTTTTTAAAAGCTTTTTTTTGTCTGCCGTGTCAATTAGAGATATTAAATTCAATGAATAAAGTTTTACTGCTTTTCCAAACTTTCGTTTTTTTTTGTTTTTGTTTTTTGGAGATTTAGTACACAATGATTTATGGTCATATCGGTTGCAACAGAAACAGAAGGCAGCTTTATCTTTATTACAACGATTTACGCTTTTGTGATTTTTATTACCTCCGCAATTAAAGCAGCGAACATCACATTTCACGGGTCTACTTTTAGGCTTAAACTCAACTCTTGGTTTGGTAGTTTAACATTTTAATATATTTTTAACTTCTCATAAATATTAAATTTTTCTCTAAACTCATCAATATTCTGACAACCATACAAAAATGATATCTTATGAATAGAATGAATACACCTTTTATAGCATACTAGCTGACCCGCCCGGCGTTGCCCGAGCCCTTGTAATAAACTTAAATCTCTTAAAAAACGGAACTCTGGCTACGGTCTACGATGGCTTCGGAACCGTATACCAGGCATGCTCGTACGCTCTAGAAAATCTTTTATTTCCCCCTACCACCGCCAGGGGAGCATTCTGTTCGAAACAAACCTCTTTCCGAACGAACTTCTGAGACAGGTCCCCGCTGCCTACGTTACTGTATAGTAGGCGCACTACAAAATTGAGCTGGTTTCGAGAAGATTGGAACATTATTAGCCCAGTTATTGCAATAAGGCACAGTTAGAGAAAATAACCTTGAGTGAGGTGCCGAAGGGAGGAGATGTTCGAGTGTCCTTCAGAAAATGACTAATTAGGAGGCCCACTATGCATGCATAAATATTCGTTCGTTTTGTTAAGCTAGGAACTTAATTACAAAGTTGGCTTAAACTCTTATTTGTAAATAGTGGTAACCGCTACTCATAAATTTAATTTAATGTTATAAAGGGTGACTATTAAGTAAAATATAATGTTTGGAATCACTTGCGTTGAAATCGGAAAGATAGTTGCTGATATATAGAAACGGGGCATAGTTAGAGAAAAAACCTTGAAGGACGGGTCGGGAGGGATGGGGGGGGGGAGGGTTGTTCAAGTGTCCTTCAGCAAATGACTAATTAAGAGGACCACTATGCTTCTTTCAAAAATCGTTCGTTTGCTTAAGCTTTGAACTTAATTGCAAATTTGACTTAAACTATTATTCGTAAATAGTGGTAACCGCTACTCATAATTTTAGTTTAATGTTATAAAGAGTGACAATTAAGTTAATTATAATGTTTGGAATCACTTGTGTTGAAATCGGAAAGATAGTTGCTGAGATATGGAAACGGAGCATAGTTAGAGAAAAAACCTTGAAGGACGGGTCGGGAGGGGTGGGGGGTGGGGGGGGGGGGTTGTTCAAGTGGCCTTCAGCAAATAACTAATTAGGAGGACCACTATGCATCTTTCAAAATTCGTTCGTTTCCTTAAGCTTTGAATTTAATTACACATTTGGCTTAAACTGTTATTCGTAAATAGTGGTAACCGCTACTCATAAATTTAGTTTAATGTTATAAATGGTGACTATTAAATTAATTATAATGTTTGAAATCACTTCCGTTGGAATCGGAAAGATAGTTGCTGAGATATGGAAACGGAGCAGAGTTAGAGAAAAAACCTTGAAGGACGGGCCGGGAGGGGGGGGGGAGGGGCGTTGTTCAAGTGTCCTTTAGCAAATAACTAATTAGGAGGATCACAATACATCTTTAATGATTGATTCATTTGGTTAAGCTAGGAACTTAATTTGAAATTTGGCTTACTACTTTTACACTACTATTCGGAAATTCTGGTAACTGCTTTCTAGAAATACACCTTGAAGCTTAAATGTAATTAGACCCTTGTCCCTCTTAATTCCCGCAAATATAAAAAAGAATCTGTTAAATAAAGTTTTCTGTATTAACAATCTCCATCATAATAATAAATGTCATGTAAAAAAAATCTTAAACCCGACTAATTGTCATGAAGAAAAATATGCCTGCAAAATATTTCAATCAGTGGGACGTATGTGTAATTTGTCACGTACAGGTGGCGTGACATTCGCATGGCTCCTCTACGCTAATAACTTCAATCCATGTTGACACTATTTAGTTAGAAATCCTTATTTGTGCATCGCTACTCTGGTTTATTTAATTACTTCTGTGAAGAATCGATGCAACCAACTAGTGAACCAACCAACCCAAGAGAATAAAAGCGTATTTTTAATGAGAGTTCTTTGTGCATTTTAATTAATATTTCAGAAAGTAATTAAAATATTAAAATTCTGAAGTAATGTTGCACCAGGAGAGGGTTTGGACTACCTAAATCTAAATTTCCAGCCTTCTAGGTGGGCCAGATTTTCCTAGCCATCACCAACAGACACACACACACACACACACACAGACACACAGAGCGAAACTTTCTTTTATTAGTTTAGATTGCATGAACCCATTATCAACGCAGTTATTAGGTAGCTTTCAATACAAAAAAGTATAAAGCTACCTATTGCAGCCGTTCGGAGGAAAGCAGTTCCGGAAAATTTCCATATATTTTCACCGATCATGACCCCCAGACCCCAAAACCACCCTCCGTTCAAATGTTGATTTATATATATATATATATATATATATATATATATATATATATATAACCTATGTCATACGATAACGCTCGTATTTATAAATCAATTTTGATGAAACTAATTGTGTGTATTAAGCTCACCAATGTCTCGACCGAGTTCGTTGGCCAGCTTGGTCCGCCATTTTGTTTCAAGATGGCGGCCATTTAAAAATTTAAAACTAAAATAAACGTACAAAAAAGTTAAAAATTCAAATTTATTTTTTAATTAAGTGTTAGGCCTTGATATAAGGATTCCAGAGCATTTTTTGTTTTACCTCTATCTTAAAAAATGGCTGAGATAGAGCAGTTTGAAATTCTAGGGTGGCTGACATTTTGAAATAAAACAGCACATTAACGCGATTACTCACAAATTATTTTCTTTCATTGTTGTAATAATTTTCCCAATCATACGCATGGAACTATATATTCATATCCGTTAACGCCAAATTCTCGCCGAAATTGGCGACATTTGGCGAAATATCGCCAAATTTGGCGACCAAAATAAGTCTTCATAAATGAAGCCAATTTGGCTATTGCTCAATAATTTGGCGAATTTCTTATTCAAATTCAGTATTAACGAATCTTTTGTAAACGTTTTCTTTGCATTTTAACTTGCTGTTTTCGTGTAACATTAGCTAAAATTTTAAAACGAAGATATGGGAAAGCTACCTTTTCCTCCCGGTACAGGCCGGAAGGACTTTTTTCTCTTCAAAATGAAAATAATGCATTTCACACCACTTGTTTAGAATATAAATTTGTGCCTTATATTATCGAGGAGTTTTTGTCAACGAAGAAACAAAATATTTCGCTTCAGAATTACTGGCGTGCAAAAAAACATAAGTATTAGCCGCCATGCTGTTCCAATAATGCAACGGTAATATTTAATGGGTTAAGTCAGAATCTACAATAAAACCTCGAGAACACATAATTGCTTCATAATGAAAAAAAAATCACCAAGTGTTTCGCTATTTTTCTTGTTTCTTTTAGAAAACAATTCATGCAGTTCTGCTAAATTACATGCTGAGCAAAATTCAGAAATTAATATTTTTTTTTAACTTTTCCCAAGAATTTAGTTTCGACACACTTTGATTCAGTAATTTTGCTTTCCCTGCCATACATCTTTTGGCAAAAATTAAACTCTTGCAGACCATTTAAATCAAATACTTAAAAATTCTGAATCCATTTTTTAACATTTTGAAATAGACTGCCATCATATGTAACAATCGTCTTAATTCTCTACATCATTAAAATGTATAATAGGTTTCAACAAAGTATCATCAAATAGAAGTTGCGGCATTTCATTTTTTGTACTACCAGAATTACTTCGTATGTTATCGTCAGAAATATTTTGATGATATAACGCTTGTATTATTTATGCTACTAGAATTTTCAACAATACCACTAGGCGTATCATTTATGCTTTTGCTTAAAATCTCAGTTCTACTTCATTGTTGTCATCACGCAAAATACTAATTTAAGAAGATTTAAATCGTAGAAATAAAAGATAACTCTGGCAGTTAACTCGTAAAAAAAAAAAAAAAAAATCGAAAAAAAAAAATTAAATTAGTGATGCTTAAGACATTGTCAATCGTAATTAATTCATTAATTGAAAAATCTTTTTTTTTCAATGATTACTACATTTAACAATACTATTATTTTATTAGTAATTTATTATTACTTAACTAATAGTAGGTTTGCTAAATTTTAAATAAGATTTATCACACAACTGTAAATCAATGTTTTAATGTTATATTTCTTCTTTAGGATGTTGACATCATCGTTTTTCCTGAATATGGAATAATTCCAGACATTGGCAACAGGAAAAAATTAAGAGAATACTTAGAATACATTCCAGATCCAAAAAAGAAAACTTCTAACCCTTGTAAAGAACTCTCAGAATTTTCCGATAGGCCCATTCTCTACATCCTGAGTTGTTTAGCTCGAGAAAACAACATGATAATTGTTGCAAACATGGGTGATATTCAGCCTTGCAAAGGTGAAAAAAACTGCCCAAAAGATGGAGCTTTCCACTTCAACACTAACGTTGCTTTCGGAAGAGATGGTGTGATACTTGCAAAATACCACAAAGAACATCTTTTTATAGAATCTGGCATGGATCTTCCACCATTCCAACAAGATCCGACATTCAAAACAGACTTCGGAAATTTTGCAATGTACGTGTGTTTCGACATTATATTTAAGAGAATAACAGATGTTGCTCACTGGAAAAATGTGACAGCAGTTCTATTACCTACGATGTGGTTAAATGCCTCTCCAATGTTTGCTTCTTTTCAGTATTTCGAATCATGGGCATTTGGAAATAATGTCACACTGCTCGCTGCTAACGGTCATTTATCAGGAATATCAGTTATAGGCAGTGGCATCTTCAAAGGTAGAGAAGGCGCACAGGTTTATACTTTCAATCCTGACGGAAATTCAAAGCTGCTGATATCTGATATTACAAATGAAAATCCTAGTCTTTCATCGATTTATATTGTAAACAAAGACAGCACGAAAGAATATTCTGAAGATGGAAAAGATGTTAGTAATGTATGTTCTAAAAAGGTTTTGAAACCATTTAAAAATGTTTATAAAGATTACAGATGCCTGGAAAGAGACACTACAAATTTCGTTTTGGCTAAATTAAATAAAACTAGCGACAAAATCAAGTTGTGCCACAACGGCATGTGTTGCTCGCTGGATTACACTAAAAATGATATACAGGAAGATTTTTATCTGGGAGTTTTCAACGGAAGCTACAACGCAAGCAATCGATATTTCTTTGCTGAAGAAAACTGCTTTGTCGCACGGTGTGATGAATTTAAGGGTAAGAAATGCGTGACTTTCCCCATGAGATCAAAAACAGTGTTTTACAGAGCTTACTTAAAGGCCAATTTCTCAACAAAATTCGTGTACCCAACAGTAATGGATAGCGGGATGAGATTAACACCCGTAAATCAATGGATCTACGAATCGGACGATAAAGCGTCTTCTGTAACTTTTGAAAATCCTTCGGGGAGAAATTTATTAATGGTTGGACTCAAAGCTCGTGCTTATCAAAGAGATCCCCCTTATGTAAAATAAGCAACATTCAAAGTCTATATATATATATATATATATATATTAATTCAGCTTATTATAATAAATTTTATTCTTATAAGCAGAAAATATTGCTATTGTTGTTATCGAGATAATAATTGCAATAAAGTTATTTTGATTTTATATCGCTTAGTTTAATCTTTTTTCAGGGGATGTATATCGAGTGCTGTATATCTTTAAATAAACTGAATAAGATGCTTATTCTAAGTGAATTTTACTATTGTAATTAATACATTTATTAATAATTATATAAAACTTTTTAAAAAATTGCGCTCAGAATGCATATACAGTGTAAAAAGCTATTACACTAAAAAAAATTATTTATTTATATAATTGTATTTTATTTAAAAACTGGAAAGGCCCGCGGCTTTGAGCGCATGAACAAAGAGCACACTTGTAGAATACGTTGTCACGTACGAATGTTGAATACGTTGAAATACGTTGAATACGTACCATGTGTAACAGGAAGTGAAAATAACATTGCTATTACTATTAAAAATAATTAAAATAATAAGTAATAATTAAAAGAGAAAATCTTCATTCTGACTCATTTGCAACCTCCCCTTTGCGATGAACGGAGGAAATTTTGTCTATTTCTGAATTATGTCCACAAACTATCCGACGATCAAAATATTTTTCAAATAGTTTTGTGTAATTTCAGAATAATCGTGATTTCAGACCTTTTTCGCCTCATTTCACCCTAAACCGTTCTTAATGAGCATTTACGTCTTAAAAGTAATGCCCATTTCAAATTAAACTTCTGTTCCTAACAGATGGTTTCAAAGAAATTGGTAATTTTAGAGCATTTTTCGTTCTTGCACCTGCTTGAAAGCAAGGGTGCAGAGATTTAAATAAGAAAAATAAGACTTCGTTTAAAGTCAGACTTTATTGATAATCAGTCACCATTATAATGCTGAAATATTTTCTAGAATCAGTTCAGCAATTTTAAAGTAATCGTGATTAGAAAATGTTCTGCTGATTTCACCTTTTACTTTCCCATCATACGTAGTATAGGATAAATCTTGTAATCGTTTTGAAAATCAACAAAATTTTTTGACGGATTTACACGTTTCAGACACTGGAGATTCCGAAAAACATATTTTTAGAAAACAAAAATTTGCCGTCTGTGTGTGTGTCTGTAAACGCTGTATCTCCCGAACACATTGAGATAGAGACTTGAAATTTGGTATGAGCTGAGTATGTAATAATGGGAAGAAGAAGCTTATCGAATTTTAGTAACCTCGACTATCCGGAACTATTTTTTTCAAACTCTTGACGCATTCGTTCTGATAAAAGGTATATAAAAATTTTCGAAATTGTTTTATTATTATTATTATTATTATTATTATTATTATTATTTTAAGAAGTGAATAAAAAGATAACAAAAAACAAATTTTTCATTAAGAATAAAGTCGATCGAATAACTGGTTGCCGAGATATTTGTAATCACATTTACCACACTCTTCAATTTTTCATGATCCTGTATTTCATTCAAATTTCAATTAAAAGATATACTTTAATTAGTAAAGAAACGCTTAATTCGACACAGTAAACTATCAGTTAATAGAATTATCATTTTTAGAGTTATAAGGTTAGTTCTCTTACGCAATTCAGTAATAGAGCATTTAAAGTTTATGACGTCATCAAGCCTCGATTTTATTCGAATTGCAATGCATTTTATAAATAGTTTACACATTTTTATTTTAATATTTTACATTATGCATATTCATGATGGCTAAGTATTACGGTGGCCCCCAACGACTAGTTTAACTTTCGATATTTTTAAAAAACCTCTCTCTGCGAGCATTTGTCTTACAAATACCCACCATGTCAAATTTCAAGTTTCTAGACTTTACAAATTTTAAAAAATCGTAATTTTAGAATGTTTTCTCTCCTACAACCCCTAGAAGGTGGAGATATATGACTGAATAAAAATAATCTAACATTTAGGCACATATAGTCATCATTATAATGCTGAAAGAATTTTCGAAATCGGTTCGGTAGTTTCGGAGTAATTGAAATTTTAGAAAACTTTCTGCTCATTTCACCATTTTAGATTACGAATTTTTTGAAAATTATTCTCTGTGTTTCCTCTTAAAAGTAACCACCATGTTGATTTTCAAGTTTTAAGCTCTATAACAATTACAAAGAAATTTTCGAACGTGTTTCGATTTGCACCCCCCTTGAGGCAAGTGTACCAAAGTAGAAAGTAGCGTATGTTGGAGTAGAGACTGTCACCATCAGTTTGCTTCAATTAAAATTTTAATACGTTCGGTAGTTTCAAAGACTGCCTCCTTCAAACGAACAAACGTTTCTTCTTTAATATTAGTATAATAAATATAAAAAAGCATATAATTTATAATCAGAAATTGTATATTATAATAATTAGAAAACGATATTATAAAGCAAAAAACATGTCCGTGTGTAACGCTGATGATGGCAAGCCTTTGTGGCAACTACCTGACTCATAAATTAAGATTTTACTGCAATTTTTTTAACACCTAAACTGCACACAATTTCAATTTTTACACCATCAAATAAAAACAAGAACGAAAAAATCATGCGTCAAGCATAGATTATGTAACACTTTCCAACGCTTCCAAAATAATTTTACAAATCATACCGTTTAATAAGCTGAAAGATAACATCTAAGTAAACAATTTGGAAAACGCATAACATATTTTAAAACATAATTTCAGTAATTTCCAACATATACAATATTCGGAAAAATATCCAAATACTTTTATTCAGCCCTGTATATGATCTATAGATTTGTATATATACTACATAGGATGCTAAATTTTAGTTCAGTTAGGAAACGCGTAGCACAGTTTAAAATTCTCCTTCTGGAGTTTTTGTCAATAAACGGAAATGTGTTCGCTAACTTTTGTGCTTCCCTGTATAGGATCTACAGAATTTATACACACCACGTAATAGGCAAAAAGTGAGTTAAATTTAAAGTCGTGTTCAGTAACTTAAAACGCACTTCCAGGAATTATTGTTAACAGACAGTAGAGAATTCTTTTGTGTGTCCCTGTAAATGAACAATGACTGCTATACACACACTATTCTGTAGTAAGCCTCTTGTAGTGCACCTTAGTGATATATATAAATTTTAATGCGTTTAAAATAGTGAAACATTATTTAATTAAACCGCAGACGATTTTTCTCCATAGAAGTAATGTAACAGAATTTTTTTGACTGTCCCTGTAAAGTAACTATAAGTGCTATGCACATCCTATTCCATTATTAAGCTTCTTGTAATGCACCTTAGTGATATATATCAATTACAATGTGTTTGAAATTGTGTAACATCATTAAAATAAACCGAAAATGATTTTTTCCCATAGACCGCAATGTAACGGAATTCTTTTGAGTGTCCCTGTAAAAAAAAAACTATAAGTGCTACACACTTAAGTTGAAATAGGGAACATGCTATAGATAACGACACTAACATATAAAAATTGCAGAGCAATCCGAGCATATTTACGTGAGTTAGAGCACGGCCATACGGCCATACGGCAGACAAACCGAAGTCATAAACACTTTTCAACTAGGTTGGAAAGTGTTAATAACAAATGTACTTTCAAAAGCAATTTTTTTGAAAACTGTATCTGAATGTACTGATTTTTTATGGATTTTAAAATAAATATTTAGTATTTTTTTTTCATAATTTATCTCTATCGTGTACAGCTGGATTACGGAAGATACCCTTTGCACTTAAAACAACATAAATAGTTCAGCATTTGATTCCAGCCGATAATCCATAACGAAATTAACACTTCCTCAATCAATAAAAAATAAGATAGAATAAATAAAATAAAATAAATAAAACACAAATGTAACAGATATGTCATTGGGCTTGCGTGCTTAAACACTGAAATACGCAAAAAATAACTGTTGATTTTACAGTATAAAACTGGCAGCTGCCGCGCAAGCAGTTAATACGCTACCGCGCATGCGCGGTAGCGTATTACTGCTTGCGCGGCAGCGTATTACTGCTTATTTTACTGTTTAATACTGTTAATTTTACGGTATAATACTGGCAGCTGGGTGCCAGTTTTATACTGCAAAATCAACAATTATTTTTTGCAGTGAATGAATTAGGTATCATTCGAAAGGCTTTTGAAATGGCTTCTGACATAGTGCACTCACATTTCGTTAAAACATGTTTTTTGAATAAAAATTAAATCAGCATTGTTTTCATAAATGAAATGAAAGAGCTTACTCAAATCAATATATGCCACAAAAATAAAATACTGTATTATATCACGCTGAGCAAAAAAAAAAAATTAAATAGTACAAAACAGATAAAGTGTGATGTCTCCGCACGTATTTATTTTATATTTATGATTAAAAAGAAAAATAGAAATGTTTAAAAGAAAAGGACGATTGATCGAAGCAAGTGGTATTTCATGTGTAACGTAAAAGATATTCTTTGTAATATTAGATTAAACTGTATTTTATTTTTATTCGATTTATTTTTCTTTGTGCCATGTTTTTCTCGAAATGGATGACGTCATCTTCTAACGCAGTTAAAATACGATTTTTAATTTTTAATTTTTTTTTTCCTTCTCGCGCGTGCCTTTTCTTTGATCAAATTTTGCTGTAACTTTGATGTAATAAATGAGATGATATTCTGGCTTGAATAATGTCGTTCGCAGATATTTTTAATCCTTAATTTTTATTTAGAAATTTAAACCTGGATCTAAAGAAATTAGATATTGCTAAAAAATATTAAACAGCAGTGAGAAATTCTCACACGCGGGTCCACTGGTTATTAGCATAACCTTATAATAAAATTTCTGAATTCGCACTGCTTAGTTGTACTTAGGTATATAATTTCGGTCAAGGGTAGGAGAAGATTTTCAGAAAATCTTATTACTTACCCATCATACGTATAGTATAGAGTAAATCTTGCAATCGTTTTAAAAATAGTTTTTTTTTGACGGATTTACACGTTTTAGACACTGGAAAATCCGAAAGACATATTTTTAGAAGAAAAATATTTGCCGTCCGTCTGTCTGTGTGTGTGTCTGTAAACGCTCTATCTCCCGAACAAATTGAGATATAGACTTGAAATTTGGTATATACTTAGTATCTAATAATGGAAAGAAGCTTATTGGATTTCAGTAGCCTCGATTATCCGGAACTATTTTTCTCGGACTCTCGAAATATTCGTTCTGATAAAAAAATTTCGAAATTGTTTATTTTAAAAAGTGAATATAAAAGACAATAAAAAAACATAAATTTTGCATAAAGAATGAAATCGATCGAATAATTAGTTGCTCAGATATTTAGAATAATAATTTCCACACTGCTCGATTCTTTCGTGACCCTGTATTCCATTCAAATCGCAATTCAAAGATATATTTTAATTGAAAGTGAGACGCTTAATCCGACGCAATAAACTGTTAATTAATAGGATTATCATTTTTGGAGTTATAAGGATGTTTCTTTTACGCAATTCAGTAATAGAGCATTTAAAGTTTATGACGTCATCAAGCCACGATTTTATTCGAATTGCAATGCATTTTACAAATAGTTTACACGTTTTATTTTCATATTTTATGTTATGCATATCCATGATGGGCAAGTATTACGGTGGCCCCCAACGGCTAGTTACCCAAGGATTGATTTTCCCAGTCACAGCAAGGTACAACGTGCATTAGTTGAAAATTGTTAGGGCAAAATTGCTGCGCGAATTGCAAAAAATAAGTTATTACTACAATGCACTTTCGTAAGAACAGTTTTATAATCTTTTTAAAATATAAAATTAAGAAATATATACAACACAGAAAACTTTAGTGTAGAATAAGAACTTGGTGCCGTGTTGACATTGTTGCAGTTGGGAGAGTTGCAAAATACGGCTAAGGAATTAAAATATAAAGTTTTTGGTATATTTTCCATAGCCTTGTCACCGTCTGATTTATGGCAGGGCATTCGGGGCACGGGCATTCGGCTCCCTATTTTCCGGGGCCCCAAATGCTACTGAAGATTTTTAAATTATTGGACAAAATCTGATGAAGTTTTAACTATTAAAAAACAAAATTAATATGGAAAAATTTGTTTATTTTTTTTTCACTTAAAAATAACTTTTTAAGGGCTACATCACTCACGCGAAAACACCTGCTCTCTAATGTTAATCCTATGGTAGAAATTTAAAAAAAAAAAAATTTAAATATGTCTTTTTGCATTTCAATATTTTTAAAATATTTTTTTTTTCCATGGGATATTTGAGGTCGATCGCTACAAAGGCCGTTTTTTACTTTTTCTATTTTGTTTAGAGTTTTTTTTTTTTTTTTTTAGAATATTTTCACTTTCGGAACCGATTTCGAAAGATTGAAAAATCGTCAGCGAGATAGAACACTTGAGATTATGAGGATGTTATAAAAACTTTTACTGCTAAAAAATGGAGAAGAAAATTTATAAAACATCATTAAATATCATAAAATTATTAAAGTTAGTAGTGGTTATCTTAATAAGTACCGCTTTCAATAATATATTTTTTAACTCAAGGCCGCAGGCCGCAGTAAGTATAGGTGCAAGGGTGCCACATAAGCATCTGTGCATAGGGCCCCAAAACTTGTAAACCGGTCTCTGAGCCTTGGAAGTTTTTAAAAATGCCTAAAACTTCACTCGCCCTGTCAAAAAATTCACTTGCCCGTGGCGAATAGAGTGATAATGTAATTTCCCACCCGATTCCGGTGTTACCGTAAAGTATATTGAAAATAAAAGCATTCTAAGCGATTAATTTTCTAATGTTACTCATTTCCTTAAATGTTTTAATAACGCACTTGTGCAACTAAATTTTTCTGTAATCTGCCTTTAATTTTAAATGTCCGTTGTGTGAACTTTATCGGAATCATTAACATAGAAAGTTTTACAAAATTTGTTCTACTCACATTATACTTTCGCTTTCACGTTCAGAAAACGGGTTTTTGGCCTTGCAAGCTGCAAAGGAAATACCTTAGATAAATTGTCAATATAATAGTGTAATATTTACTATCAGCGACATACTGGTGTCCGAATGCATTGCAAGTAACATCAAGTAAGTACATTTTCCTTTAACTTTATACCCCCCAGGGTATACCTTATTTATGTATTCACGGGCTTCGCAACCCCGGGCACCTGAGCGATCTTCCTATTTTCTTTTTTCCTCTTGTCTAATCTTTCTTCTTTGTTTCACTCTCATTGTGGTTTCCTCTTCTGAGGTGAGGGCGATTCTGCATGAGTCGATATCATCCTGTTTATATCGACTCATGGAGAATTGTAAACCATTCACGAGTTTGCCGTGCGTGGCGACCCATGTCCCTGGAAAGGGGGATCCTGGCAGTTGAGGGAAACCAACACACTGCTTTGGCCTCTGCTTCAGGTAGACGGGTGGTGCATATTGGTCCCGTATGCACCAATCGGGTGGTCAGCTGACTTGTCACTGGCTGGGGATCAAGTGAGCAGGCACATACTAGTCATTTCGTTAAAGGTTGAAACTGAAATAGGTGTGTCTTGTGAACGTATGGTCCCTGGTTAGCACTGGTGCACGAATGTGCATCCCCTTTTTGGGCTCGGTAGTGGGTGGTGCAGCCGGGGTCTGAATTCCTTTTCTCTTTAATATGGATGGAAATAATTCACTTCCTTCTATTTCTCTCCCATGTGGAGAGCAACAATCTGTACAGAACAATTCCTTCACACGTTTTTTTTTTGTAATAAAACGCACTGATAGTCTCTCTGATAGTTCTTTTAAGGGAACTTCACCTTTTTCGTATTGCAAAAACGTTTCAATCTGTATTCGGAGATGGTTATTTACTTTAAAAATTACAGTCTGGGGATTTGCTTGTTGAGGTTTCCTCAGCCAAATATTCACAATTTCTCTCAAATTGCAAAGAAATAGGCTCTTTTTCTGTTTCTCTTCAGGCCCATCAAACTCTAAATACAAGTCGTGGTGTAATATCAGAACCAGAACTTTTACTCTCTACAAAAGATGAACTTCTACAAAATTTAAAAGACGAAAATGTCATAGATGCACGCCGTATTACTATCCGTCGGAATGGGCAAGTACTTCCCACAAAGCACATCATTCTGACTTTCAATAGCCCTACTTTGCCAACTAGAATTAAAGCTGCGTACCTGAGCTGTCCTGTCCGACCTTTCATTCTTAATCCACTCCGTTGTTTTAAATGTAAGCGTTATGGTCATACTACTGCTACCTGTCATGGTGCTGTTACCAGCGCACGTTGTGCAGAAGTCGGCCACGATGGTAAGTCATGCGAAAAGCTTGAACGCTGTACAAACTGTAAGGATGACCATACAGCATACTCACGCTCTTGACCAAACTGGATTCGTGAGAAAGAAATTCTTGCTGTCAAAATCACTCAAAACTTTCTTATCCTGAAGCACGAAAACTTGTTGATTCCAGAACACCATCTATAGGAGTTTCTTATTCTAGTTTACTCAAGCGACAATCAAAATCCATAAGACATATAAGCACCCAAACTGATTTCTCATTACCACCAAATGAGTCTTCTATTACACTAACCAGCACTATAAAGAAAAAACCCGTAGTACGTATTGTTCAGCTAGAATAAGACCCCTGCCTGCACTGCAACTTTTGCCACCATCATCAGAACCTGTGAAAATAGAATATTCTCAGTATCCATCTAAACAGTCAACCGAACATGAGTCAGGTCAAACTTCAGTTTCGTTCTCCCAACAAATTGGGAAAACCTGTTTCTGCTACACAAAAACCAAAACGAAAATCATGTGCACAGAAAGAGAGTAAGAAAACCTCAACCCAAGCCTCTTCACAGTGGAAAACTGTGAAGGGAAGAAACAAGAAAGCCTGTTTTGGTACATCGCTCCTTAATAAAAATGATTCAAAACAGCTGCTGCACTATGCAGAGGAAGCTATGGATTCAGAGTCTTACAGTTCTGACTCAAATGAGGATGATAATACTGTTTTTGAGGTATTTGAGCCTACGTGATTTTAAATATATTTTTGCTCGAAAATTTGAACATTTTACCAAATGTTAGTTTAGACATTGTTTATATTTTAATTGTGAAAACTTCTGTTTATTTTCTTTTAAACGTTGTGTTATATTGTCATTGAATGATTTTAATTATACATTTATCACCATATCACTCTTTTCATTTAAATGTTATTTTCATTCATTTTATTTTTATGACGAAGTTTTAAATCGTTTTTATATTTCAACTTTACGTTCTTATTTTAATCTTTTTTTGGCGCAGCATGTCCCTACAGAGATTTGTGCCATAAAACCCCAATCAACCAACCAACCAACCTTAAACTTTATAATTGCACTGCACAGTTGGTAGTCGGCGGGGAGGAAGTGATGCTCTAAATCTAAACAGTCCTGTTATTCTATTTTTATAAAGGGTCACAGTTTTGAAATGTAAGGCTTATACTAGCGATGGGTTCGGACTCCGAGTCCAACGATTTAAAATTCGTGCTCGGAACATTTTCTGTCATCGCAGTTTCGTCAACGTTTCATGATTTTCAGGTCCCCGAAACTCTGTTTAAAATAGCAAATTGGTTATTTATACCTAGCCACTGGCAGAAATCCACAAAAATCACAATTCTAATTCTTTTAAAATGTCATTGTATAATTATGGCCGAAAGATATGAGTTCTGTTTTCCAGTCATTTTGGAAAAGCTCTTCGAGTAGAAAACGAGGATAGACAAGGGACATCCCAAGGCTTCAGAATCAGACACAATGTTTCTTTTTACATTCCACCAATAACTATTGCCTTCCAAACTGATTTTTAAAGGACTATAAACACTTTAAGATAATCTGAATTTATTCTAGTTTCTCATAGCAATGTCAGCCACTCTCACAGGGGCGCCATTTCGGGGGGGCTGGGGGGGGTAACCGCCCCCCCCCAAGAAATCTGAAATTTCAGAAAATTTATCAGTTTTTACAGGCTAGACTAGCGATGCAAAACCTGTGGCCCGCGATGAGTTTACTGGTGGCTCGGGAATCAATTTCGCCGATCGGACGCGAAAAAGTCGCGAATTTCGTCAAATTTCGCCGATTGGACGCGTAAAAATCGCGAATTTTGCCAATCGGGCCCGTAAAAATCGCGAATTTTGCCGATTGGGTGCGTATAAATCGCGAATTTTGCCGATCGGATGCGTATAAATCGTGAATTTTTCATATCGGGTGCGTATAAATCGTAAATTTCGCCGATCGTGTGCGTAAAAATCTCGAATATCGCCAATCGGGCGAGTAAAAAACATGAATTTTACTGATCGGGTGCGTATAAATTATAAATTTTGCCGATCGGACGCGTAAAAATCGTAAATTTTGCCGATCGAGCACGTAAAAATCGCGAATTTTGCCGATCGGGTGCGTATAAATCGCGAATTTTGCCGGTAGGGTGCATATAAATCGTAAATTTCGCCGATCGGGTGTGAAAAAAATCATAAATTTCACCGATCGTGTGCGAAAAAATCACAAATTTCGCTGATCGGGCGCGAAAAAATCGTAAATTTTGCCGAACGGGCGCATAAAAATCATGAATTTCGTCAATGACTAGGGAAAAACTGCGAATATTGTAAATTTTTTCCATCCTTGCCAACTGAATTGGATTATGTTGACTAAGGAGGTGGTTGAGTATAGGGGGCTAACCCTCTTTTTAAAATTAGCATTTTTATGAACTTTTAGGCCGATCCTCCTCCTCCTTCCCCAAAACAAAATTTTGTCCACACTACGGATTTTGGCTCTCGACAATCCAGTCATTTTTGTGACTGGTCTACCTCTTATAAATGTTGTGCACCCCTACTTGATATCCACATTTTATGACTGAATATGTTAAGAAGTACAATTTAGAGTAATATGTTTCTCCTTCTTTCCACCTTCTTTCTTGAAAACACAATTTTTTTTTCCGGCACTGGCAACCTTTAAAGCTAAATTTACTCCTTCAAATAAGGTCAAAGAGTATTTTCACTCTTTGAAAATAATCTTAACTATATCTCTTTTATAAATACAAATGTAAACTGTTGATATATCCTTCCCCACAAAACTGAATATGTTGACTGGGAAGGAAGGAACCCAGGGGGCTAAAACTACCTTTCCGAAATTGATGTTTTTTTAAAAATCTAATTGTAGATTTAGATCCCCCCCCCCACCCCCTCCGCCTTAAACATTGAAATGTTTTCTAAAGCCTTGCAATTGCGACATTCTATAAGTGGGACATTTATTATTAATGAGTATTTTGGCTAGTTTTAGAAATATATGCGAGAAAAAAATATATGAATTGCTTCTGAGCTGTGTACAGCAGTATTAAAAGAAAACTCGTTATCCCCAAGGCTAGAATTTTAGTGATAAATTTTCTCTTTAGCCAAAAATTTAAGGGGAAATTTTATATTTTTTTTTCGGGGGCAGGGGGTGGGGGTGTATATTCAATTTCCTAATTATATGATTTGTTAATCCTTATATATTATTTCTCCTGTCAACATCCCTTTTACTCAGAAAATATAAAACGCAGAACAACGAATGAGATACCATATGAAAGGTTTTAGAACAGGCTTCTGACATAGCCCGCTTAGCATTTCGTTAAAATATGTTTTTGATTAAAAATTGCTGATAATCAAAAATTAAATCTGCATTGATTTCATGAAAGAAATGAAAGGTTTTCTGAAATCAGTGTTGCCACAAAAAATAAAATACTGCATTATCGTATGACGTCATCCTCTAATGCAATTAAAATATGATTGTTAATTTATTTCTTGCGCGTGCTTTTTGAAAAAATATAGAGCATCGGGTTTTTAATTTAATTTTTACGCGTGCGTCACTTATTGTTTATTTATTTCTTTTTTTAATCATGGCTGCGTAAATGCGTACTGTATCGGAGAACCAGTAGATTACGTAATTTAAGGATTATCTTCCATTATACAGTTCATTAGGATTTACAAAAATTGTAAATATTTATTTTTTAATATTTCAGTAAGCTGTTAACATGCCAGCGAAGTCTGATGTCACTTAAATGGCTGCTGGACCACAAAGTTTGAACGCCCCATGTTTAAGTTCACATAGGCTTTCAAAAAAGTGGTGTACCAAATATTGATTTACGTATTCAAGACATTTCTTTAACAGTTTTGCAAAATCTGAGGAAATGCTTTCGGCACAGATGTCATATACGCGCCACATTGGCGCGATTTTCCTCCCGCTAATTTGGCGAAAACTTTGCTTATTTACTTTTGTTTGTTTACTTTGTTTATTTACTTTTTAAACGTTGTCTATTTACTTTATTTCGTATTTTAATTCTATAAATTATTGTTTTTATGTATATCCACACTTATTTATATCAAACTATCATTTATTTATTTGTATTTCCTTTTTTAAAAATAATAGAAGCTATTTAATTTATTACGTTATTTTACTTTTATATTGAAATAAAATATCACGTGCTATTATTGTATGCTATTTGTAACTAATATTCAAAAACAAAATTTTCGCCAAATCTCTTGGGGAAAAAATCGTGCCAATGTGGTGAGTTGAGTATATGACATCTGTGCCATGCTGGCATATAAATTCCCCAAACATCTGATTCAGTGTTTAATTTTTTTTTTAATTTTTTTTTTCAGTATAGGGGTCTTGGCAACCTAGAGAAATAACCTTGGCGAGATAAGAAAATTTGGCAAAATATTTTTTGGCAATCTATTCGCACAAGCAACCAATGTATATTTCATTTGTCAACATCCTTTTTTCTATGCACATACAAAACATACAACGATGAATGAGGTATTCGAAAAGTTTTTGAACAAGTTTCTGAGAAAGTACAACTGCATTTCGTTAAAACGCGGTGACTAAATTAAAAAAAAAACAGTTAATTAAAAATTAGCGCTAAAACGTACCAGGAAATAATCTCAAAGATTGCAGTGCGAAAGCTTCGCACGGGTCCTTCTGGTTTTGTTTTATTAGTGTCACATTATATTTACTCCAATCGTTATAATGCTATTAAATCATTTGCTTTATTAAATGATATTATATATACAGTATGCTCTTAAAAATCTTGTGATGTGGTATCACATATATTTTTCTTAAATTAATCCTTTTCTTTAATTTTCAGTTTAAACTAACTTTTAAATACTTAGTCATTTTATCCTAACTTTTATTTCAGCTCCCGCCGTAATTTTCCTCCATTAAAAGAAAATATATTTAACATATGTCCTTAATCAATAAAACTTTCTCACATAGATAGAATTCATTTAAACGATTAATCACCCTCACTAGATATCCAAAAAAAAAAAAAAGGAAAAGAGATAAAGATTGACTTTGTATTCGGTCTGCATTTTATTTCTCATTCTGCCCAACGTTCGTTAGAAATGTCTGTGTCTGCTTAATTTTTGAGTTTAGCCTTTCCAGTAAAATCCTAAACATTTTCCAGTACATGAGAATTGTTTTGTCTACTTCAGCTAGATTCTCAAAACTTTGCTCTCAACGTACATTTGGCATTCACATTCTTGTTGGCTCACTTTTTAGGACTGCTATTCTGGTACCCCTGTCCTGTAATTCAAAAATTCTCCTAATTGCCTAATGCGTAACTGATAATTTTTAGCTTATATGACATCATTCATTTTCATATGCTCTTTCGCCAATTTCATGTTGCCAATATGTGTATGGCATGAAAATCGACATGTGCCGGAGGGCTCATTCTCTCTCTCGCACGCTCCTCTGATAAGAAGTTAATAATGTAAGCTCACGTTGGTTAAAATGCTCTCAGGCACCATCCCATCCCTTTATGTACGTACTTTGTAATCGTACGCTTATAATTTAAAGTTTAATAAACTAATATCGTAAAGAATCTTTTCAGAGCATTTAATTCTACAGCCTACTGCCTTTTTATGTTACTTTCAGTGGATGCATATCACCTGGATTATTTTTCACGCAATGTACTTTTAAACACGTAGATTCCCTTTACCATAGCCTGACACTAGAGTCCTGTCCAGATTTGGTTGTAACCGACCCGAATCCTGACTTTAATCCGATAGACTTCAAGCCGAATCCGAAATATTCATACTTGAACCCCCGAAGTGAAAGAAAATGAATGTATATTTTAATACATTTGTGGAAAAGTAATCTACAAGTTTACCGCTTATGTGCAAAAAATAACACATATATACACCCATTAATATTCAAATATACTATAGTTTTTTCATTTGAAAATTATTCAAAACCTCCTTTTGTATAATCGGTTCATCTCGAACCCGAATCGAAAGAGTCAAAGCATAACCCGAAGCGTATAAAGTTTACTCGACCTGCAAAAAAAAAAAAAAAAAAAAAAAAAAAAAAAAAAAAAAAAAATGAATCAACCAAACCCAAAACGAAATGCATTTCGGGTAGCCGATGCAGAACTAATTTCCAGTAAACCCGGAAACGTCCAAAAAAATTTAATTGACCGCAACCCCGCCCGAAATGAAAGAAAATTAATCCATATTTCAATATGATTTGGAAAAGTGTAGACTACAATTATATCTTTAATAACAATTTTATCTTTTATGTAGAAAAATTATTTTTTTTTCATCTGAAAATATTTAGTATTTCTTTGAAAACTCGGGCAACACGAACCCAACTCAAAATAGTGAAAACCCAACTTGAATCCGAAACAATTAACCCTTTGATAACGGGTGAGGATTGACTACTAATTTTGCATTAATCGTTCTACAATTTCCAAAAAAAATCCTTGTGACAGATTTCTCTTGAAAATATCCTAATATAAGTGTATGACAGATTTGAAAAAGTTGTACTAATAGAATAAAAAATAGTCCACTGGGACATCTATGCCCAACCGTAGTCAAATGTTCCAAATCAACCTGACCCGCAGCGAAAATAAGCCGCGTCAACCCGGCTCGATCCGTACTGCTGATTGGATCGTGTTGCCCCACCTAAGGCTCCTATATATACCTATGTATTAAAGGAGCCCTAGCCCTACCCAATACAGCAGCAAGGGACCTGAGACCAAGGGTTTTGCAGATTTCTGAATTGTATGGAATTTAGATCATAGTCTGAAGAGGAAGGCAGAAAATGACTGCGGACATCATTTTCTGCCATTATTTCAATTTTTACTGTTGTGGTGTTTTGGGGTTCTTTCTAAAACACAACTTACTTAAACTTAAAAAGCTCATTTATTACTCAATCTTCACTTGACAATTAAATATTTAGAAAAAAATAAGTATACCCTGATTAGCTCCACTGAAATCTGTTGCCATGGAAAAGGTAGCAAATTATATTAAACTAATCAAAATATCAAAACTTAAGAATCCGAATAGGTTAATACAACAATGATAATTTTGAACTCATCATTTTAAGACAATATTAAATGTAGTAAGGGGCAACAGATTTCTAAATCAAGTAGCATACTGGATTGCATAATAAAGAACACCCAACTCCACTCCAACTCGATCAAGCTCAAATCTCCATACACATTAAATTAACAAAAGTGTAATCATCATATAATTTGGAAAAATGCAGACAACCTGAAATTCCTCCAATATGAGGACCAAAAGGGGAAAGAGTTAAATCCGTTAATAGAATAGGGATATGATGATGTACTAAAATTTTAGAACAACCATAGAGATTCTGAACAAGATCCGATCGGTTAACCAAGAATCGTATAGTGGTGTATAATGACTGGATATTTTTTTTTTTTTTTTTTTTTTTTTTTTTTTTAATAAAACAATTTTGGTGTATATTTTAGAAAAACAATGTTTCTGAAAGAGGAGAGTTAAAGCTTAATTTAACATTTTATGAAATTAAATTTAATATTACTGTTTCACTTATTAATCTATCCATCCTTAAATCAAGATCAAAAATACGATTGTATAACATTGAGTGAACTTCAATTTATGTTCATTAAAACAGTCAGTTATGAATTTAAACTTAAGAAATTTTAAAGTCCTAATTTAATAAAGTTGAATTTTCTCTCCCTTTTTTTTTTTTTTTAATTAATCACAGAAAGGTTAGGCCATTCTTATAGGTCTACTGTGAATATAAAAAATTAATTATTTAGAGATTTATACAAAGAAAAACATACCAATTTTGATAATAAACAAAAAAAAAACACAATTTATTTGAACATTTAAAATAATGAAGCAACTAAGTTATCAAAAATAATCTTAATAAAACAATATAACAGCTGATCTTTTAAGTTGAAACCACTCACTGGTTACTTTTAAATTACACATCATATTTTTAAAATTACCATCATATTACCATTTAATGGTCGTTCAAACATACAAACATTATATATTAACCTACAGACTATTTCTGTTCATAATGTTTATTCTTATTGAAATTATCCAAAGATATTCATTTCACTTTTAAACTCTGGTATAGCAAACATATTTTTTTTTTTTTTTTTTTAAAGAGGTACAAATAAATAAAAAGAAAAACTATGCAAATAGTACTTACAACAGGTAGAGAGTTCTACAATTTTAGTCAATGGGCACTTAGGAGCATTTCCTCCTTTTTCAAAATCTGATGAAGCACTTAAGCTGGAGTATTCAGGCTGGGGAAAAATTCAGACGTGGTTTCAAGCTAACATTCATCAATCCTCTCATCTCACTGCATCACTTGCCATCAACTACTAGGTCCATCATCTAGTCCGGAGGGGAAAATCGTTCTACGGTCCAGAACTTCACCGTCGGAGTCAGTAATTTCACCATCCTGAAGCATGTGTTTTATTCGAAGATAGCCATCACCGTAACTCAGAACACTACGACTTCTAACGACCGGTTTAGTTCAATATCTATGATCACTTCTGATGGTTAAGAAGTCATAATCTTGGAGCGCCACTACGCCAAAAAAAAATAGGCTACACATATCTTCTTCTTAATTTCTCGTTAACAGTTATAGATCCGCAATTCGAAAATGCCCTTATAGCCTCTTTTCATCATAACATCATGATTTAGGATGGTTAATGTAGGGCCATCAATGCCCCACTCTCAAAAAAAAAATCTTCCAGAAACCTGTCCGCCTTCAACAACTTCGCGATCCAGCCCACAGGCCAATCTTCGAGCCCCGTAATAAGTCGAATTTTTTTTACGAGTCAAACGACAGGTCTCTTGGCCAAGCAACAAGTGTCGTAAACATTCATTCTCCCGCGCTGCTTGAAAAACGGGACCGATCCACTCTGCCAGGGGTACGGGAATGGAAACAAAAGGAAAAATGGACTCATCGTGAAGACTACAGCTTGCCGCTCCACTCTGCCGGCCGCTTCATGGGGGAAGGAAACCATGCATCAACCCCATGGCGTGTGCTGAAGGGGGTCCTGTTAGCCTCTGTTTACATGGGCGCCAGCTATCCGCCTGATAGCAGAGCCAATTGAAGCCTGACGTAAACTTACAAAGCCTAATTGCGTGTATAGTCCACTCATAAGATAACGTAATTCTTATACAGGGCGGTCGGTAATTCTTATATCAAAGTCAGACTAGATGACTCCAAATTTTCCACCTGTGCAGTCTACTGACAAAACATCCCTCCCTTGCTGTCTGCTTTTCGTAATTGAAAAACAGGAAGCTACGTTAGACTATAAACGTTGAAATTACTTTGCAAAAAGAAAAAGAAAGAAGAAAAAATAAAAACTGATTTTATTATAATTATTACAATTACTTTTATTTATTTAAATTTTTATTAGAAACAGAAAAAAAGAGTGCTTTTAAATAAATGTTGAGAAAGTGATTTAAATAATTAATGTAGATTAAAAAAAAAATTTTGTTGAAACCAACCGTAACAAGATTGCTCCCCCCGGCTAATTAAAAAAAAAATTTTTTTGAGAAAACAAATTATTTTTTTGAAAGGTAACTTGGTACCACATGGCATGCTGGGACCTCAACACTGAAAAAACTGACCCACAAACACAGATCATACATCGATCCGGGACGGGATCCAGAGAGTTCACCGCTGAAATACCACCCTGACAATATATTCCGGATATATACAACCAGAGCTCGCACATCCGTAGAAACCATTACCTAAAATATTGCCTGAAACATGACCATAAAAGAGTACTACCAGAGGAGGGACCACAAGGCTGATTTTACCACTAAAATGACCAAGATATTTTCTGCACCTGTAAAAGAACACATGTTCCACCTGATTGTGAAACCTCACTTCCCTACTACTGTCATTCCTACGCATAACTGCATCCTTCCTGAGACTTCTGGCAACAGAACTGTAAATAATACATAAATTGAATTTTGAAAAAAAAAAAATTAGCCGAAAAAGAAGAGAAGTGCCCACTGATTAATTGTCACTATACTGCTTATATACATAACTTCAATAATTGGCATCACAGTATATTACAACACTATCTATTAATGTAAATAAGTACTAGTAATATCATAGTTACAACACTGTAAATGTCAATGAAATTTGTAAAACACATATTAATTCTATTATACAAAAATACACAAGAGCAACTGGTGACACACAAAAAAAAATATATACATATACATCTGTAAGACACAAATTATGGTATCACAGACCATGTTAGAGAATTACGCACACAATTGTAACAATTTTATATGAGAACACATGTTTGTTTTCGAACACAGTCTAATGATTCGGGATATTATGTAGATTTTACAAATGCACGTACAAGTAATGTGCATGGGAAAGAGTATCTCTGCCTCTGTGCTACTTATAGAAAAAAGCAGTTTCGGGCCTTTGGGCACAACAGGGAAAACATTCCACAAAATAAAATAAAAAACAGGGGTGGTGACATATATCACCAGGAAGGAAAACACACATTCCACAAAAAAAAAGAAATAAACAGACCATGTTCTTTAGTGCAAATGGCTCTGGAGGTAAGGAGACCTTGATTTAAATTTTTCACCAAAGGTTCTAACATAACAATATCATTTTCCTTAATAAAATTTTCCTTATAACTTTTAACCTGGGCTAACATTTTTGACTGCGGGGGAATTGAAATTTTTGCTACATAACACAGCGAAACTTATATTTTTATTTTTATTGGTTTTTTCACTACTGCTATCTTCATTGCTCTCCTCCTCGACTTCAGGTACCTTATCCTCTATACTTACCAAATCTTCACTTTCATCAATATTACAAATTTCAGTAGTCTCTTCAGCTAAATTACCCTGAGTTACCTGACTCGCTGCTGAAAGAATGTTGTCGACACTTTGAATACTTGAAAAATTTTCAGTGTTATTACCCTCAGAGCTACCGCCTGATGTTGTTTGCATGCAAAAGTTCTGCGCAACACTTTCAACTTCCTTATCTGACTCAGTTTGAATGACTATCTCAACATCTTTTCCCATATTACTCAACTGCGGGTCCTGAACTACCATATTTTCACTACTATGATTCCCATTTTCAATATTAACTGAGTCATGAACTTTCTCACATGCACAATTTTCAGGAGGGCTATTGGCATTACTACTTTTTGAATTCTCCCCTACTTTGTTGACACATTTTATATTTACAGAATTATTTTTAACACAATCATTATTTATACAATTATTATTAGAATTTACACTATATACAGAGTTAGAAATATTTACAGAATTAGTAGCAAGACAAGTATTACACCCTGAAGTATTACTTGGGGTTTCTACGCTTTGTTTACATTGGCCTGAAACTGGCACTTTAAGAGCGACAGCATTTGTATCACAATTTATACTTGCCCGGTACTCTTTCAAAAATGGCATTCCCAAAATCATATTAAATTCCTCTGCTAATTTACCTTCCACTACATAGAATTCAGCTTGACATTGAACATTATCAAAAACAAATTTTAAAAATACTTTCTTATTTAGGTGAACTTTCTCACCGGTGACAGTCATAATGGGGATATTGCAATTCTCCATTTCAAAATTCTCTAAACAGTTACAATCAGTACCACTCAGGAGATTAATTGCAGAACCCGTGTCACATAATGCATTTAGGCAAACTTTATTTATGTAAATTCTTGCAGTTGGTAATGTATATGATTGGGGCTGAAACATACTATACACAGTTGGGGGGTCCAGGGGCCTGTTGGGGATCGACTTGACCACATCTGATCCGGCCACTAATAGTTTAAAGCCTCACTTTCATTGTTAGCTACTGGGGTGTTATTTACCGCCTGCTCTTCATTTCTGTTCGCAGCTGTGCTCCTATTGTTTTGGTAATAACCACCTCTTCTTCCCCTATATCCGCCTCGCTGATTGTGGTTCCCTCTAGGATTTTCACCTCTGTTTCTATAATTTTGCCCACGGCTCCTGAAATTTTGACCACCTCCCCTTCTAAAATTATAGTCGACAAAATTTAGTGGACAATCTCTGGCATAGTGGCCTTGTACGGAGCACCTATAGCAGGTTACGGGTCTTACCTCTTGGTTTTTCTCCTGTACATCCCTAGCCCTAAGATCAACTAAACTGTCTATCTTAGCTGCTAAAACATCAATTTGAGATTTTAGTTGGTCTATCTCCTTCTTTTGTGAGCTATCTTGCTGAAAAACTGCAGCACAGGGTAGGTTTTGGGTCAAATTAGGGTTGAGAATTTCCTCGCGGTGGTTGTAGAAAGGGTTAATGCTCCTATAAGCCTTTTCCTCAAGAAGCGCAATTTTGAGGACCTCTTCTGGGGATTGTGGATTTCTCGCAATTACCCCCTTTCGCACTTCTGGTGTAAGATTGCTCAACAGCATGGAGTGTAGTAGAGCCGTTCGGCTTTTATCGACTACTTCACCCTGGATACCTTCAATTACAAGGGCTCTTAATGACATATCATATGCCTTGTCATAAAACTCCTGAACACTCATATTGGGTGGCTGTTTAAAATTTAAAAAATGACTGAGGGCAACATCTGGTGTGGCCTGTGAAGTATAACTCTCTTTTAAGATTTTTAATAGCTCATCAGATGTTTTTGCTTTGTGAATTTTTATTCGCCTAGAAGCAGCTCCTGATAATCTAGCTAACAAAACGAATTTTTTTTCCTCCTCATTCCAGTCGAATAATTTGGCAAAACTCTCAAATTTCTCAGAAAAATCTGAGAAGCAGACTGAGCTGGCCTCTCCATTGAATAGGGGAATGTTTGACAAATTATCCACTAAAGCATTTTTTCGCTGAATAGTGGCAATTGCTTCCGAGTGCTTATCAGCCATAGTTAGAGTTAGAAAATGACAAACAAACCAAAAAGAAAATGAAAAAAGGGGGGGGGGACAACTTAAAAATGAGAAAAAGAGAGGGGAAAGGAAAACCTTATAAATACATAAAACTTAAGTACAGGACTATGCTTTTTGTAAATAAGAAAAGGTTATGCTCACAAGGCATAATTTTGACTGGGAATTGTAGCTTACTAGCACAGAGAGAGAGCCTAGACCTCTTTTTACACTTGAACATATAAATAAAATTTTAATTGCAAAAACACCCAGTTGCTCTTTGATACATAAATACATACAAGTAAAAAAAAATCAATAACCCAGAGACCGAATTGTTACGGCTCCATTTGTTGTGGTGTTTTGGGGTTCTTTCTAAAACACAACTTACTTAAACTTAAAAAGCTCATTTATTACTCAATCTTCACTTGACAATTAAATATTTAGAAAAAAATAAGTATACCCTGATTAGCTCCACTGAAATCTGTTGCCATGGAAAAGGTAGCAAATTATATTAAACTAATCAAAATATCAAAACTTAAGAATCCGAATAGGTTAATACAACAATGATAATTTTGAACTCATCATTTTAAGACAATATTAAATGTAGTAAGGGGCAACAGATTTCTAAATCAAGTAGCATACTGGATTGCATAATAAAGAACACCCAACTCCACTCCAACCCGATCAAGCTCAAATCTCCATACACATTAAATTAACAAAAGTGTAATCATCATATAATTTGGAAAAATGCAGACAACCTGAAATTCCTCCAATATGAGGACCAAAAGGGGAAAGAGTTAAATCCGTTAATAGAATAGGGATATGATGATGTACTAAAATTTTAGAACAACCATAGAGATTCTGAACAAGATCCGATCGGTTAACCAAGAATCGTATAGTGGTGTATAATGACTGGATATTTTTTTTTTTTTTTTTTTTTTAAATAAAACAATTTTGGTGTATATTTTAGAAAAACAATGTTTCTGAAAGAGGAGAGTTAAAGCTTAATTTAACATTTTATGAAATTAAATTTAATATTACTGTTTCACTTATTAATCTATCCATCCTTAAATCAAGATCAAAAATACGATTGTATAACATTGAGTGAACTTCAATTTATGTTCATTAAAACAGTCAGTTATGAATTTAAACTTAAGAAATTTTAAAGTCCTAATTTAATAAAGTTGAATTTTCTCTCCCTTTTTTTTTTTTTTAATTAATCACAGAAAGGTTAGGCCATTCTTATAGGTCTACTGTGAATATAAAAAATTAATTATTTAGAGATTTATACAAAGAAAAACATACCAATTTTGATAATAAACAAAAAAAAAAAACACAATTTATTTGAACATTTAAAATAATGAAGCAACTAAGTTATCAAAAATAATCTTAATAAAACAATATAACAGCTGATCTTTTAAGTTGAAACCACTCACTGGTTACTTTTAAATTACACATCATATTTTTAAAATTACCATCATATTACCATTCAATGGTCGTTCAAACATACAAACATTATATATTAACCTACAGACTATTTCTGTTCATAATGTTTATTCTTATTGAAATTATCCAAAGATATTCATTTCACTTTTAAACTCTGGTATAGCAAACATATTTTTTTTTTTTTTTTTTTTAAAGAGGTACAAATAAATAAAAAGAAAAACTATGCAAATAGTACTTACAACAGGTAGAGAGTTCTACAATTTTAGTCAATGGGCACTTAGGAGCATTTCCTCCTTTTTCAAAATCTGATGAAGCACTTAAGCTGGAGTATTCAGGCTGGGGAAAAATTCAGACGTGGTTTCAAGCTAACATTCATCAATCCTCTCATCTCACTGCATCACTTGCCATCAACTACTAGGTCCATCATCTAGTCCGGAGGGGAAAATCGTTCTACGGTCCAGAACTTCACCGTCGGAGTCAGTAATTTCACCTTCCTGAAGCATGTGTTTTATTCGAAGATAGCCATCACCGTAACTCAAAACACTACGACTTCTAACGACCGGTTTAGTTCAATATCTATGATCACTTCTGATGGTTAAGAAGTCATAATCTTGGAGCGCCACTACGCCAAAAAAAAATAGGCTACACATATCTTCTTCTTAATTTCTCGTTAACAGTTATAGATCCGCAATTCGAAAATGCCCTTATAGCCTCTTTTCATCATAACATCATGATTTAGGATGGTTAATGTAGGGCCATCAATGCCCCACTCTCAAAAAAAAAATCTTCCAGAAACCTGTCCGCCTTCAACAACTTCGCGATCCAGCCCACAGGCCAATCTTCGAGCCCCGTAATAAGTCGAATTTTTTTTACGAGTCAAACGACAGGTCTCTTGGCCAAGCAACAAGTGTCGTAAACATTCATTCTCCCGCGCTGCTTGAAAAACGGGACCGATCCACTCTGCCAGGGGTACGGGAATGGAAACAAAAAGAAAAATGGACTCATCGTGAAGACTACAGCTTGCCGCTCCACTCTGTCGGCCGCTTCATGGGGGAAGGAAACCATGCATCACCCCCATGGCGTGTGCTGAAGGGGGTCCTGTTAGCCTCTGTTTACATGGGCGCCAGCTATCCGCCTGATAGCAGAGCCAATTGAAGCCTGACGTAAACTTACAAAGCCTAATTGCGTGTATAGTACACTCATAAGATAACGTAATTCTTATACAGGGCGGTCGGTCATTCTTATATCAAAGTCAGACTAGATGACTCCAAATTTTCCACCTGTGCAGTCTACTGACAAAACATCCCTCCCTTGCTGTCTGCTTTTCGTAATTGAAAAACAGGAAGCTACGTTAGACTATAAACGTTGAAATTACTTTGCAAAAAGAAAAAGAAAGAAGAAAAAATAAAAACTGATTTTATTATAATTATTACAATTACTTTTATTTATTTAAATTTTTATTAGAAACAAAAAAAAAGAGTGCTTTTAAATAAATGTTGAGAAAGTGATTTAAATAATTAATGTAGATTAAAAAAAAAAAAATTGTTGAAACCAACCGTAACATTACTGACAGAAAACCATCAATGGAAATTTTCTTATACCTATGGATTACAACATTTGCAAATTTCGTAACTTCTTGATGGTGTTCGTGTGGTGATTATCTCGTGACCGATTGAATTTCACGACTTTTTTCGTGATTGTTTTTTTTTGTGATAATTTTCTAAATTTCGCTATTTTCTGTGAATCACTGACGGAATTGATTTTTCAATCCTTTGTCTAAATTCGCGACATTTTTTTTCAACCGATCGACGAAATTCGCTGCTTGTTTTCGCCATCTTTTGGCGAAATTCGAGACTCTTTTCTACGATCGTTTGTTGACATTCGGGAGTCTTTTTCCGCAACCAACTGACAAAAATTGCTATTATTTTGCACAATCTCTGACGAAATTCCGATCGTTGACAATTTTTTTTCCACCATTTGTCGAAATTTACGATTTTTTTTTGTTTTGACAACTGATCGACGAAATTTGCTATTTGTTTTTGCGATCTTCTGACGTAATTCGCTACTCTTTTCTACGATCGTTTGTTAACATTCGGGAGTCTTTTTCCGCAACTAACTGACAAAAATTGCTATTTTTTTGCACAATCTTTGACGAAATTCCGATCGTTGACTAATTATTTTCCACCATTTGTCGAAATTCACGATTTTTTTTTTTTTTTGACAATTGATCGACGAAATTCGCTATTTGTTTTTGCGATCTTTTGACGCAATTCGCGACTCTTTTCTACGATCGTTTGTTGAAATTCGGAAGTCATTTTCCGCAGCCGAGAGACAAAAGTAGATTTTTTTGCACGATCTTTGACGAAATTCCCCTTTTTTGCGCGACTGTTTGACTAAATTAGCGATTTTATTTGTTGTTGTTCAATCTTTTGACGAATTTCGCAATATTTTTCCGCATTAGTTATACTAAATTCGCGATTTTTTCCGCGTTCGATTGACAAACATCTCTATTTGTTTCAGTGATCTTTGGCGAAATTCTCAATATTTTTCCACGGTCGTTTTAAAAAATTAACGATTTTTTCAGCGACCAATTTTGCCAAATTAACTATTTTTTCTAATTCCAATGCGTAAAATTCGCGATGCTTACCGCGATCGGTTGACGAATTGCATTTGCGTAAAAAAAAAGAAGAAAAATTCGCGGACTACCACTGAAATTAAAAATATATTCGCAGAAGTATCAAATGTTTGTGAAAGAAGTTAAGATAAGCAGGCAAAATCTCACACTGCATTTTTTATTGTGGGGCCTATTTCTATTTTGTGCACGATTTGGGCAATCCTGCACGATATTTCAAACCCTGTCTCTAAAAAAAAAATTTGTCCCCCCCCCCTCTCCCCAAGAAACTCATGAAAAGGTGCCCCTGTAGTAAAACCTGCAAAAATCGAGTTGAAAAGGACTGTAAAAAATCTCCATTTTAGACAGATCTCCATCTTAGAAAGTATAATTGTATTGCGTTTTTTTCGTCGAAACTTGATTTTTTTTGTCCGTTTGAGAAAGAATTATGTTATAGACACGTTTCGTTTAGACACGTTTCACTGTAATACACCTATGCTCTTCAGAAGTGCTTTATAGAAAGGAGGTTTTAACAGTCTTAAAGAATACCTGAAAAAAAAAAAAAACGGTACTCGTCTATAACTGAAAACTTTCATAATATTTTAAAATTCTACTTGCTAAGACGAAAACCTGTCTTAAACGGAATTTTTCAGAGGTCACTTGAGATTCCGTATTAAAAGTATTGCTGTCTCTGTATATATGATTCAGTAAACGCTTCTCGTTCGGAGAGGTTGCGGGGGATGGGGGGGGGGGGGTATGCCACTACCTTAAAAAAAAACTTTGCCCCCCCCCCCAAGAAAGTTCTGAAATGGCGCCCCTGCACTCTCAACAGCAATTTTCTGTTTCATTCCTGTTTTCAATTAATGAATCGATAAACTTTTCACTTTCAGCCCGAGAGCGAAGACTGATATAAAAATCGAACCCGAGTCCGTTTCGGGCTATTATAGGAGTTCTAGTGGAGGTATGCCCTGCCTGCGTGCATGGCGGTTTTTGGTAAAAGCAGAAGTCCTTCTATATTAAAAAAAAGTAATCTGGAACTGAGCCAAAAACGATTTAGAAATGGACCAATCAAATTCTGCGTAGATATCCCGGGTTATTCTTATCGCATTTTTACTAGGAACATTTTTGAGGAGCTATTACTTTTTTTCTAGCCCTCCTACGGATTCTAAAATCATACCACCAGACGCGAAATATAACAAGCTTTCAGAAATTCAAAAAATTATCATGGTCGGACAATAAAAACTCAAAAAATCCTTAAAAATCGAGTAAAAAATATTTTATTGAAAAAGTGATTTTTTTTATATTGTTGCCAAAATCTAAATAAGTGCAAAGGATTATGTTTTATCTCAAATAAAAAATGTATTTGCGCGAGACTGTTAAAAACAATAATGAAAGTTTAAAATAATAATTCAATGATCACGTGTTGAAAGCAGGAAATAAAGAAAATTACGTCATAAAAATTGTGTTTACACATGAATATTAAAAATAAAAAAGATGAATTAAATGAAAAAGCATTATAACCTGATTACAGAAGATAGTCGCCGTTCGTGATATCATCATCATCATCTTTTTAAAACAGGATACATTACCAGGTTTTAAGAGGCTGTGAAATCAGAACGGGGGTTGGTGAGCGTAACGAGCAGGGGGGAGAGCCCCCTAGTGATTTAAAATTAAGTAAGTGCTTCGGGCACCGGTAATTTAATGAGTAGAAAAGAGCAGAGTAGTGAAGTGAATTAGTGAGGAAGTGTGAATACCCTAATGTGAGAATTTATATATCTATGTTCTTCGTGTTCTAATTTTGTGTCGTCATACATTGTGCTTGTCTACCTGTGTTCTTCAGATCTGGAAATAAAAGTGTTTTCGTTTTTTTTTTTTTTTTTTTTTTTTTTTAAGTGAAGTGCTTTGCGAGATTATATACTGTTGATCTGATTAGAGTAACAAGTAATAATAAAAAAAAAAAAAAAAAAAAAAAAAAGAAAAAAAAAACGCACGAGCGTGCCCCGAAACGGTACAGAATGTCAAAAGGCATTACAATGATCAAAAATGAAACTCACTCTGTTATCTGAAATATTTATCTTGCATGATAAAATCCCATAAAGCAATTGTTTTCGTTTTAACTTATTCTGCTCAGGTGTTATTCGAACTGAAATAATTAATACGTGTCTAAACAAACATCGTAAGTATGAAATCTTTTATATACTTCAGGAAATAAATTGATATTAGTTGTTGTACAGTTCATTCTACCAGAAACGTACATTTTCAGTGCTATATTTTCTCTTAAAAAAGAGAGAAAGAATGAAAAAAAAAAAATAGGTTTTAAAAAAACATTCTTTTATAAGCATTTAACGTTCATCTTAAAAATCAAGTCTAATTTCATGATTGCAATTCATGTTGTTCCAAAAATATTACGTTGCTACGTTAATTTGGTGTTAACCCCGATTATGGAAAATGCACCTGTTATTTGATTTATATTTGATAGAAAGCTCGAATTAGCCAATTTAGTAAATATATTTTTATAAATAATTTTATATATAATTATATATAATTTTTGCTCTTTTTTTTCTTTTTTTTTTTTTTTAAAGACTTTTAAGACGCGATAACAGGAAAGAAAAAATAAACATTATTAAAACTATCTATTCAGGATTTCTAAATTGCTTTCTCAACGTAAAATCATAATTATTAAACTATTAAATGATAAAAGAGTATTTTTTTAAACATTACAATCTTTATTTTTTATTTATATTTTCTACTTTTAAATGTTTAAAATATTTCGTTATTGTAGTTTCAGAGCCAGATGTCCTATTTTGGTGAACTCCGTTGATTTTGTAACTCGTAATCAGTTATAACCATAAATATTAATTGGCGATCTTTCATCCGCGGCTGGCTAACGAAAAAATGCCTAACATTAAATTTATTAATCAATAATTAAGTTCTAAAACTATTGAAATTCTGTATTGTCATCGGAAGCACACCTGTGTACATAAATTTTATAATTCTAGCCTATCAAAAAGAGAGTGAAAAATCGATTGCAAAATTCCATCTATAAATACAATGAACCAAATTAAGATAAATAAAAGCGAGTCTAATTAGGATATTTTCATATTGCATTGGACTTATTTAACATGATGCCGGTATTTTCTCGTGAAAAATATTTTACTAAAATTGCATTGTTACATTACGCAGATGTAATACAGTAAACTCTGTCTAAGGCGGAATCGATCGGTACCGAGAAAATTTTCCGTATTAGACAATATTCCGCCTTAGACAAATTTTACTCTATGTCTATGGATTCGCAGGGACTTGAAAATATTTCCGAGTTAGACAGATTTCCGTCTTACACAGAGTCCGCCTTACAGAGAGTTTACTGTAGATGCTTCGTAACTATAATGAACTCGAAAATAATGTATTAAAACCTCATTTATTTTTTTCTTTTTGGTAAATTATTTGTAACACATTAAATATTAGAATAAGTTGAATGATGCTGCTGAATTAAGTTTTGTGAAATTATAATAGTACCTATTATTCTATTAATTCTTTTATTTTATTAATTGTTACGATAGTTTTTATTGCACATGGAGCTGAAGCTGATGGTGTGATCTTAACGTTCACGATTCTTGCAGAGCTTTTTAAAAACAAATAAACAAATATTTTATACATATAACACTTGCAAAGTTCAGTTTAAAAGGACTAAAAAATGTTTTATACTACAGGCTTTCATATTTGCTCCCACATTTTGAGCCAATTATAAGCTATTCCTTTTCTGTCCACGGACATGTCTCAGTTTTTAGGTGACAGTAGTTATTTATCAAATTAAACTATACATAAATAAGATTCTCTTTCAATCTGAACCTGAGATTAGCTTTACAAATAACTGAAGTAAAAATAAATAATGTATCATGAAAAATTAAATGAACTTTACAGACTCAGTAAGGGATGCAAACTAAGGCTGTGACAGGCAACGGACACGATTTGTCAAGCTCAGTGGACACATTATTTATCTCATCAAAAACAACTCGTTGTAAATGATCCCGCCAAGCCACAAACCTAAAACGTCAGTCACAAAAAGAAGTGATATCACATAAAAAAAGCGATATAGAAGTGCATACTCCGAGTCCCGTGTAAAAATCTATCACCATTCATAATGTTTCCAAAGGACTCGGAGTGAGGTACAGTATGTGAAAACTGCTTGGCGACCTGCAGGCTTTTATAATATATGTAGTATATCAATTTTGAAAATCGCAAAATAAATTTTATATTTTTGTTATACCACTTTTATAAATATTTTTGTATGCGAAAGAACTGACAGAACGGATTTTCACCCAGATCTATGCAATTCCCTTACGCTAGAATTACTGCAATATATCTCAATTTAGTTAACGTTTATTATAAGGTTTATATATATATATATATATATATATATATATATATATATATATATATATATATATATATATATATATATATATATATATATATATATATTACAAACTCAAAATCTTTTTACGTTTACTTAAAAAATCCTCTTCGTAAGATTGGTGTTTTTAGTTTAAATAATGGTAAATAAAATCAACAAATTGATTTTTCAAGCTCATAAATAAGAAAGGACATGCAAACACAGAAGCTTCAACTTTTACAATTTTATGGGAGCAAAATAAATAAATAAATAAATAAACAAAATAAAATAAAATAAAATAAAATAAAAATAATATAGCCATATGTAATTGCAGGAAACGCAAACATTATAAAAGCCAGCAGGTCGCCAAGCAATTTTCACATACTGTACCTCACTCCGAGTCCTTTGAAAACATTATGAGTGGTGATAGATTTTTACACGGGACTCTGAGTATGCATCGCTTTTTTTTTATGTGATATCACTTCTTTTTGTGACTGACGTTTTAGGTTTGTGGCTTGGCGGGATCATTTACAACGAGTTGTTTTTGATGAGATATCACTCCTTTTTGTAAGGTATTTAATTTCAATTATACGGATTCCATTTTTATTCAGAAAAGAAAAGATGATAGGGGAAAAAAATAATAGTGATATGCTATAAACATAATTATACATCAGAATTATACAATTTATTGAGTGACTTATTCCAATGTACATGTCGCTACCATAACAACGGGGAAACTTTTATATTAATTTCCTTACATTGTATTCATCAGATTATTTATGACATATTTATTTTCCTTTTTCTTTTGTTTATATCACTCTTCCGTTTATATACATTCAAAAACAAAAAAATAAACAATTTTACAGTAGTTTATACAAACTAATTAAAATACTACAGTTTCAGAAAAATGTGGAAAAATAAGAAGCACTTTTTTTTCGGTCAACTACAATGATAAGTTTATGGAGCATACTTTACCGAGAATAATCAACATTTTTTTTTTTTACGAACCTATTTTTATTAGTATAAAAATTTACAGGGATTTTTATACTATAACATATTAAATATATTATTTTTGAAAATTACTGAGCACCTTAGAAGCTTTTAATTTGTTTAAGTTTTTTAACTCAACGTTTCGAGAATTTGAAAAATATAAAATTCGCAACGTTTGCAAAAGTATAAAAACTATTAAAGTGATTTCTGTTCATTCCAATTCGGTGATCCTAAAATATAGGTCCCCAATCTCCGGCAGTCCATGAATTAATTAGGACATATGTATGCAACTGTTAAAATGTTCTCAAAGTTGACAATAGAGGCAATAAGTATAGCTCGGCAAATATGAAACACGGCATTGCGTCATCATGGCTTTGTTTCGTGAGGTGTTCGTTCTCCGAACATAAAAATCTCACGCGAAAGTGTTCGTTAACCGATTTGTTCGTAAACCGAACAGTTCGTTACCGATCACCTATTGTATACGAAATTTAGCATTTTAAGTTCGTCATAGCCGGAGATTCCATGAACGGCAAATATTTAAACGCAAAACTTGTAATCTTGGGGTAGCAACATTTTTACATTCTATTATTCAGCGCATGAACGTAAAGTTGGAATTTTGTAATCGCTATTTCAATCAATTCCTGACACGCTAGAATTATACATTTATAAATAAACACAGTTTTTTTAATCAATGAAAATACTATATTTTAATAGATTTAGAGCTTAACATCGACGAGATTTCAGACGGACAAAATGAACTCATATTAAATTTTAAAGCAAGATAATGAAACCTTACAGAGATTGAAACAGTGTAAAATCATTAAAATACATCTCACTCAGTAAATATACATCGGTTGTAATGTAATCAAGATCTTCTAAAGCCGCTATCAGATTCACCAACTTTTCGAGCAACTTTTGAGCCAACTCTTGATTTGAGCCGATTTTCCGTGAAAAATCGTCCCAACACCCAGTGTGATAGCAAACAAGAATATCCCCAATTTATTTGCCACAGCTCTAAAAAATCGTGGCTAGGAGCGACATTTCATCCAACTTCCAACATTTCAGCCAATCAGAGGGAGGCGTTTGGAACGCCTCTTTGCTATGAAATGAGATTGGCGTGATTTGGCTTGCCTAGTTTGATCGCCAATGTTTGTAAACATTACAGGGGTTGATGCAGGGTTTTTTTTCTTGGGGCCCATTTTGTGAAAAGTAAAGATTATTTTTGTGAAATTTATTATATTTTTGTGAAAAATAACTTTTTGTAACGAAAGTTATCTAGTTGCTCAAATTCGAACAAAGCATTTATTAACAAAAACTTTTTAAAATCCTTTTGCCGAAGTTTTCCTCTCTGGTGAACTTGTTTGTTTACAAATTACACATTTTAAAATGTCACAATGTAATAAATAATTAATAAATAGTAAGTTTTTATGGAATAGAATTTTGTGAAAGTGCCTATTTTATTAAAAGGAATTTTGTAAAGGGGTTGTTTTGTTATAAAAAATTTTGTGATTTGCCCATTTTATCAAACTGATTTTTGTTTAGGGTCCTATTTTATTAAAGTGATTTTTGTGAAGGGGACCACTTTTGTTAAATAGATTTTTGTGAAGGAGCCCTAAATAGACCCCAAATTTTGCCTGGATCGATCCTTGCATTACAGGAATAGCAGAAAGTGTTCATTTTACTACTTTTGCCATGTAATGAATTCTGCATAAAAAGTATTGCTCTGTATTGATTTTTAAAGCTTCTAGTTATGAATCTCTAGAGTGTAATCAAAGTTTTGTATGTAGTTATTAGTCCTACGATATAATTATTCTGGATGCATACAAAAACATTGTAAAATCAGTTATAGGTATCCTATTACATGTTTTTAATGTTTAATTGCTTGTTTGTATAAGGTTTTCCATATTTTCAGTAAAAAATTACATAGATTAATTTTAACTTGGAATTAAAAATCAGTTAATATATAAATAATCAGCTTAAAAAATTAGTTCAAACATCTGATCCTCAATTTAAGTATAATATTTAAATAAATTTAAAACCCATTTTCAAAATTAAAATACTTCTTTTATAAGAGAAAATTTTAGAAAAAAATTTTTTGTTCCTGTGTTTGTTGATATTTAAACTTTATCACAATTTTGTCGTTGAATGCATAAATAATTTAAAATATTTTATTAAGAAATGTAGAATAACAGTTTTTATGTTAAGTGAAGTATTTTAATTTTTAATTCTTGCTTGTAAGTTTAATAGGTTGGCTAACCTATTGAAAATATTATTCAATATCAATCAAAATATTGGATTTGTTTGATATTTTTGAAAATAGCTTGGTATTTACGTACTTTTTTACAATGGCTGTATTACTTCATCAGTGAAAAACTTTTCTACTTTTGGCCGAACAAGCCCAAACTGCACAATTGACTAGAGACTGAAAAAGCCAATAAACTTTTATTTGTGTTTAAATATTGAGAAAAATAATAAGAATAATTTGTGTTTTTAAAATCTTGTTATTTTTTTTATATATATATTTAAAATTTAATTCTGTGTTTTATGATTTAAGAAGGAGTACAAAAATCAAAATACTTTTTTAATATTTATGCCTTGTGTTTTTCTTATTAATTGCTAAAATGGGTTTAAAATGTTTTGTTATGAACAAATATGACACTGTAGTTTTACATTAAACAAGTAATATAAAAGAAATTTTTTTAAAGTCAATTCCTACTTCGGTCATCAAAGAAAAAAATTATTTTAGTTACTTTTTATTAAATAATTACAATTAATATAAATATGTATATACATATGACAGAATCACAATATTAAGTGGTAAAATAGAAATGAAATTTAATTAATGAATTATTATTTGAAAAAACTGTATTAACATAAAGTGTCATCCACTGCAAGTTTAAAAAAATGTATTTGAACTTGAGTGGATGAATAAAAAGTATTTTATTAACGATTGAAAATTTGAAAATATAAAACTAAAATTAATTAATTTAATTACAAACATAAGTTGGAAATTGTACATCAAATGTGACAAATGAGGTGCATTCGTACTATAGCTAGTTATATAAATATTCAGATCTTGATGATTTTTAATTCCGTGAAATGAATTATATCATTTGCAGATTAATTTCTGTAATAAAATAAGTATCTCGGTCGCTTGACGATTAAACCTTGGAAGCTCGTATAACAAGAAAGCACCGATTTTTTTATAAATATAAAACTAAAATTAATTTAATTACTGAATTAATATTTGAAAAAACTGTATTAACATGAAGTGTCATCCACTACAAATTTAAGAAAATGTATTTGAACTTGAGTGAATGAATAATAAAAAGAAAAGTGTCCAATTAAACTGATGGCATTGAGCTCACAGGCTATTCACACTAATTGTATATTATACTCTTATTTCAAAGAATAATGCCCCTTGAAAAATAAAGAGATCGACAATAAATTAAGGGGGGGAATTAGCCCCCTATTTCCCCCCTTTATACTTAACCATTGAACCCCCAAAACTAATCAGGGAAACGCCTTACCACAATTAATCTATATACAAAATTTGAAGCAAATTGGGTAATTCTGCATGAAAAGCCCATTTACAAAAATAAAGGGGGAAGGATTAGTCCCCCATTCCCTCCTTTATACTTAACCAATGAATCCCCAAAACTAATCAGGGAAGCGCCTTATCACTATAAACATGTAACCAAAATTTGAAGCAAAACGGATATTTCTATCAAGAGTTATCGCGTTACGTACATACATACGTACATACAGAAACGGCGGGCACATTAGCTCCCAGGCTTTGTTAGCCTGTGAGCTAAAAAGTATTTTATTAACGATTGAAAATTGGAACAAGATATATAAATATATAGAGTGTGTGATCTAATAGTAGGAATTGAATAAAAGATATCAGGTATTTGCAAATTCCGAGTGCATTACTTATTGTAAAAATGAATAAATATGAAAACTGCTAAAAGCATTTTAGCTATTGTATGATAGTTTTTCAAATTAATAATAGGGGAGAGGGGGGGGGGGGGGCACATGAGAATAATTTTTTCATTTTTTCCATTTTACAATTTACATACAACTTCTAATCCAAACTTCTCTTTTCTGTTTCTTCTTTCTGCTATCTGAATCTAATAATAAAATTGCTAAACACAACTTTTTTTTATCCTTCAACGATAAAAATTTGCTGTTTACCATATTGTCGATACAAAGATTGGAACAATAGAAAGCAAAAACAATTTGAAGAAAACAAAACGTGTTTTGCAGCAAGTCCGATAGTACGGTGCGATTTATTTACGCCAACAAAAGAGTGATAAATAGTAACAACTGGTACTCGTAGTAACCGGTTTTTCCTCCAACTTTATCAACGACAATTGCAACCCTTCTTTCACTTTGAGCGCGAAAAAGTTGGGGTTAAATTTGGCTGAAAAATTGGTTGCTCGAAAATTTGGTGAATCTGATAGCGGCTTAAGAGACTCTGTAAACGGAACGTAAGGGAGATGGGGGAGCAGTGGGACAATTTTCACTTGTTTTATGATAATTTCTTCCCGTTTAATTAAAAAAATAAAACAAATACAGAGCAATATTTTGGTAACTTTTAGCTTTCATTGTAATTTTTTTCATAATTTATACTTATTTTATTCTTTAAAAAAATGCAATTTTCAAAAGGTACTCAAGATGTCCCATTGTGCCCCCTGGCGGGGCACAGTGTTACAGGGAATGGGGTACAGTGGGACAGTGAGTAAGGCACATACAAAATTAATTATATTATCACAGCACATTTATTATTATTAAATACAGGTTTAGATATTGAACATAGAAGATATGAAAGCCATTTTCAAATGATAAGACTTAAAAATAGTTATAATAATGAAACACATTTAAGAGTTGAAGAATTCTTTGCAAAATAATGTATGATGAATTGAAAATAATAAAGTAACATCAAATTAAATATTAAAGACTAACAAAAAGTTCTCAAAAGTTCACTTTATCATGGAATAACCTTGGAAGTCTACAGAAAATGATAAATGTGTTATTGTTCTTTCTGTCCCTCTGCAAGCCATTGGTTTTGGTAATTTCATTTCAATGTCAGCAAGAATAGCTGAATATGTTGTCTCATCATCAAAGACAAAATTGTATGCTGGCAAAAGTCTTTTCATATACTTCACTTCAAAGTAAACTTCACTTTTATTTGTGATTTCTGCAACATAATAGCATATGGCTCCTTTCTTTTTCCCATACACTTTGAGTAATAGAAAATCTCCAATATTAATAGAAACGCTTTCTCTTTCTTCCATATCATCCTCAAAATTACTTTCTCTTTCTTCCACCTCATCGTCAGAAACACTATCACTTGAAGAGAGCTTCCAATCTTCGTCTTTCCCATAAATTTTTATTTACAATCTTTTTTTTTTTTCTATTAATTTCGAAACATTAGAAGAATACTTCTTTTTACCTTTATTTTGCTTTTCAATTCTTTCAAATTTTTCCTGCTCTATTCTACTTTTTACAGTCAATACTTCTGATTTCCCCTTCCTTCGGTTCCTCTTAGAATTATCAGGTGCAGCAAGGCATTTTGGTAGAAGCCTTATTAGTTCATTGCATACGTGTAATGAAGAAAGTTTAAACTTTAAATTAATGCAATGATATTCATTATTGGATGATATTTTATTTCTGAAATTCAATAAAGTAAAATTTACCTGATTTTTCCAACAGTGATAGTAAAAACAAAAATGGCTGTAACTTCCCTACAAAATGAAATGTGATTGAGACTAGTTTATACAGTGTTGCCAAATAGGTTAACATATCTTAATATCATGTGTATACGACCATTCCTAAAAGAGTTGGGTCATTTATTACTTTTTTGCTCTATGTTAAGTATAGGAATCAATAACTTTAAACTGATATAAATCAAAAACTAATTAATATTTTTACATGAAACTTACAAAGGTTTGAACTACTCATACAAACGATTCAAATAACGTAAACCGCGTAAAATTCCGATAGTTACACATTGCTGTAGCCCTGTCAACAGTTTTTTGCTCTATGTTAAGTATAGGAATCAATAACTTTAAACTGATATAAATCAAAAACTAATTAATATTTTTACATGAAACTTACAAAGGTCCGAACTACTCATAAAAACGATTCAAATAACGTAAACCGCGTAAAAATCCGATAATTACACATTGCTGTAGCTCTGTCAACAGTTTTTGGTCTGAACAAGATTTAAAAAGTGCAAAAAACAGCACTTTTAAAACCGCATTTACTGAAAACCTATTTTGCTGAAAACCTATTAAACGGATTTTGCTTTACTTTTGAATTCTTAGTCCCTTGGCACGCCCCATTCCATAGAATCAAGAATTTTGTTTCTATCATAAATAGAACGCGAGATATAGATGTGTCAAAAACCCGTTTTGTCCCGTCCGCAAAATATAAACTAGACAGAGTGCTAAAATTTTTTTGTAAAATTGTTTGGCATCCATTGGCGGAAATTCCTTTCATTTCCGGTTCAATGAAAGGAACCAATCGGTTCAATGAAAGGAAGGCATTGCTGTTTCTTATGCTTGGCGAGAAACTCTGTCGAGTTTCTATGAAACTAGACAGAGTGCTAAAATTTTTTTGTGAAATCGTTTGGCATCCATTGGCGGAAATTCCTTTCATTTACGGTTCAATGCATTGTTGTTTCTTATGCTTAGCGAGAAACTCTGTCGAGTTTCTATGATATGAAAAATTACTTTTATTTATATGTGTTCTTTGGTTCTACCACACCACATGCTCATTATATACGACAACTGAACGAAACTGCCAGTCAGCTGGCACACCAACGGAGGGGGGAAATGGAGGGTAACCAGATTATTGAAGTTACCTCGACTCGGGGACATCATCAGTAATCAGACTGACACTTATTTCACATTTTAGTGAGATGTACGATGTTGCTATGACAACATCCGTGCTAGTGCGGCAGCTGACTGGCAGTTTCGTTTTATGCACCACTTAATCTATCATATATACCAAAATTATCCACACTAAAATCGGTTGCCAAAATGTAATGCTGGCTCCCGGACTATAAATAGTACTGTACATAAATAAAATCTGCGGTAATAGGCCAGTTTTAGTTGATGTCACGGTTTTTGTTGCATAAATAAACGTTTCACTTCCAAACGTGACAGATGAGCCAGAAAAAATATCTGATCGTATCTGCGTTTTGTTATATAAATAAACGTTTCACTTTCAAAAATCGCAGATGAGCTTAATTCACTGCTCAAAAGAAAAGTGTGTAGTGCGTCTATATAAGTTTTCACTTAAAAAAACTTTTTAAGAACTTAGTTATTACTAGTAAAATACAATTTATAATACATGGTTGAGCCCAAATATAAACCGGACTTTTGACGCTCGTCTCAAATTAACATTTCAGTGAGATGTACGATGATGTTATGACAACATCTGCGTTGGTGCGGCAGCTGACTGGCAGTTTCGTTTTATGCACCACTTAATCTATCATATATACCAAAATCATCGACGCTAAAATTGGTTGGCAAAATGTAATGCTGGCTCCAGGACCATACGTATTATTATACATAAATAAATTGACTGCTCACTGAACAAGGCACAGAGAATGACTCGCTTAGAGAATCCCAAGCGAGTTGGCATAGTGGAGCAATGCAAATTGATGTGTTACAAGTGGGAAGCCGATAGGTGGCGTTGTTTCTTTCCATTTCTTTCTTAGCACAACCATGAGTGAGCAAGAGGTTCCGCCATCTGTTGCGCAACAGATGAAGGGATAGTTTGGTGACTCTATACTGTCTTGGGTCCAATTGTTTGATTGGGCCAGCAAGTTTATATGTAGACGAGAAAGTTTGTAAAACAGTATTAAGGCACAGATGGAAAGTGATACCCTTTGGATTAAGAAACGCAGGAGCTACGTTTCTGAAAACGGTGAATAAGTCCCTTGAAGAGTATCTCAAGTTTTGTAAAATGTACATCGATGGCGTTGCGGTGTATTCGTGCGACTGAAAAACGCATCTAAAACATCTAGATATCATACTAGAAAAAATAGAGGAACTAAACTTGTCTTTGAGTTTAAAGAAGTCAATTTTGCGAGAAGTGGTATAAAATATCTAGGCCTTATAATCAAGTCTGGAAGGCATCAACCTCCTGGAAAGTTGAAAGCAATTGAACAATTACGTCCCCAAAATGAAAACGCAGCTAAAAAGTGTAATTGAACTTTGCCATTATTATCGGCACTACGTGAAAAACTAGTCTGATATCGTGCATCCATTGAAAAAACTTACAAGGAAGGGGGTCCCAGAAAATATTCCGTGGTCTGAAGCTCACGAGAAAGTGTTCGAGAAAGTCAGCTTCGTGAGTCAGAAACTTAGTGAAACCACAATCGACTTTAGTACAGACTGAGAAAGCTTTTGCTTGCCCCCCCCCCTCTCTCTCCTAAGACAGCTTTTTTGGACGACTGGGTCGGCGGAGATCACATCATCTGACGTCATAAACTCCGTCTTAAAACACCCTTCTCGACCGGCACTGAAGTAGGCAGTGGTAAAAATTACCATAGAAAGGGAAGCCTATGCAATAGTTTGGAGCCTTCGGAAATTCAACACTTGGATTTTCAGAGCTCAGCTAGAACTAATCTCCAACCGAATCCCGCTTGCTTTCATCACGAGAGTGGCTCCGCAATCGGCAAAAATCCGTTAGCTCTTCAGAGGTATGATACTTCAATATCTCACTGTGCAGGGAGTAAATTATCTAATGCAGATGCATTACCCCGACTTCCAGTGTACTAATATCCAGCCTAAATAAACTGTATGATATGGACTAATATCCCGGACTTTATGATATGGGCTAGTATCCAAATAGACTTTGCATTTTAACGAACGAACTTTGAGTTAATGGACATTTAACTAATAGGCATTCAATAACAGATGCATTAATTTTATTTTTTTTTGTTTATTTGTATAATAACTTTTATTTTAATTTCGTTGAAGTTGACGATTGTCACAGGAATTTGCAGTTTATGTACTATAATATTGGTTTGGTAGCGCATAAGGGGTAAAATAGTGGAGAATATAATTTTAGATTATCATGATAATTTTTTTTAATTTTTCTGCTAATAGTGTATGTTTATTGTTGTATTTTTCTTTGTGTATTCGGTGAGTAGATTTTTTTTATTGTATCATTAACAGGGTAAATATGGCAAGTTTAAAGGTCCATTTTGAAAAGTATAATGTCTTGCGCAAGAATATAATATCATATTTTGCATAAGTTTTTGTTTTGCACATGGTGCTGAATGGTAGCGTATATTATTCATGGCATAATTTGTTGTACCCAATTATTGAATTTTTGTGTGTATGTGTGTGTGTGTTTAATAATATTCAAAATGAAATAGGTTTCGTAAATTAGAAATGAGGTAGCTGTAACTATAATCGTGTGGGGAGGCTGTAGTGCTCGGCGCCCTTCCTTACCAAATATGGTAACTCTGGAAAAAGATAGCAACCCAGGACGAAGCAAAATAACGCATGATGCTTGGAAGACAGGCATGCTGGAAGGATGAAGGGGAACACACTAGTGTTTTGTCCTGCTCCAGCTCATAGTTTGATTTTGTTTTGATAATACTGAACTGTAAATAGTATATATTTTTTTAAGTTGTGAAAATAAAACCCTATAACAAAAGAACCACTGATCCAAATGACCTGAAATTTAACAAGTGTGCTCCTAAAGCAATGGGAATTTTTTAGACGGGGTTAAAAAAAAACTTAAAATCCCGCCGACAGATAGCGCTCTATATGCAGCAAAGCCGGGAGACGAGCTTGTGCACGACACACATACAGTGGCGATAAAAGCGTGAAGCATACACCTCGTGTTCATTATTCCACGGATATCCTCGCAATGACGGTGCCATTGACGGACCGTGCGTTGTTAGTGAAACTGTATTATCAAAATAATGATAGCGCAGAAACTGCTCTTAAGAGATTTAGGACACTTAAGAATTTAAGAAAAGGTCCAATGACGATAGAATATTTACGGAAGACGGTTTTGAAATTTGAACAGAGTCTAAAACCCGGTAGAGGGAGGAAATCAGTTGACGTTAACCTACAGCGCCATCTGTCGGTGCGTTTTTTTTTGTTTTTTTTTTAACTAAGCATAAAAAATTCCCATTGCTTTGGGAGCATACTGGTGAAATTTCAGGTCATTTGGATCAATGGTTCTTTTGTTATAGGGTTTTACTTTCACAACTTTAAAAAAAATCACCCTGTACATAAAATATCCAATAAATGTGAATGTTTATTAAATAAGGAAAGACATTACTGAATTGTTTCACATGAATGCCAAGTCAGGCGTTTAAAACTCTCTAATCAACACCCTGAGTCTACAATGACCTAAATTAATTTTTACATATCGTCGTCCTCAAAAGCTATATGTGTTTTTAAAGCTCATTTCGAACATTAGCTTTCGAGATATAGAGAAATTTTATTTTTCAAAGGTTTGTGGATAAATCCCTAACACATTTTCTTTTATAACTCAATGAAGATTGAAGAAAAAATGCATAAATTATGTATTTTTCCGGTGATATTCGATCCAAGGAACTCAAATATAATGTCAAAAGTGGTTGGTTACTATTTGAAAAATGAAGTTGGCACATTTTTTTTCAATGCTGACGACTTCTAATTCAAAGTTTGCATTCATATTCTGAAGAAGATATTCCGAGTCTTTTGACACATTGTTGTGATTTTTTTTGTACACTGAAAACAAAAATGTTGATTTTACAGTATAATACTGGCATCCCAGCTGCCAGCATTATACCTTAAAATGAACAGTAATAAACAGTTAATTTTACGGTATAATACTGGCAGCTGGGATGCCAGTGTTATACTGTAAAAATCAACTTTTTTTTTTTTTTTTTTTTTTTTTTTTTCAGTGTAAGCGATAGCTCACACACACACGCACGCACGCACAAAAAAAAAAGAATAAAAAGAAAACAAAAGGAAAATTAACTTAACTTTTATTGAAAGCCCTTTTTTTAATCATCGGAAGCAATGTTTAAGTTTTTAAATGTCAATAATTATTATTAAAAGTATTGTTTTTTAAAAAGTCCACAGGTAAACAATACGTTTTATAAATCATCATATCAAATTAATCTCCCAATATGGTTACTGTATGCTGAATTTATTGCCATTATTTAGGCTGAACGTTCCAAATACGTATGCTATTCTCCCTCGTACGTTACGACTTCTTACCGAATATCCGCATGCCCCATTAGAAACGACCGAAACACCGTGTTTGAACTGCCAAGATATCGAAGACTAATTATAGTTTGTTGTCGCTCTCACTTAATTCCTTATCACAATTTTTTGTTTATTCTATTATTTTTGCAGCAATTGTTTGTACAAAAAAGAGAAATCGTAAATAGAAAGTGTAACTTTAACAGGTCTCATGTTTTTTGATTGGCGGTTTATTCGAAAACTTTCAGCATTATTTCTTTATTTCTTTACTCTATAAAACATCCTTTTTATGTAGCGTTACGTTTTAAGAGTGTTTGACGGTTTGGCAAGATTTTATTGTATTAGTTATAATGACATAGAGGATGGGTCAATTGAATAATTGAAATCTACGCAGAGGCGGATTAAGCACATACCGGGCCCCTAGGCTTAAAACATTGGGGGGCCCCTCCTGCTCTATATGTAAATATATTGATATACAACCCATATATATATACAAACATGCACACACGCACACACATATACATATATATACATACATATTTTTTAGGACAAAAAAAAGGTTACAAACTATACCGCCGGGCCCTTAGTTTGTCGGAACCCTAGGCTTCAGCCTACTCAGCCTATTTGGTAATCCGCCTCTGAATCTACGCACATAATTGGACTGTTTTAATATCCATATTCAAAAATTAAGTTTTATATTTGCTGAACAATATTTATTTTACAGGATCTGTAACCATGAAGTGGCACCTGTTTCTATTATTTATATTCTTCCTGATTCTGAAAGAAAAGGCGACTTCTGGATTTAAAGCAGCCGTGTTCGAACATGCTCAGCAGAGTTATGTATCATCAGGAATACCTGAAGACATCATTCGAAGCAACCTAGAGTACTATAAGACTGCTGCTAATCTAGCTAGATCTAAAGTAGTGTACCTTTAAATCTTATACTTGGTTATTAAATACAATCTCTGTGCTAGGAACTATGTATATAAGAAAATTACATATTAAACAGACAGAAACGTTTATCTGCCTATAAGACCATTAAGCGTAAAATTATTTAAAAGCGCCATTTGACAGTGTGATAATGCTAAATGTTTTACAAATAATTCTAACGTTTTGTGATTTATTCCGTAATCTTAGAGAGTTGAAGAGCTTCATTGTTAAGTAACATGATAAGCAATTTGTGTTACTTAATAATGAAAAGTAGTCGGATGTGCCAATCCCAAAAACTTTTTTCTGTCTGATACATGTTAATACTTCAAAATTCGCTATCACATCGCAAATTAAATCAATATTTTTGTTGTATGTCAGCTGCTTACGAATCGTCGGGTTATATGAATGCGAAACAACTTTCGTTGCATGAGCATCCGATGTACAACACAACTACGAAAAGTCCTTCGGGCCCACTAGCAGCTCATCAAGGGGTTCACAATCACTCTACTACCAGTATTTTAATAAACTAAATTTTTACTTGTTTAACCATAGAACGTTCGAGGATTAGATAAGGTCAAATTTAATATAAGAAAATTCCGGTAGTAAAGTGATTATGGACCAACACTCTGATGAGCCGCCACTGTTCGGGTCTGCATCGGCAGGGAAAGATAGCCTCCCTATTCCTTGGTTTTAAGATTTTAGCTAATTTTACTGTAAAATGCGAAGCTAAAATGTGTGGAACACGGTTGCTGAAGATTCATTCCCAGTTTTCGTCAATATTGAATTTGAATGAGAATTTCGTAAAATTAGTCAGCTATAGCAAAGTTGTCTTCATGTAAAGAAAACTATTTTACGGCCAAAGTTGGCGATATTTCGCAAGTGGCGCCAAGCTTGGCAAGAATTTGACGCTGACGAATATGAATAAGAGTTGGAAAGATGGTTACAACAATGAAAGAAAATTTTCTAGAAGCAATGTTCACTAAAACTCATAAATTATACACGTTTATGGAGGAATCCTGCTGTCTTGTTTCAAAATGTCAGCCACTCTAAAATTTCAAACTGATCTATTTCAGCCATTTTTTAAGATAGATTCAAAACAAGAATTGTTCCGGAATCCTTGAATCAAGACCGAACGTTTAGCGGAAAATACTTTTAGTATTTCTAAATTTTTTTGTACATCTTTCTGAATTAGAAATCTTTAAGTCAGGGATGAGAGCCCTCCGACCCTAATGTCTGATTTTTACCACTAAATTTTAAATGTATTATCTACCGTATTGAATTTTAGAAATTCTATCCTTAAATAAGGTGGCAAATACTATTAAAATTTAGTGGTGACAATCGGACATTCGGGTTGGAGCGCTTTCATCCCTGTTAAGTGGCTATCACAGCGAACCCTTCCAGCGAAATATCCCCAAATTCAACTGGAACCTGCTGGTTATAGCCAAAAACCTACAAGTAAAATTTGGTTAAATTTTATGCATATCTCATACAATTTTCGATGATACAATGAGGACGGACAGACAGACATTTTGTAAAAACTTTTTTTTTCGGAATCACTGACCCCTAAAACATGTAAATCCGTCGAAAACCGGAAGTCGAAAAAAGTTTCGATTACCGTAATTTCCTACCTATAATCCGCGGTGCAAACAATTATGTTTCGACCCAGAAATTTTATTTAATAATTAAAGTCAAATATTTACACCGATCTAGTAAGTTAAATTATATAAAATAAAATTTCTGGGTCGAAACATAGTTGTTTGCTGCGGATTATAGACCGGATATTACGGTACAATTCTTCTTCTATTATAGATAGAAGAAAGTAAAAATAGCATTGCATATGTATTCTTATTTAAAAGAAGAACCAAAAATTATTTCATTTTCAACTAATTAAGCATTATTATATGAAATCTGTAGAGGTTAATTTATTCAATCCATTAAAAACTTTAAAAACTACTGCTTTTCTTCATTGCTTACAAACATAAATTGAAAATACTCATACCTTTGTTTTACCTATCTGACATTACATTATTGAACTACATATGATATTTATATATAGCAAGAGCTGTCGTAAACACTCTTTTTAAAAAAGCCTTTTTTTTTTGTCTGCCCGTGTCAATTAAAGATATTAAATTCAGTGAATAGAGTTTTACCGCTTTGAGAATCAAATTTCGACAAGTGATTGTATTCACTTGTGACTGATCATTCCGAACCTTCCTTTCTTTTGATTTAGTACACTCGAATGACTTATGGTCATATCGGTTGCAACGGAAACAGAGGGGATCTTTATCTTTATTATTACAATTTGCGCTTTTGTGATTATTACCTCCGCAATTATAACAGCGAGCATCACATTTCACGTGTCACCTTTTAGACTTAAACTTAACTCTTGTTTTAGTATGTTTGACAATTTGACATTATTATAATATATTTTTAACTTCTCATAAATTAAAATTTTTTTTTCTAAACTCATCAATATTCTGACAACCATAGAAAAATGATGTTTTATGAATAGAATGAATATACCTCTACCTAACACGTTGCATTAAGGCAGACTCTACAATAATACCTCAAAAACAAAAATGCTTCATAATGAAAAAAAATTCATCAAGTGTTTTTCTATTTTTCTTTAGTTCTGCTGAATTACACAAGCTGAGCAAAATTCAGACATTAACATTTTTAAAATTTTTTCCAAGAATTTACTTTCGATACACTCTGAATCAGTAATTTTGCTTTCCCTGCCAGACACCTTTTGGCAAAAAATAACTCTTGCAGATCATTTAAATTAAATACCTGAAAATTCTCAATCCATTTTTCAACATATTGAATTGGACTGCCATCATATGTAACAATCATCTTCTCTACATCATTAAAATTTATAATAGGTTTCAACAAAGTATCTTCAATTAGAAGTTCCAGCATTTCATTTTTTTGTACTACCAAAATTACTTCTTATGTTATCGTCAGAAATATTTTGATGATGTATTATTTATGCTACTGGAATTTTCAACATTACCACTAGACATATCATTTATACATTTTGCACAAAATCTCAGTTCTATATCACTGTTATCCTCACGCAAAATACTATTTAAAGATTTAAATCGCAGAAATAAGAGATAACTCTGGCAGTTAATTCGTCAAAAAAAATTTTTTTTTTAAATCTTAAGTATTGATGCTTAAGACAATACAAATCGTAATTAATTCATTAATTGAAAAATCTTTTTTTTTTTCAATGATTACTACATTTAACAATACTATTATTTTATTAGTTATTATTACTTAACTATAGTAGGATTGCTAAATTTTAAATAAGATTTATAATACAACTGTAAATCAATGTTTTAATGTTATATTTCTTCTTTAGGATGTTGACATCATCGTTTTTCCTGAATATGGAATAATTCCAGACATTTACAACAGGAAAATATTAAGAGAATACTTAGAATACATTCCAGATCCAAAAAAAAAAACTTCTAACCCTTGTAAAGAATTCGCAGATTTTTCCGACCGGCCCATTCTCTACATCCTGAGTTGTTTAGCTCGAGAAAACAACATGATAATTGTTGCAAACATGGGTGATATTCAGCTTTGCAAAGGTGAAAAAAACTGCCCAAAAGATGGAGTTTTCCACTTCAACACTAACGTTGCTTTCGGAAGAGATGGTGTGATACTTGCAAAATACCACAAAGAACGTCTTTTTATAGAATCTGGCATGGATCTTCCACCATTCCAACAAGATCCGACATTCAAAACAGACTTCGGAATATTTGCAATGTACGTTTGTTTCGACATTCAATATAAGAGAATAACAGATGTTGCTCATTGGAAAAATGTGACAGCAGTTCTATTACCTACAATGTGGCTAAATACCTCTCCAATGTTTGCTTCTTTTCAGTATTTCGAATCATGGGCATTTGGAAATAATGTCACACTGCTCGCTGCTAACGGTCATTTATCAGGAATATCAGTTATAGGCAGTGGCATCTTCAAAGGTAGAGAAGGCGCACAGGTTTATACTTTCAATCCTGACGGAAATTCAAAGTTGCTGATATCTGATATTACAAATGAAAATCCCAGTCTTTCATCGATTTATATCGTAAACAAAGACAGCACGAAAGAATATTTTGAAGATGGAAAAGATGTTAGTAATGTATGTTCCAATAAGGTTTTGAAACCATTTAAAAATGTTTATAAAGATTACAGATGCCTGGAAAGAGACACTACAAATTTCACTTTGGCAAAATTAAATAGAACTAGCGGCCAAATCAAGTTGTGCCACAACGGTATGTGTTGCATGCTAGAATACACTAAAAAAAATGACATACAGGAAGATTTCTATCTAGGAGTTTTCAACGGAAGCTACAATGCAATGAATCGATATTTCTTTGCTGAAGAAAACTGCTTTGTAGCACGGTGTGATGAATTTAAGGGTAAGAAATGCGTGACTTTCCCCATGAGATCAAAAACAGTGTTTTACAGAGCTTACTTAAAGGCCAATTTCTCAACAGAATTCGTGTACCCAACAGTAATGGATAGCGGGATGAGATTAACACCTGTAAATCAATGGATCTACGAATCGGACGATAAAGCTTCTTCTGTAACTTTTGAAAATCCTTCGGGGAGAAATTTATTAATGGTTGGACTCAAAGGTCGTGCTTATCAAAGAGATCCTCCTTACGTAAGATAATCAACATTCAATATCTATATATATATATATACAAGGTGGTCCTAAAATATATGTCAAAAATGTAAAGGCAGGTAGAGGGGACCTAAATAAGCAGATTTCGTATAGGAATGTGGGTGCAAAATTGAAGCGGTAGGGAAGTAGAGGGCGCTGTTAAGTTCAGCGGATGAAAGCGTTTCGCTGGCTTGAATCGCCATTCCCTGCACGGATTTCGAGCAGCATGCATCGTTACACCAATGCGGAGCTTGCCTGACATGTATTTTATGTATGGAGCTGCTCAAAGGATGCGCACGTTCAACGGCTCTCGAGCTTGTCGAAGGACTATCATCGATTGTGCGTAATACTTCTTCTTCTAACTGCAGGAATTCTGCGATATCTTCCAGTGTCCGTATCACGCCTGGAAGCATAAAACGATCTACTTGTGCATAACTCCCGATGAAGACGCTCAAATGTTCGGCGATACAGCATATTCCTACCCGGGAATCGCTCCATGTACATCCTTTGAGCAGCCGCTCCATTTCCTTGCGCATCCCCATAAGTGAAATGCATGTCGGCATGATCCGCATTGGTGTAACGATGCATGTTGCTCGAAATCCGTGCGGGGAATGGCGATTCAAGCCAGCGAAACACTTTCATCCGCCGAACTCAACAGCGCCCTCTACTGCCTCAACGCTGCATTTCCGCACCCACATTCCTATCCGAAATATGCTGATTTAGGTCCCCTCTTACCTACCTTTACATTTTTGACATATATTTTAGGACCACCCTGTATATATATATATATATATGTGTGTGTGTATTAATTCAGCTTATTATAATAATTTTTTTTTTCTTATAAGCAGAAAATTATTGCTATTGTTGTTATCGAGATAATAATTGCAATAAAGTTATTTTGATTTTATATCGCTTAGTTTAATAATTTTTCAGGGGGTGTATATCAGTGCTGTATAATATCTTTAAATACACTGAATAAGATGCTTATTCGAAATGAATTTTACTATTGTAGTTATTACATTTATTAATAATTATATAAAACTTTTTAAAAAATTACTCCCAGAATGCATATACAGTGTAAAAATGTATTACACCAAAAACATTTATTTATTAATATAATTGTATTTTATTTAAAAATTGGAACGGCCCGCGTCTTTGAGCCCATGAAAAAAGAGTCCACTTGTTGAATACGTTGTTACGTACTAATGTTGAATACGTACTCTGTGTTACTCATTAACAGGAAGTGAAAATTACATTGCTACTACTATTAAAAAACATTAATAATTAAAAGAGAAAATCTCCATTCTGACTCATTTGCAATCTGCCACTTTGCGATAAACGGGTGAAATTTTGTTTATTTCTGAATTATGTCCACAAACTATCCTACGGTCAAAATATTTTTCAAATAGATTTGGTAATTTCAGAATAATCGTGATTTCAGAACTTTTTTGCTCATTTCACCCTTAACTGTTCTTAATGAGCATTTACGTCTTAAACGTAATGCTTATTTCAAATCAAATTTCTGTCCCTAACAGATGGTTTCAAGGAAATTGGTAATTTTATAACATTTTTCGGCCTTGCACCTATCTGCCTGGAAGCAAGGGTGCCGGGACTTAAAGGCAAAAAAAAAAGACTTTGTTTAAAGTCAGACTTTGTTATAATCAGTCACCATTATAATGCTGCAATATTTTCTAAAATCAGTTCCGTTATTTTAAAGTAATCGTGATTAGGACATTTTTTGCTGATTTCACCTTTTTAGCTTTCGATCTTTTTACAGAAAACTTCTCTCTGCGAGCATTTGTCTTAAAAATACCCACCATGTCAAATTTCCAGTTTCTAGACTTTACAAATTTTAACAAATCTTAATTTTAGAATGTTTTCTCTCTTACAACACCTAGAAGGTGAAGATATCTGACTGAATAAAAAATAATCTAACATTTAGGAATAGATAGTCATCATTATAATACTGAGAGAATTTAAGAAATCGGTTCGGTAGTTTCGAAGTAATTGATATTTTAGGAAGCATTCTGCTCATTTCACCATTTTAGATTACGAATTTTTTGAAAATTATTCTCTGTGTCTCCTCTTAAATGTAACCACCATGTCGATTTTCACGTTTTTAGCTCTAACAAAGAAATCGTAATTTTCGAACGTTTTTCGGTTTGGCACCCCCCTTGAGAGAAGTGTTACCAATATAGAAAATAGCATATGTTGGAGTAGAGACTGTCACCATCAGTTTGCTTAAATTATTTTTTTAATCGGCTCGGTAGTTTCAAAGACTACCTCCTTCATACTACTACTACCTAATACGAACAAACCTTTTTTCTTTATAATATTAGTATAATTGATATAAAAAAGCATATAATTTATAATCAGAAATTGTATATTATATAATCAGAAAACGGTATTATAAAGCAAAAACACGTCCTGATGGTGGCAAGCCTTTGTGGCAACTACCTGACCCATAAATAAAGCTTTTACAACATTTTTTTTTACCTCTATAAACTTCGCACAATTTCAATTTTTACACCATTAAATTAAAAGCAAATGTACTTTCAAAAGCAATTTCTTTGAAAACTGTATCTGAATGTAATGATTTTTTTGCATTTTTTTACAATTTGACTACTTTTTTAGACACTGGGAGATAATTTCGAAAACTGTATTTATCAATGTGTTATATGTTTTCTAAACTGTTTACTTACATATCTTCTTTCACCTTATTTAACGGTGAAGTTTCGTTACAGTATTCTGGCTGTATTGGAAGGTGTTTCATAATCTATGCTTGACGCATGATTTTTCGTTCTTGTTAAATATAAAATTAAGAAATATATACGACACAGAAAAGTTTAGTGTAAAATAGAACTTGGTGCCATGTTTACATGTTGTGGCAGTTGGGAGAGTTGAAAAATACGGCTAACAAATTAAAACGAGCAGGGAAGACCGAGCTATGCTCGGTCAAAATTAAATTTGAGTTCAAATATCATGACCCATGACCAAAATGACCCACTAATTGCATTTTCTCGAACATGTGACTTAGCCCAACAGTCTTCTCGTGCCTGAAAACCATACGATGTAAAATTTAGTGTAAATAGTCTGAGCCGTTTTTAAGATAAAATAGCTTGACCCATAATGACCCACTAATCGAAATTTCTCGAACATGTGACCTACCCTAATAGTCTTCTTGTTCCCTAAACCTATAGGGTGCTAAATTTATTTCAAATCCTCTGAACCGTTTTTAAGATAAAATAGCTTGACCCATAATGACCCATGACCAAAATGACCCACTAATTGAATTTTCTCGAACATGTGACCTAGCCCAACAGTCTTCTCGTGCCCGAAAACCATTGGATGCAAAATTTAGTGTAAATTGAGCCGCTTTTTAGATCTTGACCCACAATGACCCAGAAATGACCCACTAATCAAATTTTCTCGGACATGTGACCTAGCCCAATGATTTTATCGCGCTCGAAATTCGTAGGACACAAAATTTAATCAAAATCGTTAGAGCCGTTTTTTAGATAAAATTAATTTGACCCGCGTTGACCCAAAAATGACCCCCTAATCGAAAGCTCTCGAACATGTGACCCAGCCCAATAGTCTTCTCGTGCTCGAAAACCATTGGATGCAAAATTTAGTGTAAATTGAGCCGCTTTTTACATCTTGATCCACAATGACCCAGAAATGACACACTAATCGAATTTTCTCGGACATGTGATCCAGTCCAATGATTTTCGCGTGCCCGAAACTCGTAAGATACAAAATTTAATCAAAATCGTTAGAGCCGTTTTTTAGATAAAATTAATTTGACCCGCTTTGACCCAAAAATGACCCACTAATCGAAAGTTCTCGAACATGTGACACAGCCCAATAGTCTTCTCGTGCCCGAAAATAGTCGGATACAAAATTTCGTCAAAATCGTTTGAACCGTTTTTTAGATACAATTAGCTTGACCATGACCCAAAATGACACAAAATGACCCACTAATTGAATTTTCTCGAACATGTGACCTAGCCCAACAGTCTTCTCGTGCCCGAAAACCATTGGATGCAAAATTTAGTGTAAATTGAGCCGTTTTTTAGATCTTGACCCACAATGACCCACAAATGACCCACTAATCGAATTTTCTCGGACATGTGACCTAGACCAATGATTTTATCGTGCTCGAAACTCGTAGGACACAAAATTTAATCAAAATCGTTAGAGCCGTTTTTTAGTTAAAATTAATGTTACCCGCGTTGACCCAAAAATGACCCACTAATCGAAAGTTCTCGAACATGTGACCCAGCCCAATAGTCTTCTTGCGCCCGAAAATGGTCGGATACAAAATTTCGTCAAAATCGTTTGAACCGTTTTTTAGATACAATTAGCTAGACCATGACCCAAAATGACCCAAAATGACCCACTAATCGAATTTTCTCGAACATGTGACCTAGCCCAATGGTTTTCTGGTGCCCCAAAACGGTAGGATACGAAATTTCGTCAAAATCATTAGACCCGTTTTTAAGATAAAATTTGCATATATATATATATAACCACACACAAGATTTGCTCGTATTAGAATATATGATATAAAGTTTTTGGTATATTTTCTATAGCCTTGTAAGTTTTTAAAAATGCCTAAACCTTCACTCGCTCTGTCAAAAAATTCACTCGCCAGTGGCGAATAGAATGATGATGTAATTTTCTACCCCTGAGTCCGGTATTACCGTAAAGTATATTGAAAATAAAAGCATTCTAAGCGATTAATTTTCTAATGTTACTCATTCCCTTAAATGTTTTAATAACGCACTTGTGCAACTAAATTTTTCTGTAATCTGCCTTTAATTTTAAATGCTCGTTATGTGAACTTTATCGGAATCATTAACATAGAAAGTTTTACAAAATATGTTCTACTCACATTATACTTTCGCTTTCGCATTCAGAAAACAGGTTTTTGGCCTTGCAAGCTGCAAAGGAAATGTCATGTCAATATAATAGCGTATTTTTTATTAACAGCGACATACTGGTTTCCGAATGCATTGCAAGTAGCATCAAGTAAGTACATTTTCCTTTAATTTTATAGTTGCACTGCTCAGTTGGTAGTAGGCGGAAAGGAGGGGGGGGGGGACTCTAAACATCCCAGTTATTCTATTTTTATCAAAGGTCACAATTATAAAATGTAATGTTTATACTAGCGATAGGTTCGGACTCATTTTTCGGATTCCGAGTCCGACGATTTGAAATCCGAGCTCTTGACATTTTGTGTCATCAGAGCCTGCATCCGATACCAAAAGTATGCGGTAGATAATTGTTAATAATATTTTTAAATTGTTTCAAGATTAGTTTTATTATCTAAAAGTGTCTTACTTAGAAATGAGTATTAATCCTTTAAATACCCCCCTCATGTCAACGTTTCGTGATTTTCAGGTCTTTTATTTATTTTTATTTATTTATTTATTTATTTATTTAACTATTTATTTTTAATAGCAAATTGGTTATTTAAACCCAACCACTAGCAGAAATCTACAAAAATTACATTGTTATTCTTTTAAAATATGCTTGTACGACTATGGCCGAAAGATTTGAGTTCTGTTTTCCAGTCATTTTGGAAAATGATTTCAAGTAGAAAACGAGGATAGACAAGGGATATCCCACAGCTTCTTTAATGCCAAGGCTTTAGAATCAGACACAATTTTCTTTTTACATTTCACTAATAACAATTCCCTTCCAAACTGATTTTTAAAGGACTATAAACACTTTAAGATACTCTGAATACATTCTATTTTCTCAAATAGCAATTTTTTATTTCTTTCCCGTTTCCGATTTGTGAATAGATAATATTTTCACTTTGAGCCCGAGACCGAAGACTAAAAAAAATCGAACCCGAGTCCGTTTCGGGCCCGGGCTCACGGGCTCGGGTTGAGCCTGTCTCATCTCTAGTTTATACGTGTTGGAAAACATAAACCAGTTTTAGAACCGATGTAACAAGGATTTTCAATCGGTATGCCGTGAAAGAATCTCGTGATCAAGAGTGCAGCGAAATAGTCAGTAGCATTCTAGCAATATTTCATTGCCGATACATCAGTGAAGGCTCACTGTAGAGATGCGAAAAGTTTTTGTTTCCGTTTGTCTATTTGTCTGTCTGTCTGTTCCGCTATAACTACCGTAAAAAACGTCCGATTAGGTTGTTTTTTGGTGGGTATGTTGGTGAGGTACCTGGAATTAGCTGTATAGTTTTTAGTTACATTTGATTCGTTCGTTCGAAAAATATAGAACATTTCATTTTAGGTCATAATGATTTCCTATGGGAATGCAGACGATTTTCAAATTTCATTTTTAACTGAAATGAAAATAGCATATTTGAATAATGGATTTAAACGTAAAATTATGGATATTAAATTTTCGACCTTCTAAATTATTACAAGAATAAGAAGTTCATTAGAATGTCAGAATATTATTGCATAAACCGTGTTTAATTTAACGTTTCTAATTTCTGAAACCTTCTAATTATTTTATATGCCTTATAAATATATATGTAATTTAAAAAAATTAATTTGCGGATTGTAAGATGTTAAATATTATGAAAAGTAAGATTAAAAAACAATCACTTGTAGAGCTGACGTTGAGGACCCTGATCTGCGGATTTTCTAGTGAAGTATTAGAAATATAATAATGATAACACTAGTAACTTCGGCTATCCTTACCTTCTTTCTTCATGCCTAGTATAGTGAGTTTTGATTTCCCCATTGATTTTTTATAAAATTTGATTTCTGCTGGATATAAAGTGACCGTCAGTGAAGGCTCACTGTTGAGACGCGAAAAAAGTTTTTGGTTTCTGTTTGTTTGTTTGTTTGTGTGTTCCGCGATAACTGCCGCAAAAATTATCCGATTAGGTTGATTGATTTTTGGTGGATACGTTTGCGAGGTTCCCGGAATTAACTGTTTTTGGTTAAATTTGGTTCATTCGTTCGAAAAATATAGAACATTTTCTTATGAGTCATAATGCTTTTCAATGGGAGGTCAGACGACTTTTTTATTTTTACATTCACCGAAAAGAAAATCACGCATTGGGATAATTGTAAATGCTAAATTATGGATGCTAAATTCACGAAATGGAGATCTTAATTAAATCTGATCGCTTTGAAAATTTGCGAATATATTTATTGGAATTTCGAAATTAATTGTATAAATTATTGCGAAAATTTACGCTCTAATTTGAACGATATGAAACATTTTAATTTGTCATTTTTTACAAAAATTTCCAGTGATTTCCTTTTTTTCTCTCTCTTTTATTAAATGGTTGCTAATCAACTATATTTCAAAGAATATCAATAAAAGAAAATTCAAGTGAATCACATTAGTTTGACGGGAAATTTTATTTTAAAAAAATAGCTAATTTTTGGGTGATTTAAGTTTTTAATATGCGTTTTATAACGAAATAGATGAGGATTTATTTTAACTACTAAAGAAAGATGACCAAATCGGTTTTCCAAACGAAAAATATAAAAACACATTGAATGTGTAAATTGAATATAAGTCTCATAAGAGGAATTTACATTTGTATAAGTATATTTAATACATGAAATTTTATTCAATTTCAGCAACATATGATGTTTAGTGGTTGAAAAATAAGTATTCTTTTAAGAATAGGATAAAATCCCCTGTACAAAGAGATTATTAATCTAATGAAATTACAATAGTAAATGCATTCAGAAATATACTCGAATAACGAAACAGCACAATTACTGGAAATTGAGAATATAAAATTAAATCGACACGCCCCTGAAGGAATGTATTCTTATTCTGAAAAAATACAGTAATAAGTAGTTTATCCTTTAATTTATCCGACATAAAATTGTGTTTAATGTGATACTTCTAAAATTTCCGGTAATAAATCTTATATTCTTATAAATGTATAAATAACTTTTCAAAAATTGAATTTTAGGACATCAAATATTATTCAGATTATGTTAAAAATTAGTGAGATTAATGAACAATGATTTGTAGAGCTGACGTTGAGGCCTGTGATCTGTAGATTTACTAGTTATTGATTACTGCCTCGACAGAGGAACACGTAAACGTTATTTTCAGAATCGTGAATTAAAATTTAGCCAGAATTAAATAAAATCAGTGGACCTGTGCGAAGATTTCGCACTTCAGTCTAATATATTTTTTAGCAATATCTAATATTTTTAGATGCAGGTTTAAATTTCTAAAGAAAAATTAAGGACTAAAATTATCTGCAAATAACAACATTAGTCAAGCCAGAATATCATCTTATTTATTCCATTAAAGTTACAGTAAAAACTGACCAAAGACAGCAAATGAAAAAAAAAAGAAAATAATAATAATAATAATAATAATAATAATAATAATAATAATAATAATAATAAAATATATATCATTCGTATTTTAACTGCATTAGAGAAATACATAATCTGTTTCGGGGGAAAAAAAAAACATGGGATGAAGAAAAATAAATTGAGCATCTCAATTTAAATTTTGATGTTAATCATAAAATAAAATAAACCCTTGCAGCAACTATGTCCCACTTTATCTTTATTGAATATTTTTCTTTTATGTATCATCATTGTTGCGGCAGTGCGGAATTTTATTTTTGTGACAACACTAATTTGAGGAAAACCTTTCATTTCATTTATGAAAACAATACCGATTTAATTTTTAATTAATTACAATTTTTAATCAAAAAACAACTTTTAAGGAAATGTGAGTGTACTATGTCAGAAGCCGCTTCAAAATCATTTCATATGGTGTCTCATTTATTGTTCTGCGTTTTTTATTTTCTTAGAAAAAGGGATGTTGACAATATAAATAATTTATTGGCATAGTTCTTGTTTTGTTTGTTTGTTTCTTTTCTTTTCTTTTCTTTTTTTTTTTTTTTTTACATTCTTTCAATTTAAAATCAATATTTTTGTAAGCTAATCGACATTTCGTTTGAAAATATCTCTTTATTAAGGGTTTTGTTAATGAATTTGTTGACGGTTTTCTGAACGAGTCTTTAAATTAATGAACCATTGGCACGTTTCCACCTATATGAGAAAGGGTATAGCAGCATCTCAATGAAAACAACTTTTAAATTAAAATCAAGAAGTAACTTTATTCAAGTGAAACAATGAAATTAAATGCAATTCTTCTTTAGAATATTAATAAAAATGAGATTGGTCAACTTATAACTACGGGTTATAACAGGTAACTTATAATCACTTTCTCTCGCATCCGCTGAATGACTTCTTGTCAACACATCCTCTGAGGATTATTCTCTCTATCCGACTCTGCAGCTAATTATATCAATATTTTTTCTATCTTTTCATCTCGGGAAAACACCCGCTCGCTAATGTTAATCCTATGGCACTGTTATTTTACAATATCTTGTTTGTATTTCAATTTTTAAACTATTTTTTTTCATTGGATACCTGATATCAACCTCTATACAGGCCATTTTTACTTTTTTAAATATTTTACGAAGATACTTTCCCTTTTGGAACCGGTTTCGAAAATGACGGTATCCTCACAAAAATAAAATAAAATAAAATAAAATAAAATAAATAAATAAAAATAAAAAAACATGCAACTAAAATTGAAGAAGTAAAAAATGGCCTGCATAGAAATCACCCTCAACTATCCAACGCAAGAAAAAAAGAAAAAAAAAGTTTAAAAATATTGAAATGCAAGCGAGATATTGTAAAATAACTGTCCCATAGGATTAATATTACCGAACGGGCGTTATCTCGAGAGTGAAGCAGTCTCTTAATTCTTCGGTTTAGGGAATTAAAACAATGGCATCGCCCACACTTGCTCTATCGATGTGACATCTTTTTTTAGATTCGTTCCCAATTATATAAATACCTAGCACGTACAATCGTCGTTTGGTCCGTCCGTCTGTCCGCATATAACAGCGCAAAAACTACCCAACGGAATTATTTGAAATTTAATATATATAACCGTTGCAGAATTTGTCAAGTCATTTCAAATTTTAGGAAAATCGAATCAAAACTTAAAAAGTTAGTAATGAAAGTTTACTTTATTCTGTTAAACCCTATCATACATAATCTATAAAATAAAAGCGCAAGTCATGTGACTGAGGATAATAAATACCGGCTAACCACATCTCTTTTCAAATGATAAGCAGCCATTTTTATTAAAAATTATTTTATCGCATAAAATTGCATAAAAGTTACATTTTTAGAAAGATAGTTCAACAAAAATTGTTTGCTTGAGAGATGAGTTACATTCAACAATGTATATAGATTCTGAGATAACTTCAGTGTAAATTAGGTTAACCGAATATCTCAATCCATTAGAGTAAATAAACGCAAGATATTCGTTCATTGTGAGTCATAAAAATATTAAACCATGGAGGTAATCATTCGCAAAGCAAGATCTCCAAGTTAGAAATATTAAAAATAAATGAACAACGTGAAATAGCACAAATAAAAATATTTAAAATGGCAAACAGCTGTTTCGGAGCCGCCAAAGCTCCATCATCAGTGCCGATTCAAAAGATTAAAACCGATTCAAAAGTTTATAAAGCCATATAAATATACTTGCGTCCCTCCCACGCGCCTAAGATTGAATGGCGGAGACTTTTTCAAAACAACAGCGGAGTCAGGAAACACGTGTGACGCTGGAACCAATAGGAGAGCCCGGCCAGACCGAACGGGTTAAAGTACGTAGGAGAAAAAGGGGGGAACGAAGAGAATGAATTAAATGAAAGGTAGCCAGACATTTGAAAAGTTTGGTGTACTGGACATATCATTAGCTAAGTTGCCTGAATTCTTCCATGTATGATAAGCCTCCCAAAAATCAAGGTCGTAAATAGATGAGTATTTCGGAATTATTGAACCCTCTGAAAAATTAAAACTTTTAAATAAACAAGATCTCCATGGTTTAAAAAAATTCGCATCTGTAAACGTGGCATACGTAATAAGGAAAAAAATGCTCATTTCTCTCCTATCAGACGACATAAATCATTTTCACTGAAATAATGAGGATGATATTTTACATTGTGAAACTAGTTATAAAACGAACCCACCTCATATGTCACGTTTAACGTACAATTTTCAACTTGTACTACTACTACTACTTGTACAACTTGTACTACTTCCAAGAAGTAGCTTCTCTATTGATTTGGGAAGAGGGATACCAATTCTAACAGCTGATACATTATCAGATGATTTGATGGATGTTAAAGTGCTGCCGTTGACAGAATTCTGGGAGTTTTGCAGCTCATCAACAGGGCTTTTTAAGGTTAAAGGTATTATCCACTCCTGTCACTGTAGTGTCAAACTAATGATGCGTCAATTCACTTCGTTTTGCCAGCGTGATAACTGGATTTTGGCTAAAAATGCGTGTACATAGAAACTGTTATGCTGAGTTTGATCTATTTAATAACAAGTCTCACACCATTAATAAATTTATAATATATATATATACATATGTTTTAAAATGCCTTTGAGGGAGTACATGAATCAGCAGATTTTTGCAGAAAATCCTTTGACAGACTTACTTTTACAACTCTGTATCCCGTTTATAAATTATATAATAATTTATAAAGTCTCATCCAAACGTTTTTATTTTGTGGTGAAAACGTTTAGAAATATATACGAACAAGTTCCGTCAAATTTTGAGAGATTTCGATTGTAAAACTTCAAATATCGATTTTTCATTTAGGAACAATAAAAAACAGACTTAGTAGATTTAAAAAAGAAAAAAAAAACTTATTTATGCCCCAAAAATATTTTTTTCGAAATTAATTTTTAAAAAATGGGGGATTGTAACTGTAATTTTTTAACAGAAATCGATTGTTAGAACCTTCAAGTATGCGACTTCGAAATTACAGCCCATTCCGCACAGAAGCTTTTGAGTTGTGTGTAACAAACTACCCTCAGTGCCATGTGTTTTACAACGATTAATACATTAAAACTGAATTTAACATTAGGAGTTTCAAGCTTTAAACAGGCATAGTTCCTAAACTACATATGAATAACAGACTTGCTGTTTAGTATCTGAAGGCAAAATTTGTCTAAGCTTTTGCGTAGCCATATTTTGGGTGGGGTGTGTGGGGGAGGGTGCCCAGCTTTTTAAATGGAAATTGTTGGCTACAAAACATTCCTGATACCTACACGATATAATTTCTATATTTTTCAAAGCCTGCTTTCATTTATTTCCTCTCTTTCTATTTTTAAAAATTTAGATTTTTAAAGTAATTTTATGTGTGTGCATGCGCGAGGGGGGGGGGGGGGGGGGGGAGGGAAGATGGCTACACGCATGCGAAAAATCCAAATATGACGTCAAAATTAGGTGTTAGTATTGAAAATTTTAATGTTTGGCACAATTTTTATATGTAGACGATCTCTCAAAGCAAAATTTAAGTATAGCATTAATTAGTATGTATTATTACTAATGGATTGATAACAGTTACAGTTGTATACGATGATTTTCGGCAGAAGATGATAGGTATCATTACTTTTTGAAAATTCGATGTAATTTAAAAATTCATTCATAAAATATGCTTATTAGCTATCATCTCCATATTAATATGCTTACTAACGTTCAGATTTCAATGATTGAAATTTCTTCTAATTTGACATATTTTGAATTGAAAAAAAAAATATTTCTAATATCAACTTTCATTTCAAAAAGCTCTTTTCGAATCACGAATAAAATTAATGTTCTACATCTTCATTCTTATCTCTTCCGCAATGGTTAACTATCACATTTTCTGATACTTTGTTGATACATTGGTACTAAATAACTCAAACAAATATACAGTAGGCAAATAAATGAGTAGAATGCTAAAATTCCTCTTTAAAAAGCTAAAAAATTAAAATTACACTTAATATGCTTTATTACTTAAAAGATGATGAAATCGCAAGAAAGATTTTAAACCACATCAACATTATTCAGTGTCAATTACTCCAAGCACTGTCAGCTATACACATAACCTTCATCAGGGATAAAAATACAACTGTCATTACCAACGTCATACTTTCAAAATCTCCGCTTCTTGATCCGAGAACTAGGCAAAGTCCATTTCATCATCCGGATTTGTAGGGTTTTTTGGGAGTAATTGGAATCACCAAAAAATATATTATATACAATACTTTTAATTAAATAACTTTATTCAGCTTTAACAGAAATTTGCAAAATTAAAGTGGTCTTATATTTTCTTAATAAACTGTAAAATACAAAATACACTGCTTAAAAGGAAATTTATTTAGGGGAATATGTCATAAAGAATATTGGAACTGATGCTGTACACTCACGCAAACATGTAAACAAAAGTTCGGCGACTTTTTGGTTGGCGCGATTTTCAAGACTGCGCCAATCGAATAACTTAATACAATGGCTAGGTTGCCATTAAAGGAAAAAATCCCCTAAATTTGGCGACTTTTTTTCCTTTTTTTTAACCGATTATTTTTTTTTCTGCGTGAGTGTAAAGCATCTTAGCCAGAATATTTAATAATTCATAGTTTTTTCTTTCATGTTAAAATAAGTTTCCTTAGTAGTAACTACTCCAAATATTTTACTTAAAGTTTTAAAATCACATTAGAGTTGTTACTTTTTTATCACATTATTTAAGTTTTTCGCTTGTCATCAGAATGAATTTCCGGACACTTCTCAACCCGAAGTATAATCTCTTGTGGATCACTATGATGGCTGGTTACGCCCTCGCTATCCGCAAAGGTTACTATACTGCAGCAGTCTTCGAACATGTCAGAGAAGGTGATGAGATTAAAGATAATGCCGCCGTCGTCATAAAAGCCAATTTAGAAAATTACGGCAGAGCAACCAGAGAAGCTGCAAAGCAGGTAAGTTATTTATTTTTTTCAAAAAAGCTGCTCTACAAAAGTAGTTCACAGGAATTTAACCGGATGCGTGACTGAATGGTGTGAATCCCATCTAGCGAGCTCTAAAGCAGTAGTTCTCAACGAAAGGCTTACGCCCCACCGGGGGTCAATTCGGGATTTGTTATTAATTCATTCCTTGCCAGTACAATTTTGTCTTTTTTATTTTATTTTATTTATTTATTTATTTATTTATTTGAAAAATAAATGTGTAGACTGATAAAAATATAGCCTGCAGATTTTTTTGAGATAATTTTTTTTTTAAGTACATTTTTTATTGCAGTTTTTAAAAGGTGTCATACAAAATTTCAAAATACAAGATAAGCCAGAATATTGTATGACAAAACTTTTGAGATATTTAAACACTCGTTTTTTCGTATTTAAAATGTTTTCTAATTTTTCTGGTTAGAGTTGTGTTTTAGAAGGCTACATCTTAAACTAGTTGTCTTGAACACACCTAACCTAAAATATATTTAAAATACTTAAACGAGGGTACTATCATAAAATTAATAAATTTCCAAATGGGCATCACAGAAGGAAATGAACGAACAGTAAATTTCTTATGACTGTAGTGCAGTATTATATACCAGTATTATACTGTAAAATCAACATTTTTTTTTTTTAATCAGTGTATAGTGCAGAAGATTTTACCTTTCCATAATTTTTTAATACATTTTTACATACACATAATCATGTATTTTTCTTTTATAAAAAGCTATCAAGTTTATAATATAACTTTCTTGAGAAAGGGGGCCCCGACACAACATGTGTGCCCCGGGTTGCACTTGGTTTGATCATGGGTCCCCGGGTTGATCAGGCCATGAACACACCTAAAATCGACGATCGACCGAGTAGTTCTGTAGCAAACTGACCGCCCAGGGTTGCACTTAGAGTTGATCAGGCCATGAACACACTTAAAAACGACGATCGACTGAGTAGTTCTGTAGCAAACTGACCACCCAGTTTGCAAAGAGTTTCAAAAACTCTTCGTCATATGAAGAAATTTTTCATATATTTCCGATTGAAAATTTCGTGGGATTGTCCAAAATTCAATAAATATTCCCCTGAGTTGTTGTTTTAAGTTCCAAAAATCTTTTTTTTTTTTTTCATTTTCTTTGGACAAAGATAGTACACCTTCCCTTAACAATATTATAAAACACTAACTACACTGCAAAAATAAGTGTTGATTTTACAGTATAATACTGGCATCCCTGCTGCCTGTATTATACTGTAAAATCAACACTTATTTTTTGCAGCGTAGGGGAATATAAATTAAATTTAAATTACCTTTTAATCAAAAATATGTTTTTTTTGTTTTGTTTTTAAGGGGGGGGGGGTAAAATAGATTTTGGTTTGATTACTTATATAATTGTTAATAAATTTGAGACAGGTATTTCTTTTGTAACTTTTCATTTAATTCAAGAGCTCTTTTTCCAGTTCTAAATTTCCTTTCTCTTGATAACTTTTATGAAATTCGATGGAAAATTCCTAAAAGCTGTTTTGCGGCATATAAGTTTTATATTTAAACTAGTTCATCCGCCCGGCGTTGCCCGGATCCGTGATAATAACCTTAAATATACCTAAAATCAGTGCTATTAACGAAAATCTTTCTAAACGGACCTTATGTTGGAGGCTCCACTGCCTTTGGTAGTGTACACCCACGTGTTTTTGTCTCACTTTTTTTTCACATCGAGTCATTTAATATTTAAAAAAAAATAGTTCTTATTGATCAAACTCTTTGAAATTTTTATGAATTATAAATATGTTTTCGAATCCTGTGTAAAACATTCGTGGAAAAATTTTATATTTAGTGGTAAAAGGGTTTGTAAGAACTGTTTTTTTTTCACATCGGTCATTTAATATTAAAAACAAAATAGTTGTTATTTTCCAAACTTTTTGAAATCTTTTTGAGTTATAAGTATAATGTTTCCGAAGCCATTTTTATTTTTTATTTTTTTCTAATTGTCCGAATGTTTTGAGATTTTTATATGTGATATAAATTAAGTGTCTAAAGAATTTGTAAAAGAAGTGTGTTAAAATCATAGAAGAAGGAAATATAAATAAAAGTAAGATGTGGGGTGTTTTCGTCCGTCATTTGTTACGGGGATTATGGGAAGGTGTTCAAACAGAATGGCTCGCAACCCTCCCGATATTGGCGAAAACTTGGCTTTTATCTTGGCATAGACGCTCTTGCCACGCATGAATGCTCTTAAATCTAACAGTTTTCTAGCATCATTTTCAGTAAATAGTTGCTTCAAAATAAATTTAACCCTTCTACTAGTATGGCATATAATGCAGTTAAATGTTTATTTGGAAAAGATAATAAAATTTTAACTTCAAAAAAAATTTTATTTGTAAAATTTAAAAAAAAATAACTTTTGCCTTTTTTAAAAATAATTCCAAGAATTGTATTAGTTATGAACTTTTGTTCTATGGTTCCTTTAAATTGTTTGCCATCAAGTTTTCCCAGGTTCCATGTAGTATTGCTCTTAAAGCACTATCGATCAAATGTTTAAAAAGTTTAAGTAATAATTTATAATAGAATTAAAATTATTCTTTAAATTAATTTAACAAATTATTCGTTAAATAAAGATTTTCGTAAGGAAATGTTTCTATGATGAGGTTTTAAAATGTAAGCAAATAAATGATTTAAAATCTACAAATTTCAGAAATTTGTTATGCCCTGAAACACAAGGTGTGCATATTTTTAAGAGAACCATATATTCTAATAAAACTAAAACATACTGATTAAAAAATTTGTTTAGAAACATTGCAATTATATAATTTGATAATGGAATTATTGATATTAAAAATTTTCTGAGAAAAATCTGAATAATCTTTGAAAAAAAAATTATGTATCAACAGTGGTTAAATGGTTAATTTTACCTGCTACTGAGTTTCACATCTTTTTTTTTTTTCCCTTTAATGGCTGGATTTAAGAATTGTAAACTACTTTCTTTTTCTGTCAAATTCTATTTTTATCAAATGATATTAAATTTTCCTCTCCATCCATAATTAGAAAAGAGAATAAAGTTGATTTGCTTATTAGTATTTTTTTTTGAAAATATTTTAAATAATCTAATCATTTGTCTTAAGTAATTGTTAAGTAATTGTGAAATAGCAAAACTGACTTTTTCTGCATAATGTTGAATTTATTTTACATGAATTATATCTAAATACAGAAGAAGAACTAAAGTTGATTAGTTAGCTTATTTTATTTATATAAAAATATATGAAATTTTCCTTTTTTTTTTTTTTTTTTTTTTTTTGTTGTTGTCATTGCTGTGGAATTGTGAAACTGAATTTTTCAGCACACTGTTTGTTCATTTTTTTTTATATGAATCTTTTGTAAATATACAAAAGGTACTAAAGTTGATTAGCTTAGTTCGAAGAATTATTTTCTGTATATTAAAATATTTGAAATCTTCTCATCATTTGTTTTATTTGATTGTTGCTGTGAAATTGTAAAGCATTTCTTTTATATGAATGTTTTATTAAATATTTATACAATTTCAACGTATTTAGTTTTGTTACGGTTGGTTTCAACAAATTTTTTTTTTAATCTACATTAATTATTTAAATCACTTTCTCAACATTTATTTAAAAGCACTCTTTTTTTCTGTTTCTAATAAAAATTTAAATAAATAAAAGTAATTGTAATAATAATAATAAAATCAGTTTTTATTTTTTCTTCTTTCTTTTTCTTTTTGCAAAGTAAATTCAACGTTTATAGTCTAGCTTTGCTTCCTGTTTTCAAATACGAAAAGCAGACAGCAAGGGAGGGATGTTTTGTCAGTTAAAGACCGCACAGGTGGAAAATTTGGAGTCATCTAGTCTGACTTTGATATAAGAATGACCGACCGCCCTGTATAAGAATTACGTTATCTTATGAGTGTACTATATACGCAATTAGGCTTTGTAAGTTTACGACAGGCTTCAATTGGCTCTGCTATCAGGCGGATAGCTGGCGCCCATGTAAACAGAGGCTAACAGGGCCCCCCTTCAGCACACGCCATGGGGGTGATGCATGGCTTCCTTCCCCCATGAAGCGGCCGGCAGAGTGGAGCGGCAAGCTGTAGTCTTCACGAAGAGTCCATTTTTCCTTTTGTTTCCATTCCCGTACCCCTGGCAGAGTGGATCGGTCCCGTTTTTCAAGCAGCGCGGGAGAATGAATGTTTACGACACTTGTTGCTTGGCCAAGCGACCTGTCGTTTGACTCGTAAAAAAAAATTCCACTTATTACGGGGCTCGAAGATTGGCCTGTGGGCTGGATCGCGAAGTTGTTGAAGGCGGACAGGTTTCTGGAAGATTTTTTTTGAGAGTGGGGCATTGATGGCCCTACATTAACTATCCTAAATCATGATGTTATGATGAAAAGAGGCTATAAGGGCATTTTCGAATTGCGGATCTATAACTGTTAACGAGAAATTAAGAAGAAGATATGTGTAGCCCGTTTTTTTTTTTGGCGTAGTGGCGCTCCAAGATTATGACTTCTTAACCATCAGAAGTGATCATAGATATTGAACTAAACGGTCGTTAGAAGTCGTAGTGTTCTGAGTTACGGTGATGGCTATCTTCGAATAAAACACATGCTTCAGGAAGGTGAAATTACTGACTCCGACGGTGAAGTTCTGGACCGTAGAACGATTTTCCCCTCCGGACTAGATGATGGACCTAGTAGTTGATGGCAAGTGATGCAGTGAGATGAGAGGATTGATGAATGTTAGCTTGAAACCACATGGGTATTGTCTGAATTTTTCCCCAGCCTGAATACTCCAGCTTAAGTGCTTCATCAGATTTTTGAAAAAGGACGAAATGCTCCTAAGTGCCCATTGACTAAAATTGTAGAACTCTCTACCTGTTGTAAGTACTATTTGCATAGTTTTTCTTTTTATTTATTTGTACCTCTTTAAAAAAAAAAAAAAAAAAAATATGTTTGCTATACCAGAGTTTAAAAGTGAAATGAATATCTTTGGATAATTTCAATAAGAATTAACATTATGAACAGAAATAGTCTGTAGGTTAATATATAATGTTTGTATGTTTGAACGACCATTAAATGGTAATGTGATGATAATTTTAAAAATATGATGTGTAATTTAAAAGTAACCAGTGAGTGGTTTCAACTTAAAAGATCAGCTGTTATATTGTTTTATTAAGATTATTTTTGATAACTTAGTTGCTTCATTATTTTAAATGTTCAAATAAATTGTGTTTTTTTTTTGTTTATTATCAAAGATGGTATGTTTTTCTTTGTATAAATCTCTAAATAATTAAATTTTTTATATTCACAGTAGACCTATAAGAATGGCCTAACCTTTCTGTGAGTAATAAAAAAAAAAGGGGAGAGAAAATTCAACTTTATTAAATTAGGACTTTAAAATTTCTTAAGTTTAAATTCATAACTGACTGTTTTAATGAACATAAATTGAAGTTCACTCAATGTTATACAATCGTATTTTTGATCTTGATTTAAGGATGGATAGATTAATAAGTGAAACAGTAATATTAAATTTGATTTCATAAAATGTCAAATTAAGCTTTAACTCTCCTCTTTCAGAAACATTGTTTTTCTAAAATATACACCAAAATTGTTTTATTTTAAAAAGTAAAAAAAAAAAAAAGAAAAAAAAAATATATCCAGTTATTTTACACCACTATACGATTCTTGGTTAACCGATCGGATCTTGTTCAGAATCTCTATGGTTGTTCTAAAATTTTAGTACATCATCATATCCCTATTCTATTAACGGATTTAACTCTTTCCCCTTTTGGTCCTCATATTGGAGGAATTTCAGGTTGTCTGCATTTTTCCAAATTATATGAGGATTACACTTTTGTTAATTTAATGTATATGGAGATTTGAGCTTGATCGGGTTGGAGTGGAGTTGGGTGTTCTTTATGCAATCCAGTATGCTACTTGATTTAGAAATCTGTTGCCCCTTACTACATTTAATATTGTCTTAAAATGATGAGTTCAAAATTATCATTGTTGTATTAACCTATTCGGGTTCTTAAGTTTTGATATTTTGATTAGTTTAATATAATTTGCTACCTTTTCCATGGCAACAGATTTCAGTGGAGCTAATCAGGGTATACTTATTTTTTTCTAAATATTTAATTGTCAAGTGAAGATTGAGTAATAAATGAGCTTTTTAAGTTTAAGTAAGTTGTGTTTTAGAAAGAACACCAAAATACCACAACAAATGGAGCCGTAACAATTCGGTCTCTGGGTTATTGATTTTTTTTTACTTGTATGTATTTATGTATCAAAGAGCAACTGGGTGTTTTTGCAATTAAAATTTTATTTATATGTTCAAGTGTAAAAAGAGGTCTAGGCTCTCTCTCTGTGCTAGTAAGCTACAATTCCCAGTCAAAATTATGTCTTGTGAGCATAACCTTTTCTTATTTACAAAAAGCATAGTCCTGTACTTAAGTTTTATGTGTATGTAGGTTTCCTTTTTTTTTCTTTTCCTCTCTTTTTCTCTTTTTTAAGCTGCCCCCCCCCATTTTCCCTTTTTTGTGGTTGTTTGTTTATCAATTTTCTAACCCTAACCATGGCTGATAAGCATTCAGAGGCAATTGCCACTATTCAGCGGAAAAATGCACTAGTGGACAATTTGTCAAACATTCCCCCATTCAATGGAGAGGCCAGCTCAGTCTGCTTCTCAGATTTTTCTGAGAAATTTGAGAGTTTTGCCAAATTATTCGACTGGAATGAGGAGGAGAAAAAATTCGTTTTGTTAGCTAGATTATCAGGAGCTGCTTCTAGGCGAATAAAAATTCACAAAGCAAAAACATCTGATGAGCTATTAAAAATCTTAAAAGAGAGTTATACTTCACAGGCCACACCAGATGTTGCCCTCAGTCATTTTTTAAATTTTAAACAGCCACCCAATATGAGTGTTCAGGAGTTTTATGACAAGGCATATGATATGTCATTAAGAGCCCTTGTAATTGAAGGTATCCAGGGTGAAGTAGTCGATAAAAGCCGAACGGCTCTACTACACTCCATGCTGTTGAGCAATCTTACACCAGAAGTGCGAAAGGGGGTAATTGCGAGAAATCCACAATCCCCAGAAGAGGTCCTCAAAATTGCGCTTCTTGAGGAAAAGGCTTATAGGAGCATTAACCCTTTCTACAACCACCGCGAGGAAATTCTCAACCCTAATTTGACCCAAAACCTACCCTGTGCTGCAGTTTTTCAGCAAGATAGCTCACCAAAGAAGGAGATAGACCAACTAAAATCTCAAATTGATGTTTTAGCAGCTAAGATAGACAGTTTAGTTGATCTCAGGGCTAGGGATGTACAGGAAAAAAACCAAGAGGTAAGACCCGTAACCTGCTATAGGTGTTCCGTACAGGGCCACTATGCCAGAGATTGTCCACTAAATTTTGTCGACTATAATTTTAGAAGGGGAGGTGGTCAAAATTTCAGGAGCCGTGGGCAAAATTATAGAAACAGAGGTGAAAATCCTAGAGGGAACCACAATCAGCGAGGCGGATATAGGGGAAGAAGAGGTGGTTATTACCAAAACAATAGGAGCACAGCTGCGAACAGAAATGAAGTGCAGGCGGTAAATAACACCCCAGTAGCTAACAGTGAAAGTGAGGCTTTAAACTATTAGTGGCCGGATCAAATGTGGTCAACTCGATCCCCCACAGGCCCCTGGACCCCCCAGCTGTATATAGCGTTTTTCAGCCCCAATCATATACATTACCAACTGCAAGAATTTACATAAATAAAGTTTGCCTGAACGCTTCATGTGACACTGGTTCTGCAATTAATCTCCTGAGTGGTACTGATTGTAACTATTTAGAGAATTTTGAAACGGAGAATTGCAATATCCCCATTATGACTGTCACCGGTGAGAAAGTTCACCTAAATAAGAAAGTATTTTTAAAATTTGTTTTTGATAATGTTCAATGTCAAGCTGAATTCTATGTAGTGGAAGGTAAATTAGCAGAGGAATTTAATATGATTTTGGGAATGCCATTTTTGAAAGAGTACCGGGCAAGTATAAATTGTGATACAAATGCTGTCGCTCTTAAAGTGCCAGTTTCAGGCCAATGTAAACAAAGCGTAGAAATCCCAGGTAATACTTCAGGGTCTAATACTTGTCTTGCTACTAATTCTGTAAATATTTCTAATTCTGTATATAGTGTAAATTCAAATAATAATTGTATAAATAATGATTGTGTTAAAAATAATTCTGTAAATATAAAATGTGTCAACAAAGTAGGGGAGAATTCAAAAAGTAGTAATGCCAATAGCCCTCCTGAAAATTGTGCATGTGAGAAAGTTCATGACTCAGTTAATATTGAAAATGGGAATCATAGTAGTGAAAATATGGTAGTTCAGGACCCGCAGTTGAGTAATATGGGAAAAGATGTTGAGATAGTCATTCAAACTGAGTCAGATAGGGAAGTTGAAAGTGTTGCGCAGAACTTTTGCATGCAATCAATATCAGGTGGTAGCTCTGAGGGTAATAATACTGCAAATTTTTCAAGTATTCAAAATGTCGACAATAATCTATCAGCAGCGAGTCAGGTAACCCAGGGTAATTTAGCTGAAGATACTACTGAAATTTGTAATATTGATGAAAGTGAAGATTTGGTAAGTATAGAGGATAAGGTACCTGAAGTCGAGGAGGAGAGCAATGAAGATAGCAGTAGTGATAAAACCAATAAAAATAAAAATATAAGTTTCGCTGTGTTATGTAGCAAAATTTCAATTCCCCCGCAGTCAAAAATGTTAGCCCAGGTTAAAAGTTATAAGGAAAATTTTATTAAGGAAAATGATATTGTTATGTTAGAACCTTTGGCGAAAAATTTAAATCAAGGTCTCCTTACCTCCAGAGCCATTTGCACTAAAGAACATGGCCTATATATCTCATTTGCAAATTTTTCAGACAATAGTATTCATTTAAATAAAGGAACCTTTGTTGCCAAAATTCAAAAATGTGTAGACCAGTCAAATATACCCGTAACTGATAATAAATTAACCTATAATATAAATTTGGCCCCTCCAATTGGTGACTTTGATCACGCGGATCTCACTTGGAGCTCTGAAATTAATTTAGATCATTTAGAACCCCCATTAAAACTTAAAATGCAAAATTTTCTAGACAAAAACAAAGATGTATTTGCAGCATCGGTCTTAGATTTACCCGGCTGTGATACAATCCCGCATGAAATTAACTTAACTTCAAATAAACCAGTTAAAGGCAAAGCTTATAGAGTCCCCTACAAACTACGTCAAGAAATGGAAGACCAACTTAATACTTTATTACAGGCGGACATAATTTCCCCTTCCATGTCTGAATTTGCTTCTCCGGTTATTCTGGTTCAGAAATCAGACGGTTCCTATCGACTTGCTGTTGACTACAGAAGACTAAATAAAAATCTTGTTAAAGATGCTTATCCAATACCTAACATTACCGACTCTGTTGATGCTTTAAGTGGGGCTAAATTTTTTTCAACGCTAGATTTAACTAGTGGGTTTTTTCAACAGGTTATTCGCCCAGAGGATAGGCATAAAACTGCTATAATCACCCACAAAGGACTTTTTGAGTGGACCCGTAACTGTTTTGGGCTCTCAAATTCAGGTAACAGTTTCCAGAGACTTATGAATGCTATTTTCGGTGATTTAGGCAATCTTGGAATTCTTGTTTATATCGACGACATTGTAATTGCCTCCAGTGATGTTAATTCTCATTTTGAGAAGCTTAGCATGGTCTTTGAAAGGTTAAGACTGCATAAACTTAAACTTAAGCCCAGTAAATGCACTTTCCTTTCGAATAAAATACAATATCTAGGTTTTGAGATTTGTAGTGGCCAAGTATCACCTATCAATAAAAATATTGCCGTAATAGAAAATTTTAAACCTCCAACTACCCGAAAGGCTGTTAGGTCATTCATTGGAACTCTATCTTTTTATAGGAGATTTATTCCAGATTTTACTAAGAGGGCCAAAAATTTAATCAATCTAACTAAAGAGACAGGAAAGTTTTCGTGGAATGAAGATGCACAGAAAGAATTTGAAGACCTTAAGATAGCTCTTATTTCAAAACCATGTCTGGCACTCCCTGATTTTGAGAAGGAATTCCATTTATATAGTGATGCCAGTGGCGAAGCATTAGGGGCAGTGTTATCAGAATTAGATGAAAATAACATGCACCATCCTGTTGCCTTTGCCAGCAGAAAATTGAAAGATGCTGAGACCCGCTACTCCACCACTGAAAGGGAATTACTAGCTTTAGTTTGGGCAACTGCCCACTTTAAATGTTACATTGCCAATACCCATTTTTTCATCTATACAGACCATGCGCCTCTAACATTTATGTTAAAAATTCACGACCCTACATCTCGCATGGCTAAATGGATCTGCACTCTCTCAGACTTTAATTTTACAATTAAGTTTGTTAAAGGTAAGTGTAACAGTGTCGCAGATTTCCTTTCGAGGTATGTCAACAATGATAACTCCAATGATACTGTTAATTGTAATTTTTGTATACAAGTCGAAAAGGAAGTTACTTTTATGCCTCATTCCAATCTACTTGAAAAAAATTGGTGAATTACAAAAATCAGACAAGAAATGCTGCGAGATTGCAAGAAAATTAGACCAAGGTGTAGAAATTGCTCCTAAATACATAAAATTTTTTTTAGAGATGACATTTTAGTTTGTGAGGATACAAGGGAGTCAGCTATTTTGAATAAATCTGTAAAGTTAGTCGTGCCAAAAGAATTGGTTACTCAAGTTTTTGCACTAACACATGAGTCCCTAGCGGCTTGTCATCAAGCCTTTCAAAAGACCATTGATCGCATTCGTGAGCACTTCTATTGGCCAGGAATGTCGTCAGATGTCAAGCATCTAGTGGAGTCATGTATTAGTTGCCAGCAGAAGAGAGCTTATAGAGCGAACCAGCTCGCCCCTCTGCAACGTATGCCGACCCCCCAGTTTCCCATGAACAAGGTTCATTTGGATCTCATTGGACCCTTACCGCAAACTTTTTCGGGAAATAAGTATATTGTCGCATATATAGATTCATTTACTAAGTGACCAGAAGCATATGCGGTTAGTTCAACCACTTCAGATGTCATTGCGGACACTTTAGCTGATTTCATATCACGCTACGGTGCGCCCTGTTTTATTACGACGGACAACGCGAAGAGTCTAATTTCAGATGCGATTGAACACGTGTATAAAATGTTTGGTATTAAACATGTTAAGACCTCATCTTATCACCCGGCTGGCAACTCGCAAGTGGAGAGACAGAATCGTACTCTTAAAAATGCACTTTGTCACATAGTCAACCAAAACCAATCTGACTGGGACACTAAACTCAAATTTGCACTACTAGCTATGCGTTCAGCTGTCCACTCTTCAACTAATCTTAGCCCAGCTGCAGTTATGTATGGCAGAAATATGAATCTACCATATAATCTCTTTTCTCAACCACCTTCTTTTAATTATAATGATGCACCCTCTTTTTGCGAACTCTTAATCCCAGCTCTTCAAAAAGTATACACGGAAGTACATAGTAATTTAATTAAAGCTTCTGAGCAGCAGGAAAAATACCGTGAAAAGACAGCTGTTGATAAAAATTTTAAAATAGGAGATCTTGTGTGGTTATTTACACCCACAGTCGCCCCTGGTAATACAAAAAAATTAAGCAAGCAAAATAATGGTCCTTTTACTATAATTGAGAAGCTAAATGAGGTTAATTTTAAAATAGCGCTAGTTGCTAATCCCAAAAATTGTCAGGTTGTCCATGTTGACAGGTTGTCTTCTTTCAAAGACAGACTCCCCATCTGGTCCAGTGAACCAAAACAAACAATTGGCCTGGGATCGACTGAAAACGTGACCATCGATTCACCACACCAACCGCGCGATTCTCCTCCTGTACGCAGGTGTAAGCGTAACCGATTCATTCCCTGGGCACCATATGATAGTAACCGCGCACCAGCAGTAGTGAACGTCAACAATAACGAAACTCCGGTAGCGCCGGAAGTGGAGGAAACAGACAGCGACGCGACTGAAATCATAAATCCCTCTCCCCCACCTCCCATTTCTCCGGAGATTGCAGCGGCAGAGAATAACGAGATGTGCGTAAATAAAAATTTAGCAACGGCAGAAGGCAGCGAAATGCGCGTAGGTAAAAATTCAGCCACGGCAGAAAGCAGTTCAGCTGCTGAGCACAGCGATTCGCGCAGGTCTCGTTCATCGATTCGTCCAGCTGCTAAATCGAATAGAAATAGTCGTTCAATATCGATTTCTAGAACCGACTATTCGCTACGGGATAGACGAGACCGTCCGAGTTATAAACACTAACTACCTTTTTTCGTTATTCAAGCATTTTTATTCAATTTTACCTTGTTTATTTGTATTTATTTATAGTTTAGTTAATGTGTATATATATTTAATTATTTTTTTTTGACATTTTTAAAACGGAACTTAGTTTTTCTAGCGTATTAAAGGTTTGTTTTGGTTGTGTGTTGATACTTTCATGTAGGCATTTTTAACCCTTTTTATGCCTATACTTAAGGTTTTTGTCTGTTTTATGGTAGATTATGTGGTATATACCCGTCCGCACCCCGTTTTCGTAGATTTTGGGTATATTTTTGCAAAAAAAAAAAAAAAAAGAAACGAATGTAATTTTTGTTACTTTAAAATTTTTTTAGGATGTTGTGTTTTGTATGCCCTTTTGCAGAGGTAGATCTGTTTAGTTCAGTTTTTTTTAATGCATCAGTGTTTTGTATATAACTTTTTAAGTATGTGTTTACTTTAATTTCTACATTTTAACTAGATAGATTTATTATTTACTATGCAATTTGTGGGTTTATTTGAGCTTAAACTTTAAGGAGTGTGGGCCCTTTTCTTTTTCTTATACATACTGTCTCATGTACATGCCTGTATGTTGTTGTGTGTGGCTAAAAGTGCTAAAAATTAACTATTTTCTTCTTTCTATTTCCTATTTTTGTGGAGTGTGTGTTTTCCTTCCAGGTGATATATGTCACCACCCCTGTTTTTTAATTTTATTTTGTGGAATGTTTTCCCTGTTGTGCCCAAAGGCCAGAAACTGCTTTTTGCTATAAGTAGCACAGAGGCAGAGATACTCTTTCCCATGCACATTACTTGTACGTGCATTTGTAAAATCTACATAATATCCCGAATCATTAGACTGTGTTCGAAAACAAACATGTGTTCTCATATAAAATTGTTACAATTGTGTGCGTAATTCTCTAACATGGTCTGTGATACCATAATTTGTGTCTTACAGATGTATATGTATATATATTTTTTTTTTGTGTCACCAGTTGCTCTTGTGTATTTTTGTATAATAGAATTAATATGTGTTTTACAAATTTCATTGACATTTACAGTGTTGTAACTATGATATTACTAGTACTTATTTACATTAATAGATAGTGTTGTAATATACTGTGATGCCAATTATTGAAGTTATGTATATAAGCAGTATAATGACAATTAATCAGTGGGCACTTCTCTTCTTTTTCGGCTAATTTTTTTTTCTCAAAATTCAATTTATGTATTGTTTACAGTTCTGTTGCCAGAAGTCTCAGGAAGGATGCAGTTATGCGTAGGAATGACAGTAGTAGGGAAGTGAGGTTTCACAATCAGGTGGAACATGTGTTCTTTTACAGGTGCAGAAAATATCTTGGTCATTTTAGTGGTAAAATCAGCCTTGTGGTCCCTCCTCTGGTAGTACTCTTTTATGGTCATGTTTCAGGTAATATGTTAGGTAATGGTTTCTACGGATGTGCGAGCTCTGGTTGTATATATCCGGAATATATTGTCAGGGTGGTATTTCAGCGGTGAACTCTCTGGATCCCGTCGCGGATCGATGTATGATTTGTGTTTGTGGGTCAGTTTTTTCAGTGTTGAGGTCCCAGCATGCCATGTGGTACCCAGTTACCTTTCAAAAAAATAATTTGTTTTCTCAAAAAAATTTTTTTTAATTAGCCGGGGGGAGCAATCTTGTTACGGTTGGTTTCAACAATTTTTTTTTTTTTTTAATCTACATTAATTATTTAAATCACTTTCTCAACATTTATTTAAAAGCACTCTTTTTTTCTGTTTCTAATAAAAATTTAAATAAATAAAAGTAATTGTAATAATAATAATAAAATCAGTTTTTATTTTTTCTTCTTTCTTTTTCTTTTTGCAAAGTAAATTCAACGTTTATAGTCTAGCTTTGCTTCCTGTTTTCAAATACGAAAAGCAGACAGCAAGGGAGGGATGTTTTGTCAGTTAAAGACCGCACAGGTGGAAAATTTGGAGTCATCTAGTCTGACTTTGATATAAGAATGACCGACCGCCCTGTATAAGAATTACGTTATCTTATGAGTGTACTATATACGCAATTAGGCTTTGTAAGTTTACGACAGGCTTCAATTGGCTCTGCTATCAGGCGGATAGCTGGCGCCCATGTAAACAGAGGCTAACAGGACCCCCCCTTCAGCACACGCCATGGGGGTGATGCATGGCTTCCTTCCCCCATGAAGCGGCCGGCAGAGTGGAGCGGCAAGCTGTAGTCTTCACGAAGAGTCCATTTTTCCTTTTGTTTCCATTCCCGTACCCCTGGCAGAGTGGATCGGTCCCGTTTTTCAAGCAGCGCGGGAGAATGAATGTTTACGACACTTATTGCTTGGCCAAGAGACCTGTCGTTTGACTCGTAAAAAAAAATTCGACTTATTACGGGGCTCGAAGATTGGCCTGTGGGCTGGATCGCGAAGTTGTTGAAGGCGGACAGGTTTCTGGAAGATTTTTTTTTGAGAGTGGGGCATTGATGGCCCTACATTAACTATCCTAAATCATGATGTTATGATGAAAAGAGGCTATAAGGGCATTTTCGAATTGCGGATCTATAACTGTTAACGAGAAATTAAGAAGAAGATATGTGTAGCCCGTTTTTTTTTGGCGTAGTGGCGCTCCAAGATTATGACTTCTTAACCATCAGAAGTGATCATAGATATTGAACTAAACGGTCGTTAGAAGTCGTAGTGTTCTGAGTTACGGTGATGGCTATCTTCGAATAAAACACATGCTTCAGGAAGGTGAAATTACTGACTCCGACGGTGAAGTTCTGGACCGTAGAACGATTTTCCCCTCCGGACTAGATGATGGACCTAGTAGTTGATGGCAAGTGATGCAGTGAGATGAGAGGATTGATGAATGTTAGCTTGAAACCACATGGGTATTGTCTGAATTTTTCCCCAGCCTGAATACTCCAGCTTAAGTGCTTCATCAGATTTTGAAAAAGGACGAAATGCTCCTAAGTGCCCATTGACTAAAATTGTAGAACTCTCTACCTGTTGTAAGTACTATTTGCCTAGTTTTTCTTTTTATTTATTTGTACCTCTTTAAAAAAAAAAAAAAAAAAATATGTTTGCTATACCAGAGTTTAAAAGTGAAATGAATATCTTTGGATAATTTCAATAAGAATTAACATTATGAACAGAAATAGTCTGTAGGTTAATATATAATGTTTGTATGTTTGAACGACCATTAAATGGTAATGTGATGATAATTTTAAAAATATGATGTGTAATTTAAAAGTAACCAGTGAGTGGTTTCAACTTAAAAGATCAGCTGTTATATTGTTTTATTAAGATTATTTTTGATAACTTAGTTGCTTCATTATTTTAAATGTTCAAATAAATTGTGTTTTTTTTTTGTTTATTATCAAAGATGGTATGTTTTTCTTTGTATAAATCTCTAAATAATTAAATTTTTTATATTCACAGTAGACCTATAAGAATGGCCTAACCTTTCTGTGAGTAATAAAAAAAAAAAGGGGAGAGAAAATTCAACTTTATTAAATTAGGACTTTAAAATTTCTTAAGTTTAAATTCATAACTGACTGTTTTAATGAACATAAATTGAAGTTCACTCAATGTTATACAATCGTATTTTTGATCTTGATTTAAGGATGGATAGATTAATAAGTGAAACAGTAATATTAAATTTGATTTCATAAAATGTCAAATTAAGCTTTAACTCTCCTCTTTCAGAAACATTGTTTTTCTAAAATATACACCAAAATTGTTTTATTTTAAAAAGTAAAAAAAAAAAAAAAAGAAAAAAAAATATATCCAGTTATTTTACACCACTATACGATTCTTGGTTAACCGATCGGATCTTGTTCAGAATCTCTATGGTTGTTCTAAAATTTTAGTACATCATCATATCCCTATTCTATTAACGGATTTAACTCTTTCCCCTTTTGGTCCTCATATTGGAGGAATTTCAGGTTGTCTGCATTTTTCCAAATTATATGAGGATTACACTTTTGTTTATTTAATGTGTATGGAGATTTGAGCTTGATCGGGTTGGAGTGGAGTTGGGTGTTCTTTATGAAATCCAGTATGCTACTTGATTTAGAAATCTGTTGCCCCTTACTACATTTAATATTGTCTTAAAATGATGAGTTCAAAATTATCATTGTTGTATTAACCTATTCGGATTCTTAAGTTTTGATATTTTGATTAGTTTAATATAATTTGCTACCTTTTCCATGGCAACAGATTTCAGTGGAGCTAATCAGGGTATACTTATTTTTTTCTAAATATTTAATTGTCAAGTGAAGATTGAGTAATAAATGAGCTTTTTAAGTTTAAGTAAGTTGTGTTTTAGAAAGAACACCAAAATACCACAACAGTTTCCTTATTTGTAATTATATAAACACCAGTGGACACATGCAAATATTTCACACTGCACTCTAATATTTTTTAGATACAGGTTTAAACTTCAAAAAAAAAAAAAAAAAAAAAAAAAAAAAAGACTAAAAGTATCTCCTAAACAACATTTGTCAAGCCAGAATATCATCTAATTTATTCAACCAAAGTTACAGTAAAATCTGGCCATAGATAGCAAACGGGGGGAAAAAAATAAAAAAAGGTAATTTTATTTTAACTGCATTAGAGGGTGACACAATCTGTTTTGTAAAAAACATGGGAGGAAAAAAAAAATAAATTGAGCATTTTAATTAAAATTTTGCTTTTTAATCATAAATATAATATAAACGTGTGAAACAACAACTTTGTCCCACTTTAACTTTATTGGAACATATATTTTTTATTTTAATAATTTTAATCGTTTTTATTTTTTGTGGCAACGCTGATTTGAGAAAAACCTTTCATTTCATTTATGAAAACAATGCTGGTTTAAATTTTAATTAAATGTAATTTTCATCAAACATGTTTTAACGAAATGTGAGTATGTCAGAAACCTGTTAAAAAAAATTTCATATGGTATCTCATTTATCGTTTTGCGTTTTTTATTTGCTTAGAAAAAGGGATGTTGACATCAGAAATAATAAATATGATACATTTTATTAGTATTTCCTAATTTCATCAAATGAAACGATTACTTTAAATCCTTTTAACTAAAAAAAAATTATCCTACTATTCAATTATTCAGTCCTTTATAAAGAATTTTTTTTTTTTTTATCAAAATTAGAAAACGGAATATATTTCTTTCATCAGAAGAAAGGGGATTTTAGTTAAATTTAAATAAGGGTTTGGTTTTAAATTTTAAAATCAGGTGAATACAATCAATTCTTAGTTGATATTACGAAGGTGAAGGTGGGGGGGGGGGAGGTAAATGTATGTGTTTATTTTATAAGTAGCCAGTGACTGATTTACAAATTTGGGGGCCCTGGGCACAGATGCTTTAATAATTTTGTGATATGTAATGATGTTTCTTCTCAATTTTTTAGCAGTAAAAATTTTTATAACATCCTCATAATCTTAAGTGCTCTATCTCGCTGACGATTTTTCAATCTTTCGTCAATTTTAAATATCCAATGGTAAAATTTATTTTTAAATATTGAAATGCAAATGAGATATTTTTAAAAATTTCTCCCATAGGATTAACATTAGCGACATGGCGTTTTCTCGTGAGTGATGTAGCCCTTAAAAGTTATTTTTACATGGAAAAAAAAAACTTTCCATATTAATTTTGTGTTTTAATAGTTTAAAACTTCAGATTTGGGCTAATAATTTAAAAATCTTCCGTAGCATTTGCGGACCCCGGAAAATCGGGGGCCCTGGGACAGTGCCCCGAATGCTGTGCTATAAATCAGGCACTGAAAGTAGCTGCATTACGTAATAAAGTTTTAAAATATATCGAATTTAAAATTATTCTTGAACAAAGTTCTTTTTTTATGAGTTATTTAAAGAAATTACTATACTGGAGTTCTTTATTGTCATAAAAATAAAGATATCAAATATCGGAAAATTGAAAATATCGAATTAAATATTAGTTTTAAAAGAAATCAATTATTGTTTTTTAAGTATTATTTTATTGGTATTTAGGAAAAACATACCCCCCCCCCTCCACCCCATAACAAAAAGAAAATATACGTAACTTTAAAAACAAAGCTTTAAATAGATTGCATTATGTTTACACTCCTTAGGTAACATATCCTTCGCATAACAGACGTAGCAAAAATCAAAACAAACCTCTCGTCTCAAACGCTTAAATAAATAAGAAAATATCGAGGAAAAAAGGTGCCAAGACAGCGATAACTATGCCATACTATTGCCCTGCTTACTCCCCGCCTTTGAAACAGTTTCGGAAAATGCCGTAAATAAAAAAATTCCGTGGCAAACGGTGAAAGAGGGAAAAGGGCGCAAACAGCCCAGAACTTCCTTCTTGGTTATTGTTTATTCTATGGTTAAAATCATAACATTTAAGTAACTTTTAGCCTGGATATAAAAAGTGTCGCGAAGTGACTTCCAGTCACGATTTTTTTTTGAAAAGGTTAATATTCGTATATTTCGAAAAGGTTAAAACCGTCGTCAAGAAAAAAGTATCCAAAGTAAGTGGATATTTTTCGTTTTTCCATATATCTAAAAGTGAGGCCTATGTGAGCTTCAAGCAAAAGGGAAGATACATGAATTCGAACTTTCTTTAAAAAAATTATGAAAGGATTAAAATTCGTATTTTTTAAACAGATTGCGCTGTTCAAAAAATTAAAAGTACGAAATTGAAGCCTTGTGTTTTTAGTTTTTCCGTATTTCGAACGGTTTTGCCGGGGCTTAGAAAATCGTGAAAATAGAGCCGTTAAAGGCTATCGGATCTTCACTGCTTACGGTCTTACGAAACTGGCACCGCGGGAAATTTGAGAAAAAGAGTGTCTTTTGATGACTGTTCGTTGTGGTTTTTAATTAATATCTTGGTTAATTAACAAAGGAAGAAAAATCTGAGCCTCAGGTGCATCAGGACCTGCCTTGGACTATCCTCACCCTAATTTTCAGACCGCTACGTGCGGTATATTTTCCTAGCCATTGTAGACAGACACACACAAACATCTTTACTTTTATCAGTATACATGGAACAAATTTCAACTCAAATTGAAATGAATCCTCAACTAATACAAATTATATTTAATAGAGTGTAAAAATTGCATAAAGTTTGTAGTTTCTAGTAAGAGAGACATCATGTATTATCATTTTGATTTACAACTCTTTTCTTGATCTTTTAGGGAGCCGACATCATTGTTTTTCCTGAATACGGGATATTTCCTCCAGAAAACCGAAACTTAATCAGAAAATTTTTAGAAATCATTCCAGATCCTAAAATAATAATAGTAACTCCTTGTGATGAAGCCGAGCTGTTTGCTGACAGACCAATCACGTATACTCTCAGCTGCATGGCAAAATATAACAAAATTGTTATAGTGGCCAATATGGGAGGCATAGAACGATGCGAAACTGAAAATAACTGCCCCGATGTCGATTTACTTCATCACAATGCTAATGTGGTTTTTGATCAAAATGGCACACTCATAGCTAGGTATTACAAAGAACGCCTTTTTTATGAAGATGGAATGGACTTGCCTCAAACTGAACAAGATCCAGTTTTCCAAACGACTTTCGGAAAATTTGCAACTTTTATTTGTTTCGACATAATTTTTGAGAGGATGACGAAAACTGCCCAACGTGCAGATATTGATGCCATAATGTTTTCGTGGATGTCGCTCAATATGTCGCCTTTCTACGTCTCTATTCAGACTCTTGAAGCGTGGGCCATAGGGAACAACGCGACAATTATAGCAGCTAACGTACAGATGCCAGGCTATTTAGCGACTGGCAGCGGAATGTTTATGGATAGAAAAGGTTCAGTAGGACATACTCTAAATCCTGATGGCGTATCTAAATTAGTAGTTACAAAAATCCCAAAAAATTATAGAAATGCTTCTCCAAAATTTAATATAATAGCAGTTTTCAAAAATGGTACCCAAAGATGGAATGATAACAGTAAAAATATTCCTGACATATGTTCATACTCAATTCTTGGGTCACCTGAAAATATCAATAAAGATTACAGATGTGAAGATGAAAAGCTCAGCAATTATACACTTAAAAAACTCCTTAAGTCAAAAGATCATATAAAAGTGTGTAACAATCAAATGTGCTGCGAATTGGAATATGCTGCTAACAATATGAACGAAAGCTACTACATTGGTGTTTACAATGGAACAATCAGTCCTTATACTAGGTATTTCTGGTGGGAAGAAAAGTGCTTTTTGGGAAGATGTGACGATGTAAATGGCACAGCATGTTCGATATTCCCAATGACAACGAAAACTATGTTCCACAAATTATACATGAAAGCTAACTTCACTGGCAAGCACGCTTATCCATCATTAGTTGCTGATAGACTGAAATTAGTCCCTGTTAAGGATTGGACTTTTGATTCAAATCCAGGAGAGGCATCTATATCATTGCGAAGTACTTCAAGAATTCCTTTACTGGCGGTTACCCTTAAAAGTAGACCTTATGAAAAAGACCCACCCCGTGTCCGATAATTATACGACTGCTTATTTGGTTGTATTTCTTGTACGCTATTACTGTGTAAAACAAGAATATATTCAGTAAATAATAAACAATTTCATGCAAATTAATAAATTTTGTTATACTTCATTAATTTTAACACAATTATTCTAATTGTTAAATAAGTCATAAGAGTTGTAATTTTCCAACTAAGTGAAAAAGTATGCATGCCAGGATTTGAACCAGAGACCTTTTGGTGTAAGCTGCCAATTCTCTACCAGCTGAGCTATCCTGGACAAATCCGGCGGACACAATTAATTGAATTGTGCAAAAAATAGGGATTTCCATAAATTTGGATAATTGGGACAACCATTAGAAAAGGTGATATTGTGAAACAAGAATTTATCGAGGTTGGCAGCTATGTTTTTATGTATGATCAAATGATTCATTCGAATATCACAATCATTCATTATGCCCATCCCATCACTATGTGAATTCAGAGTTTCTGCTTACTTGAAACTATTTATTTTTTCGCATTGATTTTCCATACCTTTTTCAAGGCTAATATACTGACTGTTATAATTTATTTACATGCAGTTATTAATAAATTGGTAAAACATAAACGAAAATTTTAAATATTAAATAGAAAGTAAAGAAAAAGACAATGATAAAAGCAAGTCTGAAACCCAGAAGGGGCCATTGCCCTACCCTGCCCTCCCTGAAAGACGACTCTGCGTACACCTATAAGCATTTTGTGAATCTAACAAAAATTTAAAATTTTTGGCTTTCTCACTAAACCTCATTCAAAGGTACTGGGGATGTTTATGCGATTTGTTAAGTTTTATGTATAGTTTGTTGAAAATAAAGATATTTATTTCTAAATTAGCTTCAAACGTTGTTTGTTTTTTAAAGAACAGAACTTTTTTTCAACCTTGACCGTGCAAAATGAGATCGCTTACATAATACGTGATTGTTTGTGTACAGACGCAAACAAATACAAAGAAGCCTTCAGCTACACTTGAGCTGAAATCATTCAAAGATAAATGTCTAAAATGGTGATTTTCTAAGATCAAATTGAGAATAGCCCCATTATTTTTTAAGAAAAAAAAACGCACTGACCAGGGAAAGTCCTTAATCCGAAAGTTGATAAAATTATGAAACTTTGGAGATATGTTGGTTTCATGGTGATGTGTAAAACGCAATTATTTTTTGTTGCTCACATTAACCTGAAAGAGGTAAATTTTAGACTCCGAACATTTTTCGACTTCATTTTAAGAATTCATTAAAGTTAACTGAGTAAAAGTTTTAAGTCAAACAATTATTTTTATTAGTTCTATTTGAAGGCTAACAAAATATAAATCGTTAATAACACTTTAAAAATTAAGAAAAATTTAAGAAAATTCTAACATATGTTTTGTTAGAATAACCAGCAACACTTACTTTATTGTAAATGAAACCTCTACTTTTCACCACATTTCACAAATTGCTTTCCTTATTCAAAAAACTTTATGTATTCACTGTCAATTAATTAGAAAATTTTGAAATTCCACTATCGACAAGTAAATAATTTAATATCGACGTGTAAAAAACTTCGTGGCTCCACTATCGACGAGCGAAAAAAAAAAACTTCGTAACATCCATGTCTCACAAGTGTATTAAGAATTTCTGTCATTACTGTTAAAAAGATTTACAAAAAAAATATCGTGTAAAAATATCGATAGTGAATTCAAAATGATTGAAACAGACTGAAAATAAAAGCAGGAGAGAATTGGTTGCCTTTGCAACGCTTTGACTACAACCAATGCTATCCAAACTAGACGTTGTGGGCAACCGTAACACTTAACACAATGATACGCATAATGTAAAATATGAAAATAAAACATGTGTAAACTACTTATAAAATGCAATGCAATTCGAATAAAATCGTGGCTTGATGACGTCCTAAACTTTAAATGCTTTATTACTGAATTGCGTAAAAGAAACATCCTTATAACTCCAAAAATGTTAATCCTAACTAGCGGTTTATTGCGTCGTATTTAGCGTCTCATTTCTAATTAAAATATATCTTTGAATTGAAATTTGGATGAAATACAGGGTCATGAAAAATCGAAGAGTGTTGTAAATAGGATTACAAATATCTCGGCAACTCATTATCCGATTAACTTCATTCTTTATTCAAAATTTATGTTTTTTTATTGTCTTTTATATTCACTCCTTAAAATAAACAATTTCGAAAAATTTTATATACCTTTTATCAGAACGAATATTTCGAGAGTCCGAAAAAAATAGTTCCGGATAATCGAGGTTACTGAAATTCAATAAGCTTCTTCCCATTATTACATACTAAGTACAGTCGTGGAAAAAAAAAAAAAAAACTGAACACCCCCCACTAACTCTGCAACAAATTATAGTAGAAGGAAGTGACTGGTACCAAACGATTGGAAATAAAGTCTACTTTTAAGTGATGTATATAAAATTTGCTTAGGGGGCCATATACATATAAAAACATACCCAAACTTTGTTTTTTTCAATAGCAAGACCCAAATTTGACAACATATTTGAAATCTGCAGTTCAAACTATGCCTAGATACCAAATTTCATTAAATTCCTACGATTAGTTTCTGAGAAATTAATTACTTTATAATGAGCATATTTAAGGGGCTGTATCCAAATTGAAGTTCGGTACTCGATTGTTGAAATGCTGCAGAATGTCACCTTTTAATGTATTATGTTTTACGGATATGACCATTTTACTCATTTAATAAGTTTCGGTTATTGTTATATGCTGTAAGATAATGTTTACAAGTGTTGAATTATCCGATTTTAACCCCTTGGGGACGAGCGACACGTATGCGTGACGCATAAAATGCTCAGAATCCTCGATATTCCCCACCAGTTATTTTTTATTGCAAGCTTTGCCTTATTATATCTTAGCATTTTCACAATTCAATTAGACGAAAATTTCTGTTTTAAAAAACCGGTGGTAAATTATTAAAAATTCTGTAATAGACTCTCGTCACGAAGGGATTAAAAAACCATAAGATTATTTGTAATTAAAATAGTCTTAGAATATGTAAATGTTATTGGAATTTTACAGGTGCTTTTATAATGCTTTTTCTCAGATTTTGCATCTATTTAACTCGCCTTTTCTTTAGTTTATTGGCAGAAACGTGAATAATATTGACAGATACAAAATTTAGAATTAAAAAAAAAATAGTATAAAGCAGCGTAATGAAACAAAGTAAAAATAACAAAAAAAAAAAAACGCAGATAAATTGTTTTTTAGTCTGAAAATAAATCCAGACATTGCTTTTTTTTTAGTAGCGAGAGAGGGGGGTGGGTTGTCTTGTTTTGAGATATGTTCGCAGAATTTACATTCCGATTTATTTGAAGACCTAAAACTAAATATATGTTATAAAGACATCTGAATAACTTTACATCCGTTATTCTCCTTCGGAATAGGGGTAATAATTCTATGATTAAACCTATTCTGGTAGTTCATTTGAAATTTTACAATTAACTCATTAATGCCTCCTGGCAAGAAAACTTGCCATATGACATTTATTATTTTATTATTATTATTATTATTATTAGATTTTTTTGCACACTGCTAGCGATTGGGAAATAATCTTGCCTATCAGAAAACCATAAAAATAACTTGTAATTTTTTTTCAATTAGCCTGTTTAATCGAATAGATTTAAATACGAAAGTTATAGAAGAAATATTGAAATTTTTTCTTCGCAATAAACTACCAATATAAACCTTACCTATTAATCCATGTTGAAACAGTTTGAAGAGACACTTGAAAATGCCCAGCTATATAACGAAAACTTCTTCCAGCTTGCCACATGCCAATCATTTGGCCTTTCGTTGCTTCAGTTAATTGTGGGGCCATTTTGTTTCAGCAAATACTCTACACATATGCATTTATAATAAACTTCACTTCAAACATATATACTGCAGAAAAAACAATATAGCTTTATTAGACTGGAAAATAAGCTATAAATCCATTTAAAGGTAACAAAAATGATTAAGTTTTTTCTAAGGTAGAACTGATCATATTTTTCAAAAATGAACTTTATTAATTTAAAAATAAAAGCGAAACTATTTTCCATAAATGAAAACGTATATCTCATGCAAATACGTTTTACGTAATTTTAATGAAAAATTTTAAAGCAGACATTGAAAAAGTAAAAGAAAAAAAAAATATATATATATATATACTAATAAAGGCTGGGGTTCTGGTGCCTCGCTATCTTATATCTTACTACAATCACAGGTCGTTGTCAGAGTTGTTTAACGTAAGATCACGAAGCATTGAAATACGGTTTACGCATTGTTTATAGAGAAAGACAGACTTAATCTCTAAGTTTATCAAGTCACTATAATCCCAGCCTATGAGTATAATATTTTCTCAAAGAGGAATGAGAGCTCTCCGACCCGAATATCGATTCTTACCACTAAATTTTAATAGTATTCTCCAACGTAAAGAATTTCAGAAATTTTGTCCTTGAATAAGGTAACAAATACTATTAAAATTTAGTGGTGTCAATCGGGATTTCGAGTCGGAGCGCTCCCATCCCTATTCAAACTATGCTTTAATGACATCATAGACGGCCCCTTAAAGCAGCATTTTGTCGTTTTTTAAGCATAATTTGAAAACTACTTGGAAAAAAAAATTGAAATTTTGAATACACATAAAGCAGGACATAATAAATATAAATCCATCAAAAAAATTGTAGGTTGCAATTCATAATTTTTTCGAATATTAATTTCATAATTCATAATTCATATTATAAAATTTTAAAAATTACAAATTTGACGTAGTTATGTTTGGGTTTTGGAGTTTTATAACCAAACAAAACGTTAGCACATTAGGATTATAATTTCAGGAGATATTAATAAAAATATGAAAATGTAATTTAACATTAGAAGCTCTAAAATTTGAATGTTTATAACTCAAAAACTTATCATCCAACTGACTTAAAATTTTGTATCTAGGCATAGTTTGAACCGAAGATTTAAAATATCATGTCAAAAGTGGGTGTTGCCATTGAAAAAATGAAAGTTTAGGCTGGTTTTAATATGTAGATGGCCCCTTAAGCAAATTTTAGATACATCACTTAAAAGTAGACTTTATTTCCAATCGTTTGGTACCAGTCACGTCCTTCTACTATAATTTGTTACAGAGTTAGTGGGGGGTGTTCAGTTTTTTTTTTCCACGACTGTACATATCAAATTTCAAGTCTCTATCTCAATTTGTGCGGGAGATAGAGCGTTTACAGACACACACACAGACAGACGGACGGCAATTTTTGTTTTTTCTAAAAATATGTTATTTCGGAATCTCCAGTGTCTGAAACGTGTAAATCCGTCAAAAAAATTTTTTCGATTTTCAAAACGATTACAAGACTTACCCTATACTAGGTATGATGGGTAAGTAATAGACGACCGTTGCTTTGCTGTATAAGAAATAGGTTGTTCTATGTTACTTCTGTTCTTATGTTATTAAATCAGTGTAAAACGTAATTTTTCTAAGGTCCCTGGCGATTACGTTTTAGTCAGTTTTACCTTATAACAAGAACAGAAAACAATAAAAATATTATTTTCACCAACAATAAAATAGGATTTGCCGCGTTGTCTACAAAATGTATATTAGAATTGTTTAATTATTACATAAAAATAAGTATTAACCCTAAGTACTCTGTCATGACAACGTTTCGTGATTTTCATGTCTCTAAAAATTTATTTAAAATAACAAACTTACTATTTATATGCAACGCACTGGCAAAATAAAAAATAATTACTGTTTTAATAAAAATATAAGAATTGTGCAATAGTCACAATTCTTATCTTTTAAAATAGCATTATATAACTATAGCAGAAAGACATGAATTCTAAAAAAATTTAACAGTTCTGTTTTCCAGTTATTTAGGAAAGGGAGTTCAAACAGAAAGCGAGGATAGACAAGGAGTACCCCACGACTTTTTTATGTTACTAACACTGACAGTGCCAAGGCTTCTGAATTAGACAGAAAATTTCTCATTATGTCCCATCAATAATAATTCAATTACCTTTCAAACTGGTTTTTAAAAGATTGTAAAACACTTTATAAGAAACTTAGACGACATTCTTGTTTCTCTCAAATAGAAATTTTTCTTCCCTTTTTTCAAATTGTGAATAAATAAAATTTTCACTTTGATCCCGAGCCCGTTTCGGGCTCAGGAGATCGGAAACGGGATCACTTTAACCCCGTCTTCTCTCTAGTACACTCTAGAATATAAGAATCATGGTTTAATCCTTGAATACATTACTTATGGTTCCTGGATTGCACTATTACCAAATGTAAGTTTATTAAACTAAAGATGTATATGCTTAAAGTGATAAAACAGAACACGTAAACGCTTATAAAAACTTATAAAAATGTATTAATATAAAGATCGAGATTTATATTAAATTATACATTATAAATGTACCTGTCAAACACATAGGGCGAAATACAAAATTTCACCTTACTTTATTCATAAAATATCAATATGAGATTCGATAGATCCACTGTTACTTAATAGATGACATTTAAAAGACACAAATAGATGTTAAAAGATGTTTAAAATGTTTAAAAACCGTCCAAGAACTTTCGGCCGGCAACCACGACCGTCCTTATGGGAGCGAATTCGCTCCCATGAAGAGGGTCGTGGTTACCGTCCGAAAATACTTGTACGGTTTTTAAACATTTTAAACATTCGCACTTATGAGAATGGTCGTGATTGCCTGCCGAAAGTACTTGGACGGTTTTTAAACATCTTTTAACATCTATTTGTGTCTTTTAAATGTCTTTGTAATGTGGGATCTATCGAATCTCATATTTATTTTTTATTACCTGTGTTCTGTTTTATCACTTTAAGCATATACATCTTTAGTTTAATGATAATTGGTGATTTTCTTATATAATTAGATGTTTATTTATTGATTATATATCCATTTTACTGAAAGTTTAAAATAATGTGCGATAGGCTGTTCAGTGTTCAATTTTTACAAATATGAGTTTCATAATCTGTAGTATTTTTGATATTCTGAGAAAAAGGCTATGACATATGTAAAGCTCTACGTAAGATATCTAATGATAATTTTGACGTCTAAAGATATGCTTATTTATTTACCAGCTTTTGCCGGTGGCTATGCTCACACGTCGAATAAAGTTTTGCAATTTGGAATGCTAATTTTACATATAATTTTTACATTTTTATTGCGTAATTTATCTAATTAACAGTGCAACTCCCTTCAAAATCCGGTAGAACTTTTAAAAAAAGCTAATCTTTCATAATCGGGTTGATCTAATTATAGAACTTTCTCCCGTAATTCTATAACTAAGCAACGTAGAACGATGTGTTTGTTATACACTAAAACTTTCTCTCAAAAATTTACCTAACTGAGAATATATTTACCACAAAATTCCGTTCCAATACGTGAATTATAAGCGTTCGGAATGAAATTTCCATTTGCGTTTTATATAAGTAGGCTCTTATTATTATTATTATTATTATTATTATTATTATTATTAGGAAATTTCTTATTAGTTTTCATTTCGGTTTTAAACATATATTTACTTGAGACTAAGGTCAGATATTATGCAAAAATTGTGTGTAATAATACTCCTTCCATTTTAATGCGAATTATTAGAACTTTTATCATGAATCATTAACAAGCAATTTTTTTTTTCGCTTAAAATAGAATCGTCAATCAGTAAGTATCTTTGAAAGTCGATGCCTTCCCGTTCAAAGTCGAAAACAAACGTAATATTTATTTTCTTTCCATTGAGATCGAGATATACTACGCCGTTGTTTCTGAGAATATTACGGAATTGCTTAACATCCTGAGTAAGAGGCCTATTCATGGTAAAGTCATAATATTCGAAGTTTCTAAGTTTACGGGGGAAATACGCCTCCGCCTTTTGTACACGGAAAAAACTTGTTTTCTGATCTTGCAAGTTGCGATAGAAATCCCTTGCATAAGTTTAGCCAATATAACAGAGTGACTGTCACTTATCAGTGACACACCGGTTTCCGTATCCATTGCAAGTAAGTGTCGTTTCTTTTTATTTATGTTATAGAATCATTTAAAGTAAGGAGACGAACTTGAAAGTTGGAACCAACCGGGGCCTGATTATCGCATGATCAAATGGGGAAAGTGCTAGATATCTCTGCACGGGCCGAAATGTCCAGGCCCGGGCCCGGACCGGCCTGAACGAAAGCTATCTTGCCCCGTCTCGGTGTAAAAACTAAAATTTTGGCCTGTTTATATTTTCGCAGTTCACAGCTCCGTCCGGATCGGAATTAATGAAATCAGGCCCGACCCGATCCGACCCAAATCGATTTCTTCAAAGAATTCTGATTTTCTTAACGCACAATTAAGATTCATTTAAAGAATACTGAATACATATTGTTGACGCTGAGCTAAAGTTATTAACTGTGTGGGCTGTAATTGAGAAAATATATAATGCATTGATGCGAATAACGAAAAGAGTTTCTAAATTACTAAAATGTTTATATACATATTTACATTACATTAGGTTAAATCCAACTTGCTGACACTATAGTCAGTTTCGAACACTATCATAATGAATGAGTGGGCAATACCACTTGAAGAATATAATAACTATATTATTTTTACTATCATTAATAAATAACATAATTATACTATCCTTACTATGATTAATAAATGACTTCTTATTGCGATATTTAATGACCCCATAGTCATTTTTGCTAATAAAATAGCTCCATTATGCGGTTTATTCTATGTTGAATTATTCGTTCGAATATCACAACAAATGCGGGAGAGACTAACAGTTGTCATGCGGCAAAAACAAAATTATGAAAGAATGCGCTAAAGTCGTCTGCAAGACCAAGAGAAGCCGTAACACATATTTATGCAAAATTTTTACAGTATATTTTAGATTACTATATGTTTACAAGCCATAGAATACAGAATAGCAACATTAATGACCACTTAGATTCTTAGACTATTACATTCAAATCTTGACTCATTAAAAAAATTAATATAGTTTAGAATAAAATTTTAAAAATGTGGTTAAAAATATAACTTTTAAAGCTGTATATTAAAAAAAAATAGATTAAAAAATATTTCTCTGTAATTTATTGAAGTATATTTCCAAAGATTCAGTTAACAAATATTCATTATCACTATTAAAAAAAAAAATCCATGCCGATACGTCCTGGGAACAATTAAATCCCGACTCGGCCCGAGTATGTATAAAAAAATGTAAGTCTGAACCCGGCCCAAGTCTGCTGAAAAAATGAAAACCGATCTAAGATACGATGTAACTGTCCGATGCCGATCTCTACGCTGGACATGTTAAATTTCTGCATTGATGTTGTCAAACTAGCATCGTCTCGTTCGGCACATGTATATCTTATTATCGGTCCAGTAAGGTCCATTGAAAATTGTTCACATTTTGTCGGCTTTGTCCGACCCTTTTAAATTTATTATATCGGTCCAGTCGGGCCGCTTAATTTTTTTATCGGCTCCTTCCGACCCATTAACAAAAATTGTCTTTATTCTACCGGTCTGGCGGGTTAGAAAGTTTGCCTTCATTTGACCGGCCCGGGCTCGTGCAGACCTCTAGAAAATGTACCGGGCCTTCATTTTTAAATCCCCCAAAGCCAAAAAATATTAATATTTAAAATGTGTTCAAGTTGTTTTTCTTTAAATGAGTATAAATTGAGGTTTCAAAAATGTCGTGCGGTCCCCCCAATGAATCTCTGAACCGAATTTGAATGGTCAATAGAGTATATTGAGGCATAAGTAGTGTTGTCAGATGCCCATTAGTGCTTATTTAAATGAGCAGGTATATAAATTGAGGTTGCAAAAATATCGTGCGGTCAACCGAATGAATCTCTGAACCGAATTTGAATGGTCAATAGAGTATATTGAGGCATAAGTAGTGTTGTCAGATGCCCATTGGTGTTTAAAATGTTTATAAATATTTTTTCTTTAAATGAGCAGGTATATAAATTGAGATAAAATGTAAAAATATCGTACGGTCCCACGAGGAAATCTTTGCAGCATAGTGCCCGAAGGAGAGTTAGTCGATGCTAACACTGACTGGATAGATCTAGACTCTCACACTGATTTTGAATGGACTTTAAAGTATGGTGAGGTGTAGGTACACTTTTCTTAAAATAAATAATTAAAAAGTAAACATTATACGGAATTTCTTAGATGAGCCATTCCATATATTTGGTACTTGGACACTTTTGTCCATAATTATCTTTGGTACCTCTAGTACTTATCATTTAGCCCTCTGAGCGTTTTGAAAAAGGGTAAAGTTGTAATGTTGTTTTCTCTGAATTTTGTTTTAAATGCTAAAAAAATATGATTCTTTCAGCATTATAAATAAAACTTAATTACAAATATGAATGTAACCCTTGAGAGTATTACTCATTCATCAATGTTTTGAAAATTCATTAAATCTATAGAGTTATATTATCTTAAACATTGCATACATTGCAGTGAAACCTGGAGCTTAGTGAACGGAATATTACGTTCCACACGCTTAGAGGGTTAGAAAACTACACTTACAGATTCGACTGTACTTTACCCATTTTAAATTTTACAATTTTAATTTCAAGTCAGAATACAACTTGAAATTTAAACTCCATGGAAATTTAATATATTACTAGATGGAACCCGTCAAAACTTGACGGTAAACAATTTGATATGAATTACAAATTTTATATGAATATTGCTTGGGCATGTGAAAAAAACCTTAGATATGTTTAAAATCAGTGTTGATTTCTGAAAATTGAATTAAATTATTGAATCAAAAAATCTAATTCATAAAGTGTGAAAATAAAAATTATTATCACTTGCGATACACCCAAGAGCTGTAGTGAACTCTAACCCTTTATTAACCTTTCAGCGGCTATATGCGTTGAAAAGTTTTACACAAACATTGTTTTTCAAAAAATTTCCGGTACTTTTCCGTTATACGGACACCATGCCAAAATGTATGCTAATGCATAATGTATGTAAATGTATGTAAATGTATGTATGTAAATGTATGTATCTAAATGTATGTATGTTAATGTATGTAAATGTATGTATCTAAATGTATGTATGTTAATGTATGTAAATGTATGTATGTTAATGTATGTAAATGTATGTATCTAAATGTATGTATGTTAATGTATGTAAATGTATGCTTGGCGACAATGGTGTCCGTTTAACGGAAAAGTGCCAAATTTCCTCTTACATATTTTCAACTGACGTAGTATGGGAAGAGTTTCATATTCTGTGTTGGTTGGCACGATTGGCCAAAAAATTCCAAAATAGCGCCAAAAGGGGTGTGACGTCACGTAGATTAAGTTCACTTCAGTAGTTAAAAATGTAATCCCAAAGAGGAAGATATCAACAATCACATCAAACACTTATCGCCAAAGTCTACTCGCCAAAAAAATCATCACAGGATACGGAACTCTTCCCTAACAGATTTTCTTACAGTTATATAATTATATAATTATTATTACTTACAATTATATAATTTTTACTGTTAAAAATTTATTCTGGCTCTCAGAATTTTCACAGAAGTTTTTCTTGCTTAATTAAACGCCATTGAACCATGAGGCATATTTCCAAGATCATCAAAAAAGCGAAAAAAAAATATATATCCAATACGGTACTTTTATGTTTGCTGGGCGCCAGTGATAACTCGCCAAATCTTGTTTCAATTGGTATCATCTGAATTGCAACCTTTTCAATTCAATTATTTCAATTCAATTTTTGAGATTTTGTTATTTGTATTGATGTGTTTGTGGTGGCACAGATATCATATACGCACCACATTGGCGCAATTTTTTTCCTCCGCCAAACTGGCGAAAACTTTGTTTTTCAATATTAACGTTATAATATATAATAACGTTATAACATTAACGTTATAACGTTATTTTATTTTTATATTTAAATACAAAAATTACAAATTATTGCATGCTATTTGTAACTAATATTCAAAAACAATGTTTTTGTCAAATTGGCGGAGGAAAGAATCGCGCCAATGGGGTGCATATATGACATCTGAGCCTTTGTGGTTACGTATTTCCTCATGATTATATTTTAGCTATGTTTAAGTAAGTTTTTAAAGATATTATGCTGCAATGTTAAAATATTGATTATTTGTTGTTAGCTAATGTTAAAAGAAAAAGGGTTGGCGAGATAAAAAAATTTTGGCGATCACTGGCGCTCGGCTAACATAAAAGTACCCAAAATACATATATTCAGACATTTCAGTACCCATTTCGATGTTATAAAAAAACATTGGAATTTTATTATGTAGTACATCAAAAATTACGGCAGAGATGTCATATACGCATCACATTGTCGCGATTTTTTCCCCCACCAATTTGGCGAAAACTTTGTTTTTGAATATTAGTTACAAATAGCATGCAATAATAGCGCGTGATTTTTATTTCAATATAAAAATAAAATAACGTAATAAATGAATAGCTTCTATTATTATCTATCTAATAGGTTCTATTATTTTTCAAAAAAAGGAAATAAAAATAAATAAATGATAGCTTGATATAAATAAATATTGATATACATAATAAAAACAATTTATAGAATAAAAATAAAAATAAAAGTAAATAAACACCAATATAAACAAAATAACCGGGTTACCATGTGAGGCATAAAATTGCCATTTTGTTGCAATCGCGCCAATGGGGTGCGTATATGACATCTGTGTCCAATATTTTTTTTGCTTGGTTTTAATAAATTTTGCTCCATTTCCATGCACCTTTTGCCTCTAATGAAAAAATGTGTCGAAAATTTCAAAAATTCCCAACAAACCTATACAGGTAATTTTGGCACAGATGTCATATACGCACCACATTGGCGCAATTGCAACAAAGTGGCAATTTTATGCCTCACATGGTAACCCGGTTATTTTGTTTATATTGCTGTTTATTTACTTTTATTTTTTATAAATTGTTTTTACTATGTATATCAATATTTATTTATATCAAACTATCATTTATTTATTTTTATTTCCTTTCTTTAAATAATAGAAGCTATTTCGTTTATTACGTTATTTTATTACTTTCTTCTATCTTTACAAGAAGAAAGTATTGGATTCATGAAAATTTTCGACTTCCGGTTTTCGACGGATTTATACGTTTTAGAAGGTCCCGAACACGATTTGACTATTTTTAGAAAATGTCTGTCTGTGACTCTGCCTGTGAGTCTGTCTGTGACTCTGTCTGTATGTGACAAAAATTTTGTGGGCGCTCTATCTCAAGAACTAATGCTCGGAATTTAATAAAACTTTAGATTCAGTTAGTCCCTGATATAAATTGGTGCTGATTAGTTTTGGGTAAAAATCGCCCAGCAGGTGGCGCTGCTATGCAGCATTTTTCGCGATTTCCGCAATAGCTCTATCTCAAGAACTAATGGTCGGAATTTAATAAAACTTTAGATTCACTTAGTTCCTGATATAAATTGGTGCTGATTACTTTTTGGTAAAAATCGCCGCGCAGGTGGCGCTGCTATGCAGCATTTTTCGCGATTTCCGCAATAGCTCTATCTCAAGAACTAATGCTCGGAATTTAATAAAACTTTAGATTCAGTTTAGCCCCTGATATAAATTGGTGCTGATTAGTTTTTGGTAAAAATCGCCCGGCAGGTGGCGCTGCTATGCAGCATTTTTCGCGATTTCCGCAATAGCTCTATCTCAAGAACTAATGCTCGGAATTTAATAAAACTTTAGATTCAGTTAGTCCCTGATATAAACTGGTGCTGATTAGTTTTTGGTAAAAATTGCCCACCAGGTGCCGCTGCTATGCAGTATTTTGCAGGATTTACACGATTTTAGCGATAGTTATATCTCAAGAAATATTGCACGGAATTTAATAAAACTTGAGTTTCAGTTAGACATTTTCGATAAATTGGTGCTGATTCTTTTTAGTGTATGCGAAACCTTTGTGAGATAGAAGAAAGTTTTGGGATTGACACATCCGACTAGTTTTTATATTGAAATAAAAAAATCACGTGCTATTATTGCATGCTATTTGTAACTAATATTCAAAAACAAAGTTTTCGCCAAATTGGCGGGGGAAAAAATCGCGCCAATGTGGTGCTTATATGACATCTGTGCCCAATAATCATGGATTTAATTAATTTTGTAATATGCGGTGCAACCAAAACAATTTTGATTAAATCGATACAGATATCGCAGACGCACTGGGGCTAATTTTTGGCGCCGAAATGACGATTTTTGCTTTCTATGGCAACCTGGTGTTTTATAATAAGATTGAATATTTGTGTAAATAAATAAAATAAAATAGGTACTTTTATGTTAGCTGGGCGTCAGGGATAACTCTCCAAAATCTCTTTTCAATTGGAATCATTTAAATTGCAACATTTTACGTGAGATTTGTTATTCATATTGATATGTTTATGTTTAGATATTTTATTATGATTATATTTTAGCTAATTTTAAGTAAGTTTTTAAAGATTTTATATTATGATTATATTTTAGCTAATTTTAAGTAAGTTTTTTAAATTCCTACTATTAGCTCACACTCTCTCTATATATATCTTGTTGGAATTTTCAATCGTTAATAAAATATTTACTATTCATCCATTCAAGTTAAAATAAATTTTTTAAAACTTGTACTGGATGACAATTGATGTTAATACAGTTTTTTCAAATATTAATTCATTAATTAAATTTAATTAATTAATTTTAATTTCATATTCCATTTCTGTTCAAAAGTATAGACTCACTCCATATTTATAGTCTCACCTTCACACGTAAAAAGATAATGGGGCTGTTCACGGACGAAGATCAGGCGGCTTGCGGGCGAAGGAGACTATAAATGTGGACTGAGCCTATACTTTTGAACAGAAATGAAGTATAAAACAAAAATTTAATTAATGAATTAATATTTGAAAAAACTGTATTATCGCTAACTGTAACATTGCTATGGCACTTTATTGTGAAGTTTGGTAATTTTTGAAATTCAATATTTGAAAAACGGCATAATCATTAGATTTTAAATTTATATCAAGAAAAATACAATTTTTTACCTTTCTAACGCAGTTTGTCTAACAATTTTGTGAGAAATACTTTTCGAGCTGTTAATTTTTGGTATTTTAGCTATTTATTTTTAATTTAATTTTTAATACATTTCAAAAATGTCTCTTATGTAAGATATTTAGCAGGATATAAATTTAGGAATAAATACCGTCAGTGGCGAAGCGTGTAGATCGCTGGAAAAAAATTTCTATTTGACTTAAGTAGGAATTGACTTTAAAAAAAAGTTTTTATATTACTTGTTAAGATTTTATATTACAATGTTAAAATATTACCTAGTTGATATTAGCTAATGTCAAAAGATTGGCGAACCACAGAGTTTAGAGAATAAACTGTATGCCTCGTAACAGTGGAAGTTGCCGACTTTATGACGTCATAAGCAGAAGTAAAAGTTTAATTGAAAATTACGGCTCATTAATTAAATTTTCGAACAAACGAATGTACGATAACAAATCTGTGTCCAAATATCTCTCATTAAAAAAAAAAAGAATGGTGTAATTTGATGCAGTAGTTTGTTCTCACGGATTGTCGAAAGAAATCGCTTAGCGTTTTAAATATATAGATTAGTCCTTTTTTTTTCAATAAGCAATCAAAATGCAAATAGTTTTTATATAGGTTGGAGCAGGAATCATTAACATACTTTAATTTTTGGTGATATTAATTTCGTAAAATTCATAAAATGATTTTAACTATAAAAATTCGTAAAATAATTTCATAAATTTCACGAAAAAATATTTATTTCAAAAAATTCCATAATAAGATTTCAGTTTATATTATTTTTCATTTCTCATGCTAAACATACGCGGAATTTTACTCAAGTTTTAAAAAAATGTTTCATCTCAGAATATTTATTTAAAACTATTTAACTTTCTCGTTTAAATTATATCTGTGTGATTTATATTTTACCTATTTTATGAAGAAATTTCTAGTTCGAATCGAAATATTTTCATTTTGGTACTCGCTAAATGTCCCAATTTTTTCACTAGGCTCGAATTCTTTTAAACTTTTACTAGTTAAAAAAAAAAATACAAGTTTAATTTAAATTTAAATTTTGTTCCTTAATCTGAGGCGAGAAAATTCGCCCAGAATTCGGTCACATTTACAGTTGTCCCAACGATTGGATGTTACCGAACATCTGAGAATGTGTACAGGACTTGCTAAGATTTCGACCGAGTTCCTTGGCCAGCTTCATCTTTCGTCTCAAAATAACGGCCACTTAAAGATTTCAAATTTAAAAAGATTTACAAAAATAAATAAATAAAAATCCATTTTTTCCTTCAAGTGCTTGGGCTTGATACAAGGATCCCGCAACATTTTTTGTTTCGTTTCTATCTTAAATAAAAACGAAAAATCATGCGTCAAGCATAGATTATGTAACACTTTCTAACACTTCCAAAATAATGAAAAATCTTTACCGTTTAATAAGGTGAAATATGATATGTAAGTAAAAAATTTGGGAAACGCATAACATATATAAAAACCCAATTTCAGGAATTACTAACAATATTCGAGAAAATATTCTAATTGTTTTGTGCATCACTGTATATGATCTATAGATTTGTAGATACTACATAGAATGCTAAATTTCAGTTCAGTTAGGAAACACGTAGCACAGTTTAAAATCCCCCTTCTGGAATTTCCGTCAATAAACGGAAATGTAATCGAGAACATTTGTGCTGCCCTGTATATGATCTATAGAATTTATACACACCAAATAATAGACAAAAAAATGAGTTACACTTAGAAACGCGTTCAGCAACTGAAAACGGGCTTCTAGCGCGCTTTCAGTTATTAATTATTATTAAAAGACAATTATTGTTAAATTTTTGTTATGCGCAATTATTGTTAAAAGACAGTACTGAACTCTTTTGTGCGTCCCTATAAATGAATGATGAATGCTACACCCACAATATTCTATAGCAAGCCTCTTGTAATGCATCTAAGTGATATATATCAATTTCAAAATGTTTGGAATAGTGAAACATTATTAAAATAAACCGCAACCGATTTTTCTCCGTAGACCGTAATATAACGGTATTCTTTTGAGTATCCCTGGAAAGGAACTATATGTGCTATGCACACCATATTCTATAATAAGCCTCTTGTGCACCTCAGTGATATATATACATCTCAATATGTTTGAAATTGTGTAACATCATTAAAAAAAAAACGCAAGGAATTTCCCCCATAGACCGTATAATGTAACGGAATTCTTTTGAGAGTCCCTGTAAAAAAATTATAAATGCTGCACACTTCATTTTCAATACCGAACGTGCCATAGTAAACTTCAATAATATATATCAATTGCATGACAATCCGAATTTATTTACGCAAGTTAGAGCACAGACAGACAGACAAACCGAATTCATAAACACTTTCAACAATGTTGGAAAGTGTTAAAAATGGTTGAAATATAGTAGTTTGAAATTCTAGGGTTGCTGACATTTTCATACAAGACAATAGATTAAAAATAAGGGATTCCTTCATACACTGGTTTTATTTATGAATTTTATTTCTAGCAAAATTTCTTTCATTTTTGTAACTATTGTTCCAACTCTCATACGCTTAAAACTACAAAGTTAAATTATCGCCATGTTTGGTAATACTTGGTGAAATATCGCCAAATTTGACGACAAAAATAGGTCGCCATAGATGAAGCTAACTTGGTTATAGTTGACTAATGTTTTGAAATTTCCATTCAAATTCCCTATTGACGAAAACTGTGAACCTTCCATAATCGGGTTCTACACATTTTAGCTTTTTGTGTGTTTAAGTGAAATTATCTATGTTCTTAAAAACACGGAATAGGAAAGATATATTTTCCACCTTTTCGGAAGGACTTTTCTATTTTCTTTGTCTTGCTTCTAATCTCGTAGTATAGCCAGGGCCGTGCGAATTGGGGGGTGAAGGGGGCCTTCGCTCCAGGCGCGGTAATTGAGGGGGCGCCAAATTTATACTACCAACCATGGTTTAATTTATTTATTTATTCATTTTTTGGTCATTGATCATTTTCTGGGGAATTTCTTTTTCTCTTTTAATCATTCTTTTTTTTTTCTGTCTCAAAATATTACAACTCTGAAGCAATCTCTCCAACAAATAAGTGCAATTTTCTCTTATGCTATTTAGTTGTTTGCAATTTCTGAATGAAAATTAAACCTTTTAAAGTTCCAACATAAACACGAAATGTTTATTCAATAGAATTTATTTATGTTTCTGTACTTTATCAGTTTTGTATTACCTGTCACAAAAAGAAGGGGGAGGGGGGGAGCCAAATTGAAACTTTGCCCCGGGCGCAGTTTTCTCTTCGCACGGTCCTGAGTATAGCACGTCTTTTTCCGCCTGAAGAAACAATAATTCTTCCGAAATGCGTTGCTTTTTTCCCAATATTATATGGTGTGTTTTAGAAACTGCTTTCGATGTTACTATTGCATTGATAAGATACTTAACACTTTCACTTCTCCTCAGAATGAAACTTCGGTCAGTTCTCAGCCCGATGCATAATGTCTTCTGGATCACAGTGATGACTGGTTATGCGCTTGCTAGCTCAAAAGATTACTATACAGCGGCTGTTTTCGAATATGCGAGGGAAGGTGATGAGATTCAAGACAATGCTGCCGTCGTCATAAAGGCCAATTTAGAAAACTATGAGAGGGCAACTAGAGCAGCTGCAGAACAAGTGAGTTTAGAATACTTATTATTATTAGTTTTGTTTTTTTGTTTTTTTGTTTTTTTTTTCATTTCAGTTTAATATTTGAATGAGTGTTTGGAAGAAAGACCTACGTTATAAATTTAAAATTTTACAGAAATGAGAAAAAAGCTATTTTTAATGTCATTGATTAGCGATGCCCTGAGCACCCGGTGGAACGTAGGCCCTTCTTCCGAACTTAATGACCCACCACTTTTGTCGTCATGCTGAACATTGACGAGTCATAAAAAACTACTTAGGTATGGTAAGGAAAGTAACAATATTAGTTTTAGTTTATTGTTTCAATTTTTTTATTTAAAGTAAACAAACTTGTGTAAATAAAATTGCCATTTTTAACAATGGGTAATCAATTATTCCACATAGGCTCTTTTCCAACATAAAACCCAACTTCCCAAAATTTGTAACTTAGACCATTCTCCCAGGCACCCATTCAAGAATTGATTTTTGAGAAAAACTATTCTATTTTGTGACACTTTTAATTTAATATTTCTATTGGCATATGCCACTGAGCTCCATATATGACACCAGTTCTTAGTCGGCGGTCTGAAACTTGCAAGGCAAATGAAGCATGCAAAGCAAAGGTAAACAAGTTGGACATTGTACGTTAAACGTGACAAATGAGGTGCGTTCGTACTGTTATTTTTTTCAGTAAAACGAATTAAATCGTCTGTTATTATGATAGCATTAATTTCCGAAAATTAAATAAGTACTTTATAAGTTGGCAGCATTTTATCTTTTGTTGACATTTACTGAAAATTCCAATGGTAAACTTAAGCCAAGTTTGAAAATTTCAGAACTTGAAATCCATATTTAGACTCTTTTTCTATTTAATATCTATTTCTTCGGAAACATCTATCCAAAAAACTGTCGGTAGATTATAGGATTGCTATAATGAAACAATTTTAGTATACAAATCGGTTTTTAAATTCAGTATTATGGAAATAATATGACTCCATCTTAAATAGGACGTAATCACCATGGCAAACTAGAATCGTTACCTATCATGGGATATCATTGAATTAATTACGTATGATGGGATTTAATATAATAAAGCATGTGACTATAACTTGGTCGTAGAGGTTATAAAATACCATATACTTCATATATGACTACAACGTCATACATGTCAGATAACTTGGCGATACATCTCGGTCGCTTGACGATTACTCTTCGGAAACCGATTTTTTAAATTTTCAAATTATTTAATAAATATTTTTATTAATATATTTTTAAGTTTTAATTCGATTTTCATAAAAATTTGAAATGACTCGACAAAATTCTGCAACGATTATATATATTAAACTAGCAAGCTTCGCCCGCTACGCTGGTCGGTTTCTCCAAACGAATTTTGAATCAAACTAAATACCGGTGAATTGCACTCATCCAACAATGTAAGCTTTTGGTCAGACAGCTACAGGGAACTATGAAAAGAGATCGCATATCAAATTATTGCTTTGGACTACTGAGTAGTTGTCTGGCTTTAATTATGATCCTCATATTGATTATTCCAGGAATAAGGCTGTTGATCTCGGATCTCAGTTACCCTGCATTTCGTGCCGTCCCTTGAAGTGAAGATGAGACTCCCTGGATATGTTGCAGTGGCGGTAGTAAAGAAGATATAGTAATGGATGCATTTTTAGAAATTATAACTTGTAATGTTAGAAATATTGATGAGTTGGCGCTAAAGGCATCACCAAATTATAGAAAATGTGCAATATCGAAACCATACAGACCCTCGAAACTTTACTTCAGCAAGCATATTTTATTTAAAAATCACAATTACATAAATATCCGTAAGAATAATAGGTACTTTTATATTGCTGGGCGCCAGTAAAAACTCTCCAAATCTTGTTTCAATTGGCATCATTTGAATTGGAACAGTTTGCGTGACATTTTATTTGTCTTGATATGTTTGTGTTTATGTATTTTATTATGATTATATTTTAGTTATTTTAATAAGTTTTTTAACATATTATATCGCAATGTTAAAATAATGGCTAGTTGTTATTAGCTAATGTTAAAAGATTAGCAAAAAAAAAAAAAAAAAAAAAAAAAAAAAAAGGATTGGCGAGATTTAAAAAAAAATTGGCAATCACTGGCACCCAGCTAACATAAAACTACCGAATAATATTCAATTTCAAATTCCCGAAGCAAACAAAAAAGTTAAAACAAACAGCCCGAAAACTGGCATTATTGAGATTTCATTTAATCAAAATATCAGGTGATTTTTTTCTTATCCAGTATCTTATAAATCGCCAAGTATTGTTTGATCTTTAACAATGACGAATGTATTTTAGAAAATATCACTTGGCGATCAATGCAATAAATTTTAAGGTTTTGTCGCCAAAGGCAACGCCAAATTCAAAAATGTGCAATATCTCACGAATTGTTGGAATTAGAAATTTTTTATTTAGTACCATTCGATTCAGCATGCAAAAATACATTGAAATACGAGGGCTATCCAGAAAGTAGATTACGTTTTCGTCTGTGTCCGCTAGGGGCGGGGCTAGCGCGGCCATCTTGGGGTCAGAGCGTTGCGCAGCTCAGTCGGCATCTAGCCGTGCTAGTGAGAGGTTCGTGCTGTGCTCCGTTCAGATACTGTGACGGTTTGAAATGTCTGCGTTAATTGAAAATCCCGCGAGCTGCGAGGTGCGTGCAGTAATAAGTTCACAATAACGGAACTTTCTTTGAGTTTTCCACAAATTTCGCGAAGTTTGTTGCACGAAATCATCAGCGAAAAGCTTGGTTACCACAAGTTTTGTGCAAGATGGATTCCAAAAATCTTGACAGAGGACCACAAAAATCAGCGAATGGCTGCAGCGTTGAACTTTTTGGACGCTTACCATAAGGATGGTGACTCTTTACTCGATCGCATCGTTACTGGTGACGAAACATGGGTGAAACACGTGAACTGTTGGTTGAAGGCGCAGGCGGCCGAATTTTTCGACGAAGGCATTTCCAAGCTCGTACATCGCTACGATAAATGCCTTAATTTGTATGGTGACTATGTAGAAAAGTAGTATTTGAGTGTGGCTTTCATCTATATATAATAAAATTTGTTTCCTATACTTTGTTTATTTTTTATTCCAAAACGTAATCTACTTTCTGGATAGCCCTCGTATATTATCATTTAACAAATAAATATAAAACCCGATTTTTAAGAAATTTTGTTATTGTTTGCTCCCATTTTAACCCCTTTAGTGATGGAATTTTAGGAAAACTTTCTTATTGCGCCTCTACATCCTAAGAAGTATTTCCCCCGCAATTTTCGTAATTGTAGCTTCAGTAGTTTGGACTGTGCGTTGATGATCTCCAAAGTCAGGACTTTCTTTTACATAATATAGAATTTTATATACAGATAAAATTAACCATTATTATTACCTAGCAGGCTTTGCTCTCTACGCTGTTCGGTTTCTCCAAAAAAACTTGAATCAAACGAAATATATCGGTGAATTTGATTGTGTGTTTTAAAGAAACATGAACTTTTACCTTCATCTCCTTCCGCATTGGTGTAAAGCCATTATGCTGTTATATTTTCTAATGTATTACACGAAATTTAGGCTGTTAAAGACCAACTCGTTTATTTAATCATTTACAGTATGATTTTCTAAAGAACGATATAACGATATGCAATATACTAAAACTATCCCTGGAAAATTAACAATGCAAGTTCCATGGAAATCCATTCAGCAGAATCTTTAAAAAAGTCGAATGTTTCATAATTGGGTTCAACTGATTATAGAAATGCCCACCACCCCCCTAATTCTTTAACTAAGCAACGTAGAACGATATGTTAAGTACTAAAACTTCCCCTCAAAATTTAGTTAACTTACAGTGCAAGTTCCAGCAAAAGTCATTCAACAGAATTCAAGGTATAAGCGGCAGGATCGAAATTCCCTTTGCATTACACATATACAGTAGACAGATAAATGTATCTTTCACAATCATCTTCACCTGTTGATAGAACTCTCAGGGATTTTGTAGAAAGTATATGCTGGTATACGCCGTCAACCTTCTGGAACTTTTAAGACAAAATTCTGCACACCGTCTGTAGCTATAATATATACTCTCTAGCATATTTCCTCTGTCTATAGAGTATATGCACTGTTTTTTTTACGACTACACCACTGACAACTTTCTCCCATAGCTCCTTAACTAAACAATGTAGAACATCAATTCCTGAAATTTTATCACACTGCGAAACTCCCATCAAAATCCGTTCAGTAGAACTTTAAAAAAGGTAATCTTTCATAATCGGTTTCACCTAATTTTATCTATAATTTCCTTGCGTGGCTATATAAATAAGCAATGTAGAACAATGTACTTTATTTTAAAACCTTTCTAAAACAAATTACCTAACTAACAGTGAAATCATATAAAAATCTGTTCGGTAGAACCTGAGTTTTAACCGATCGGAATGGAATAAGAATTTGCATTTTATAAATATTATAGATGATTATGATATGATTTTTGTAATCGGATTCGTTGTCAAGCTTTCGCTTCAGAAAACAAAGCGCAGACGAAAAATTTGCTCCAGAGAAGTACCAACCATCCCTACAAAATTGCCTAACTAACAGTGTAAATCCCACCAAAGTCCGTACAGCAGAACTCAATATATAAACGGTCGGAATTAAATACGAATTTACTTTTTAAATACATAGTAGATATATCTTTCATAATTGCATTCACCTTTCCCAATCACTTTCCCATTAGCTCTATCACTAAGCAACATAGAATGATATGTTATAGGGTCATTAACCATACCTGAAAAATTACTTCCATTAAAATCTGTTCAGTAGAATTTTTTTAAGTAATCTTTAATAATCGGGTTCACATAATTTTAGAGCTTTCCGCTTTAGCTCTATAACAAAGCAACGTAGAATAGCTATACGCTAAAACCTTTCAAAAAACATTACCTGATTAAAATGTGAATATGCGGTTTATACTCATAGTAGATGACGATATGATTTTCTGTAACAGGATTCATCCCGAAGATTTCGCTTCAAACATAAACGATGCTTTCAACATTGTGGCTAATACGCCAATTTGCGAGGTATCCGATTGCGGAAAATTAGCCCGAAATCGTATGAATAACTACCCAAAGAAAAAGAGAAACATGGCCGAAGACTGAAAACAAATAAAGAAATAATACATAATACTAATCAGACTTTCGACACTTTATTTGGAACTTCTCCGTTATCCCGTCGACCACTTTTCATAAAAAAAACTATCGCCAAACTATAAGATTTAACGCCAAAACTGCAGTCCCATTCACTTGACGTCAGAAGTATTAAACGTGTTTGTTATGTCATGAAGCGGTTTTAATTCGCATTTACCTGTATTTTCATTTTGTTTTTCTGAAATTTTAGTTATTTCGTTAATTAAAATAAAAATTGCGTCCTTAAACTGCTGTGCCTTGACATTAAAAGTGAAAATGCATTGTAAAAATGTTGCGTTTCATAGTTAAGTGCAATAGATCAATTTCAACTGACGTCACAAACATTTATTCACCAGCCGAGAAGGATAATTAAGAAAAATAATGTAAATAAATAAATATCCAAGATTTTTTTTTTCATTAATATATTGTAATTCTTTTGAGTTAAAACTTACTGGACACTTTGTTGAGTGGGGCTTTTCCGAATTTATTTTATGTTATTTATTTATTTTGATGTTCCAATGGCAACATTCTTCCATTTGTTTATTTGGAATTCATGTTTGTTGATGATTTTTTTTTATATGAAAAGTGGTCGACGGTATAATTGAGATATACCCTTTATTTTAGCAACCCAATTTTATTTTAAATCGTGGCGTTTGTAGAAATAATAATAATAAATAATTACATAAATATCCGTAAGAATAATATTCAATTCCCGATTGAGCAGTTAATGTTTCTATCTGCAAAAATAAACAAAAAGATTTAATTTGAATTTCTTCCATTGCTATAGTAACGGACGTATTTTTAGAAATTATCACTTGAACTGTTAGATTTTGACGTCAAAGATTTCGCCAAATTAGAAAAATGTGCAATATCTCACGAACTATTTAACTTATGAGTATTTAATTGATACCATTCGATTCAGCATACAAAAATACACTAAAATATGTTATCATTTGTCACGTAACTATAATACCCGATTTTTAAGGAATTTTTTAAAAGTTTGTTCCCCTTTTTACCCCCCTTAGGGGTGGAGTTTTTGAAAATCCCGTCTTAGTGCATCTCTACATACTAAGAGGAATTTTTCCTGCAAGTTTGGTCTTTGTAGGTTCAGTAGTTTTGGCTGTGCGTTGATCATCTAGCCAAAAAGGACTTTCTTTTATATATATAGATTTCAAACCATTCGGTTGGGTAGTCTTTGCGCTGTTATATGCGGACAGACGGACGGACCAGACGACGACTATAGGTGCTACTTATTTATATAATTACGTACGCACCTAACCTAAAAATAGTCCGCGTTGTCAATGTCATATATTAGTGTTCTCATTTACTCTTATCCTAATTTATGCTTTTATAATTGAGCTATGCTTATCTAATTAATAAATTATTCCCTAATCATGTAAGGGAATGCGATAAATAGCATGTTTTGCCATAAATTCGAACTGAAACTATCGTCACTGTATCCTTCCGCGCTGACCGCTGAAAATCATGTTAGGGAATAGGAAAACAGCTATTATATATGGAGCTTAGTGGGGTACGCAGGATTTTCGTTTGGGGGAGGGCGAGGTAATGAGAATTACCACCTAAGGTTCTACCTAAAAAAAAAAAAAAAGTAATCATGCGTCACGCATAGACTATGAAACACTTTCCATCACTTCCATAATATTGTAACGAAACTTCACCATTTAATAAGGTAAAACAAGATATCAAAATAAACAATTTAGAAAACGCATAACACGGTTGAACAGACAATTTTAGCAATCAGCGCTTATAGTCAGAGGGCAAAAATTTTTTGGAGCAACTCAGTATATGTTGTATATATTTGTGCACACATCACATTGTTTGCTAAAATTTAAATCAACTGCAAAACGTGCACACATTTGACATTTTACTTTCAGCAAGTCATTTTGCCCATAGACAATAACGTGATTTTTGTGTGTGTGCAACCCTGTGTATGACCTACAGATTTTTATACACACCACATATTCGGCAAAAATCATGAATTCCATCAATCTAGTCACCATTGGCGAGTGGATTTTCTAACGGGGCAAGTGAATTTTGAGGCAGTCTTTTAAAACTGCAGGCTATAGAAAATATACCAGAAGCATTTGTTTATACTTTTATGCATTTGGTCATATTTCACGTTTCTCCCAGTTGCAACGATATCGATATAAACCGGCATTAAGTTCTATCTAGTGTTCCCAGGTCCCAATGTCAGAAAAAGCGGGAAAGAAAGGCAAAACAGCCGGGACAGTGGCTTCTAAATCGGGACATAAAAATACGGTAAATCCTATGAAAACGTAATCCTGTCTATAACGGAATCCGTCTTAAAAGTAAGAAAATCATGGTTTTGTAAGAAATAATAACATACTATTATACAGTGCAAAAGATAATTGTTGATTTTACAGTATTATGTTGATTTTACAGCGCGGTAGAGTATTACTGCTTATTTTACTGTTTGATACTGTTAATGTTACGGTATAATACTGGCAGCTGGGGTGCTAGTATTATACTGTAAAATCAACAATTATTTTTTGCAGTGCACCTAAGACGGAAACCTTTTTGAAATGGAATATTCCTCTTGTCATTTCAGATTCCGTCTCAGTAAGTTTTATTTGACAAAATAAACACAATAATTCAATACAGTAAACTCTGTGAAAATGGAATCGCTAGGCACCGAAAGAAAATTCCGTTTTTGAAATTTTTCCCGTTGAGTTTAGTTATAATTTTATGAGCCTTCCATAGAGACTGTTGAAATTTTATATTTGACCCCTTGAAGGGCAGTGGTTTATTTTTGGACCACTTAATTTTAATTCCTAAATGACATATTGGCACCAGAATTTTGGAATGAAAATCTTTCTTTTATTCAGTACGCTTTTACTCATTTTCAAAAAGTTTTGTTTGTAAATTCTGATGTCATTCTACCATTTCAACATTTTAACAATAGAAGTACTTTGCCCCTGAAAGCATTAACATAGGATTTCGTTATAAACAGGTTTCATTTTCATAGGTTTTACTGAGCAAAGTGCATTAAATCTTGTAAGAACAGAATCACTAAAGACAAAAAAATATTCCGTTTTAGACACGTTTCCGATCTTATCAGGTAGATTTATACGGTGTTTCTTTCGAAGGGACCATGAAAATTTTCCGTTGTAGACAGGTACTATTTTTGAAAGTTTTACAGCATTAATTTTTACTTGATGCAGACTAATAATAGCACAATACTAAAATAAATTAAAGGAATTTGTGCATCCTGAAAAATCGGGACTTTGGGCGTTTCGCGTGATGGTACCGTGGGACGCCTGAAAATCGGGACGTCCCGCTTAAATCGGCACACTTAGCCAACACTAATTATATCCTACTTTAAACTTTTCCCTGTTGTATACATTTCTTAACTTTATAGAAAAAAAATCATTATAAAAATGCATTCTAGCAATAAATTATTTTTGCATCCACTTAAATTTTGTCATAACAATTTTTGGTTCTATTTCTGCATCTTTGTAGCTGGCATGATTTTTTGAAAATTCCCCACTCCTAATCATAAGATCATTTGTGTTTATAACTGTCAAATTTACAATTTTATATTAATTTTAGGGGGCTGATATCATCCTTTTCCCTGAATATGGACTTTTCCATCCCATAAATAGAAGCCAGACAAAAAGTTACCTTGAATTAATCCCTGATCCAAGAGAAGTTAGAGTGATTCCGTGTAATGAACCTGAAATGTTTCTCAGTAGGCCAGTTTTGTATGCGCTAAGCTGTATGGCAAAATCTAATGAAATTGTTGTAGTGGCCAACATGGGAGGAATGGAATTCTGCGAAAACAAACCTGGTTGCCCAGAAGATGGCAGATTTCATTTCAATGCGAACGTAGCTTTTGATCAGAACGGAACAATAATAGCAAGGTACTACAAAGAACGGCTGTTTTATGAATTTATGATGGACTTGCCTCGAGAGAAACAGAATCCAATTTTCCGTACTAGTTTTGGAAAATTTGCTACGTTTACTTCATTCGATGCAATGTTTAAGAAAATGTCTCTAGTTGCAGAAATCAAAGATGTCGATGCTATATTGCTCTCAGCGTTGTGGTTTAACTTTGCCCCTCTGTATAGATCCACACAGTTTTTTCAAGGATGGGCGATCGGTAATAATGCCACTCTTATAGTGGCAAACTTTCACCATCCAAATTATTTAGTAACTGGTAGCGGAATATTTATGGGTAAAAAAGGCTCGATCGGTCATGTACTTAGTCCTGATGGAATATCCAAACTTATTGTTGCCACAATTCCGAAAAGAAATAGAAATATGCTCAAACCATCTAATATTTACGCAATTTTTGAAAATGGTACCCGGAAATGGAATGATGATGGTAAAAGTATTCCAGAAGTATGCTCTAATAGCCGTAATAGTACACCTTCTGTAAACGACTATATATGCATGAATGAAGATACAAGCAACTATACTTTGGTGAAACTTGTGAAAACCACGGATCATCTGGAAGCATGTAATAACGACATGTGCTGTGAATTAGATTACGTTGCGAATAGCATAAACGAAAGCTTTTATCTTGGAGTATTCAGTGGATCTCACAGCCCTTTTACCAGGTATTTCTATTGGGAAGAAAATTGTTTTGTGGCGCGATGCGAAGACACAGATGGAAAAGCGTGTTCAACGTTTCCACTTGTTTCAAAAACTCTTTTCTACAAAGTGCATATGACAGCCAATTTTACAAGCAGGAAAATTTATCCATCGCTTGTAGCCGATAGAATTAAATTAATTCCGGTTAAAGACTGGAGTTTTATAAGAAGATCAGAAAGCTCATCTATAATTATGGACAACAATGTAGGCATTCCTTTATTGGCTGCAACGCTTAACGGCAGGGCTTATGAAAAAGATCCACCTTACGTCCGATAGGAATATTTTTTCTTGTTGCTTACCAACTAACCCTGGTTTATAAGTATGTTACTAAAATTTTTCATTTAATGCTATCAACAAAATAATGCTTATAGAAATGTTAGGTGATGTGGCTCAATACATCGACTTCTTTTCGGACTGTATGAAATAAAAACTAACAGCTTGGTTTAGAAGGCGTCAACCGAAGTTTTTTACACGACACTTAGCAATTTGTTAAGGTAAGTGAAATAGAAAAACTAGTTAAAAGCAGTTTAGAAACTTCAACTTTTGAAATAAATTATATTTTAGTTATTTCATTTTTCAAAATTAACTAAAGATCAGCTTCAAACTCTAAATGTAAATATTTTTAAAATGGAGTAGGATACTGATTCGAAAATATATATCCTTAATAATACCCTAAATAAATCTTTATTTAGACCACTTGGATACAAACTCAAAAATAAGCATTATTGTCAGGTTTCTAGTCAACTAAAACAAGACGTTTAAATTCACGAATAAAAATTTAATAATCTTACTAATAGTATAAAGCATTAAATATGTAAAAATTGATACATTTTCTTGAAATTTTGCAAGATAAGCGCATCATTGATTGCAACTAAATAGCCTTATTTCGTAGACATGTGCGTTTATTACTGTTTTTCTGAATGTAAAAGAAATCTTTGTTGTCCTGATTTTATTCCAAGTAAAATTAAGACAGATATTTTCTTTTTAGAAAGTTTATAAATTCAAAACTATATTAATTACTCTCTCAATTTCACGTTTCTTGGTAACTTCTTTGGAATTCAGTCGAATAGTTCCCAGAAATTATTCCATGGCATGTAAATGCGTGTAATTGTATACGGAAGTTTCAAACAACTGATGAACTTCTCATCCGCCAATCACAATTGCCTGGTTGACCTCAGTAGTGCCTACAATCCTCTCAGTTGCCAATCACAACTGCCCTCCAACGGTTGATTTGTGACGTCATTTGCAATCCTGTATAATCATATATATGCATGATGCATCGCATGGAATTCCATGTCAATATGAATAAATTTAAGATGAATAGGAAGCATTTGGATCTTATAGAACACATGTTTAATTAAAAAAAAGAAATATATACAATTTATAGTTTTTAATATGATTTGAAGCTTTCTATTATCAGTTGCACTTAAATCTTTTCTTCATTTTACAGGGAGCTGATATCATTGTTTTTCCTGAATATGGTATATTTCCTCCAGTGAATCGAAGTCTAATAAGAAAATTCTTAGAATTAATTCCTGATCCGAAAGTAGTGACTGTAACTCCTTGTGATGAAGCCGAGCTGTTTGCTGATAGACCAATTACATATACCCTCAGCTGCATGGCAAAATATAACAAAATTGTCATGGTAGCCAATATGGGAGGTATAGAACACTGCCAAAAAGAGCTTGGCTGTCCCGCTGACGGCAAACTTCATCTTAATGCAAACGTAGTTTTTGATGAAAATGGCACACTCATAGCAAGGTATTATAAAGAACGCCTTTTTTATGAGGAAGGGATGGATTTGCCTCAAACCGACCAGGATCCGATTTTCCGAACCACTTTCGGAAAGTTTGCAACGTTCATTTGTTTCGATATAATTTTCGAGAAGATATCACAAATTGCCCAACGTACGGATATTGACGCCATAATGTTTTCAAAAATGTGGATGAATCAGTCTCCTTTCTATGTCTCCATCCAGTGGCTTCAAGCGTTTGCAATTGGAAACAATGCCACAATTATATCTGCAAATATACAAATGCCAGGTTGGTTTGCGTCTGGCAGCGGAATGTTCATGGGTAGAAAAGGTTCAGTAGGGCATACCCTAAATCCTGATGGTGTATCTAAATTAGTAGTTGCAAAAATTGCAAAAAATAATAGAAGTGCACATCCGGATTTTAATGTAACAGCCATTTTTAAAAATGGCACTCAAAACTGGAACGACGATAGTAAAAATATTCCAGACATATGTTCATACTCGATTCTTGGACCCGCTAAAGATATGAATAAAGGTTACAGATGTACAGACGAAAACCTCAGAAATTATACACTTAAAAAGCTCCTCAAAGCTAATGATCGTTTACAAGTGTGTAACAATGAAATGTGCTGTGAATTAGAATATGTTGCTAATAATATGAACGAAAGCTACTACATTGGTGTTTACAATGGAACCAGTAGTCCTTTTACCAGATATTTTTGGTGGGAAGAAAACTGCTTTTTGGGAAGATGTGACGATGTGAATGGCACAGCATGTTCAGTATTCCCGATGGCATCGAAAACTATTTTTCAAAAGATATACATGAAAGCTAACTTCACTAGCAAGAAAGTTTTCCCTTCGTTTGTTGCTGATAAATTGAAATTAGTCCCTGTTGAAGATTGGACTTTTGATGCAAATCCAGGAGAGGCATCCATCTCATTAGAAAGTACTTCAGGCATTCCTTTACTGTCAGCTTCCCTCAAAGGGAGGCCTTACGAAAAAGATCCACCTTATGTCCGATAATAATATGATACTGTATTCGATTATATTTTTGGTACGCTTTGTGAAAAGATAATAAAACATTTTGTGCAAATCAGTGAACTGGTGTTTCTTTATGCACATAGGATCTACTATTTAATAATTCGTTATCTTCGTTCGTATTTATTTGGGATGTGACTTTTTTTAAACTGAAAAGGAAAATTGCTTATATTACATTTTTTAAATTTAAATAACATGCAAACTCAAAATTATGTTATAAGAATTCAATAGCAATTTTAGAGTTTCAGCTTTTTTCTGAACTGTTTCTATGCATTTCTATTTCCTAAACTCTCTAGGAAACTGCCATGGAATGTCTGTTTGCTTTTAATTGTTTAATTATTAAAACCTACGTCTCTAAACATCGTTCAAAATTTCTACAGATAGTTAGTAAGGAAAGTTATAAGATATAACCACTAAAATACTCTGCGAACTTAAAATCTATACTAATATTATAAAGAAGTAACATTTGCTTGTTTGTATTGAGGGTAATCAATCTCTGGAACTACCGATCCGATTTTTTTAAAAAATGGTGGCAAAAGGCTGGTGACCACCTCTGCTCTAACGTAGGCTATATTTTATGTTGGCACAATATCCTCCAAGGGCGTGCAGCAGCCAAAAGAGTTCTAAAATTGCGATTTATGTGATATTGTTGGGGCCATAAATTTGAAATTTGGTGTGGTGATTACTTTTAAGATGTAAATACTTACTATGAATTTTTTTAATTTTCGAAATTTAAAAGAGTGAAATGAGCAGGAAACATTTTTAAAACGTTCTAAATTGCGATTTTTTGGAATTGTTAGGGCTAGAAACTTAAAATTTGGCATGACTGTTACTTTAGAGACGTAAATACTCGCCCAGAACAGTGTTCTAAAAATTCGAAATTTAAAAGGGTGCAGGAGCAAAAAAAAAAAAAAAAAAACGTCCTATAAGTGCAAATTATGTGATGCAGTTATAGTATAGAAGCCTGGAATTTGGCATGGTGATTACTTTTAAGATGTAAATACTCGCTAAGAACGGTTTCTAAAAAATTCGAAATTTAAAAGGGTGAAATGAGGCTAATAAGGTTTTAAAACCCTCTAAATTCAGATTTAGTTGTAATTTTTATGGTTAGAAACTTGAAATTTAGTATAGTGGTTACTTTTAAAATGCGGATGCTCAGTATATAAATTCGAAATGTAAAAAGGTGCAGGAGCAAAGCAACGTTCTAAAATTAAGATTTATGTGATACGGTTGGTATAGAAGCTGGAATTTGGCATAGTGATTACTTTTAAGATGTAAATGCTCGTTGAAAGCAGTTTCTAAAAAATTCGAAATTTAAAAGGGTGAAATGTGCTAAAAAGGTTTTAAAACGCTCTAAATTCAGATTTAGTTGTAATTTTTATGGTTAGAAACTTGAAATTTAGTATTGTTGTTACTTTTAAAATGCGGATGCTCAGTATATACAGTTGATAAAAATTCGAAATTTAAAAAGGTGCAGGAGCAAAGCAACGTTCTAAAATTAAGATTTATGTGATACGGTTGGTATAGAAGCTGGAATTTGGCATGGTGATTACTTTTAAGATGTAAATGCTCGTTGAAAGCAGTTTCTAAAAAATTCGAAATTTAAAAGGGTGAAACGAGCTAAAAAGGTTTTAAAACGCTCTAAATTCAGATTTAGTTGTAATTTTTATGGTTAGAAACTTGAAATTTAGTATTGTTGTTACTTTTAAAATGCGTATGCTTAGTATATACAGTTGATAAAAATTCGAAATTTAAAAAGGTGCAGGAGCAAAGCAACGTTCTAAAATTAAGATTTATGTGATACGGTTGGTATAGAAGCTGGAATTTGGCATGGTGATTACTTTTAAGATGTAAATGCTCGTTGAAAGCAGTTTCTAAAAAATTCGAAATTTAAAAGGGTGAAATGAGCTAAAAAGGTTTTAAAACGCTCTAAATTCAGATTTAGTTGTAATTTTTATGGTTAGAAACTTGAAATTTAGTATTGTTGTTACTTTTAAAATGCGGATGCTCAGTATATACAGTTGATAAAAATTCGAAATTTAAAAATGTGCAGGAGCAAAGCAACGTTCTAAAACTAAGATTTATGTGATACGGTTGGTATAGAAGCTGGAATTTGGCATGGTGATTACTTTTAAGATGTAAATGCTCGTTGAAAGCAGTTTCTAAAAAATTCGAAATTTAAAAGGGTGAAATGAGCTAAAAAGGTTTTAAAACGCTCTAAATTCAGATTTAGTTGTAATTTTTATGGTTAGAAACTTGAAATTTAGTATTGTTGTTACTTTTAAAATGCGGATGCTCAGTATATACAGTTGATAAAAATTCGAAATTTAAAAAGGTGCAGGAGCAAAGCAACGTTCTAAAATTAAGATTTATGTGATACGGTTGGTATAGAAGCTGGAATTTGGCATGGTGATTACTTTTAAGATGTAAATGCTCGTTGAAAGCAGTTTCTAAAAAATTCGAAATTTAAAAGGGTGAAATGAGCTAAAAAGGTTTTAAAACGCTCTAAATTCAGATTTAGTTGTAATTTTTATGGTTAGAAACTTGAAATTTAGTATTGTTGTTACTTTTAAAATGCGGATGCTCAGTATATACAGTTGATAAAAATTCGAAATTTAAAAAGGTGCAGGAGCAAAGCAACGTTCTAAAATTAAGATTTATGTGATACGGTTGGTATAGAAGCTGGAATTTGGCATGGTGATTACTTTTAAGATGTAAATGCTCGTTGAAAGCAGTTTCTAAAAAATTCGAAATTTAAAAGGGTGAAATGAGCTAAAAAGGTTTTAAAACGGTCTAAATTCAGATTTAGTTGTAATTTTTATGGTTAGAAACTTGAAATTTAGTATTGTTGTTACTTTTAAAATGCGGATGCTCAGTATATACAGTTGATAAAAATTCGAAATTTAAAAAGGTACAGGAGCAAAGCAACGTTCTAAAATTAAGATTTATGTGATACGGTTGGTATAGAAGCTAAATTTGGCATGGTGATTACTTTTAAGATGTAAATGCTCGTTGAAAGCAGTTTCTAAAAAATTCGAAATTTAAAAGGGTGAAATGAGCTAAAAAGGTTTTAAAACGCTCTAAATTCAGATTTAGTTGTAATTTTTATGGTTAGAAACTTGAAATTTAGTATTGTTGTTACTTTTAAAATGCGGATGCTCAGTATATACAGTTGATAAAAATTCGAAATTTAAAACGGTGCAGGAGCAAAGCAACGTTCTAAAATTAAGATTTATGTGATACGGTTGGTATAGAAGCTGGAATTTGGCATGGTGATTACTTTTAAGATGTAAATGCTCGTTGAAAGCAGTTTCTAAAAAATTCGAAATTTAAAAGGGTGAAATGAGCTAAAAAGGTTTTAAAACGGTCTAAATTCAGATTTAGTTGTAATTTTTATGGTTAGAAACTTGAAATTTAGTATTGTTGTTACTTTTAAAATGCGGATGCTCAGTATATACAGTTGATAAAAATTCGAAATTTAAAAAGCTACAGGAGCAAAGCAACGTTCTAAAATTAAGATTTATGTGATACGGTTGGTATAGAAGCTAAATTTGGCATGGTGATTACTTTTAAGATGTAAATGCTCGTTGAAAGCAGTTTCTAAAAAATTCGAATTTTAAAAGGGTGAAATGAGCTAAAAAGGTTTTAAAACGCTCTAAATTCAGATTTAGTTGTAATTTTTATGGTTAGAAACTTGAAATTTAGTATTGTTGTTACTTTTAAAATGCGGATGCTCAGTATATACAGTTGATAAAAATTCGAAATTTAAAAAGGTGCAGGAGCAAAGCAACGTTCTAAAATTAAGATTTATGTGATACGGTTGGTATAGAAGCTGGAATTTGGCATGGTGATTACTTTTAAGATGTAAATGCTCGTTGAAAGCAGTTTCTAAAAAATTCGAAATTTAAAAGGGTGAAATGAGCTAAAAAGGTTTTAAAACGGTCTAAATTCAGATTTAGTTGTAATTTTTATGGTTAGAAACTTGAAATTTAGTATTGTTGTTACTTTTAAAATGCGGATGCTCAGTATATACAGTTGATAAAAATTCGAAATTTAAAAAGGTACAGGAGCAAAGCAACGTTCTAAAATTAAGATTTATGTGATACGGTTGGTATAGAAGCTAAATTTGGCATGGTGATTACTTTTAAGATGTAAATGCTCGTTGAAAGCAGTTTCTAAAAAATTCGAAATTTAAAAGGGTGAAATGAGCTAAAAAGGTTTTAAAACGCTCTAAATTCAGATTTAGTTGTAATTTTTATGGTTAGAAACTTGAAATTTAGTATTGTTGTTACTTTTAAAATGCGGATGCTCAGTATATACAGTTGATAAAAATTCGAAATTTAAAACGGTGCAGGAGCAAAGCAACGTTCTAAAATTAAGATTTATGTGATACGGTTGGTATAGAAGCTGGAATTTGGCATGGTGATTACTTTTAAGATGTAAATGCTCGTTGAAAGCAGTTTCTAAAAAATTCGAAATTTAAAAGGGTGAAATGAGCTAAAAAGGTTTTAAAACGGTCTAAATTCAGATTTAGTTGTAATTTTTATGGTTAGAAACTTGAAATTTAGTATTGTTGTTACTTTTAAAATGCGGATGCTCAGTATATACAGTTGATAAAAATTCGAAATTTAAAAAGGTACAGGAGCAAAGCAACGTTCTAAAATTAAGATTTATGTGATACGGTTGGTATAGAAGCTAAATTTGGCATGGTGATTACTTTTAAGATGTAAATGCTCGTTGAAAGCAGTTTCTAAAAAATTCGAATTTTAAAAGGGTGAAATGAGCTAAAAAGGTTTTAAAACGCTCTAAATTCAGATTTAGTTGTAATTTTTATGGTTAGAAACTTGAAATTTAGTATTGTTGTTACTTTTAAAATGCGGATGCTCAGTATATACAGTTGATAAAAATTCGAAATTTAAAAAGGTGCAGGAGCAAAGCAACGTTCTAAAATTAAGATTTATGTGATACGGTTGGTATAGAAGCTGGAATTTGGCATGGTGATTACTTTTAAGATGTAAATGCTCGTTGAAAGCAGTTTCTAAAAAATTCGAAATTTAAAAGGGTGAAATGAGGCTAAAAAGGTTTTAAAACCCTCTAAATTCAGATTTAGTTGTAATTTTTATGGTTAGAAACTTGAAATTTAGTATAGTGGTTACTTTTAAAATGCGGATGCTCAGTATATAAATTCGAAATGTAAAAAGGTGCAGGAGCAAAGCAACGTTCTAAAATTAAGATTTATGTGATACGGTTGGTATAGAAGCTGGAATTTGGCGTGGTGATTACTTTTAAGATGTAAATGCTCGTTGAAAGCAGTTTCTAAAAAATTCGAAATTTAAAAGGGTGAAATGAGCTAAAAAGGTTTTAAAACGCTCTAAATTCAGATTTAGTTGTAATTTTTATGGTTAGAAACTTGAAATTTAGTATTGTTGTTACTTTTAAAATGCGGATGCTCAGTATATACAGTTGATAAAAATTCGAAATTTAAAAAGGTGCAGGAGCAAAGCAACGTTCTAAAATTAAGATTTATGTGATACGGTTGGTATAGAAGCTGGAATTTGGCATGGTGATTACTTTTAAGATGTAAATGCTCGTTGAAAGCAGTTTCTAAAAAATTCGAAATTTAAAAGGGTGAAATGAGCTAAAAAGGTTTTAAAACGCTCTAAATTCAGATTTAGTTGTAATTTTTATGGTTAGAAACTTGAAATTTAGTATTGTTGTTACTTTTAAAATGCGGATGCTCAGTATATACAGTTGATAAAAATTCGAAATTTAAAAAGGTACAGGAGCAAAGCAACGTTCTAAAATTAAGATTTATGTGATACGGTTGGTATAGAAGCTAAATTTGGCATGGTGATTACTTTTAAGATGTAAATGCTCGTTGAAAGCAGTTTCTAAAAAATTCGAAATTTAAAAGGGTGAAATGAGCTAAAAAGGTTTTAAAACGCTCTAAATTCAGATTTAGTTGTAATTTTTATGGTTAGAAACTTGAAATTTAGTATTGTTGTTACTTTTAAAATGCGGATGCTCAGTATATACAGTTGATAAAAATTCGAAATTTAAAAAGGTGCAGGAGCAAAGCAACGTTCTAAAATTAAGATTTATGTGATACGGTTGGTATAGAAGCTGGAATTTGGCATGGTGATTACTTTTAAGATGTAAATGCTCGTTGAAAGCAGTTTCTAAAAAATTCGAAATTTAAAAGGGTGAAATGAGCTAAAAAGGTTTTAAAACGGTCTAAATTCAGATTTAGTTGTAATTTTTATGGTTAGAAACTTGAAATTTAGTATTGTTGTTACTTTTAAAATGCGGATGCTCAGTATATACAGTTGATAAAAATTCGAAATTTAAAAAGGTACAGGAGCAAAGCAACGTTCTAAAATTAAGATTTATGTGATACGGTTGGTATAGAAGCTAAATTTGGCATGGTGATTACTTTTAAGATGTAAATGCTCGTTGAAAGCAGTTTCTAAAAAATTCGAAATTTAAAAGGGTGAAATGAGCTAAAAAGGTTTTAAAACGGTCTAAATTCAGATTTAGTTGTAATTTTTATGGTTAGAAACTTGAAATTTAGTATTGTTGTTACTTTTAAAATGCGGATGCTCAGTATATACAGTTGATAAAAATTCGAAATTTAAAAAGGTACAGGAGCAAAGCAACGTTCTAAAATTAAGATTTATGTGATACGGTTGGTATAGAAGCTAAATTTGGCATGGTGATTACTTTTAAGATGTAAATGCTCGTTGAAAGCAGTTTCTAAAAAATTCGAAATTTAAAAGGGTGAAATGAGCTAAAAAGGTTTTAAAACACTCTAAATTCAGATTTAGTTGTAATTTTTATGGTTAGAAACTTGAAATTTAGTATAGTGGTTACTTTTAAAATGCGGATGCTCAGTATATAAATTCGAAATGTAAAAAGGTGCAGGAGCAAAGCAACGTTCTAAAATTAAGATTTATGTGATACGGTTGGTATAGAAGCTGGAATTTGGCATGGTGATTACTTTTAAGATGTAAATGCTCGTTGAAAGCAGTTTCTAAAAAATTCGAGATTTAAAAGGGTGAAATGAGCTAAAAAGGTTTTAAAACGCTCTAAATTCAGATTTAGTTGTAATTTTTATGGTTAGAAACTTGAAATTTAGTATTGTTGTTACTTTTAAAATGCGGATGCTCAGTATATACAGTTGATAAAAATTCGAAATTTAAAAAGGTGCAGGAGCAAAGTAACGTTCTAAAATTAAGATTTATGTGATACGGTTGGTATAGAAGCTGGAATTTGGCATGGTGATTACTTTTAAAATGTAAATGCTCGTTGAAAGCAGTTTCTAAAAAATTCGAAATTTAAAAGGGTGAAATGAGCTAAAAAGGTTTTAAAACGCTCTAAATTCAGATTTAGTTGTAATTTTTATGGTTAGAAACTTGAAATTTGTATTGTTGTTACTTTTAAAATGCGGATGCTCAGTATATACAGTTGATAAAAATTCGAAATTTAAAAAGGTGCAGGAGCAAAGCAACGTTCTAAAATTAAGATTTATGTGATACGGTTGGTATAGAAGCTGGAATTTGGCATGGTGATTACTTTTAAGATGTAAATGCTCGTTGAAAGCAGTTTCTAAATAATTCGAAATTTAAAAGGGTGAAATGAGCTAAAAAGGTTTTAAAACGGTCTAAATTCAGATTTAGTTGTAATTTTTATGGTTAGAAACTTGAAATTTAGTATTGTTGTTACTTTTAAAATGCGGATGCTCAGTATATACAGTTGATAAAAATTCGAAATTTAAAAAGGTACAGGAGCAAAGCAACGTTCTAAAATTAAGATTTATGTGATACGGTTGGTATAGAAGCTAAATTTGGCATGGTGATTACTTTTAAGATGTAAATGCTCGTTGAAAGCAGTTTCTAAAAAATTCGAAATTTAAAAGGGTGAAATGAGCTAAAAAGGTTTTAAAACGGTCTAAATTCAGATTTAGTTGTAATTTTTATGGTTAGAAACTTGAAATTTAGTATTGTTGTTACTTTTAAAATGCGGATGCTCAGTATATACAGTTGATAAAAATTCGAAATTTAAAAAGGTGCAGGAGCAAAGCAACGTTCTAAAATTAAGATTTATGTGATACGGTTGGTATAGAAGCTGGAATTTGGCATGGTGATTACTTTTAAGATGTAAATGCTCGCTAAGAACGGTTTCTAAAAAATTCAAAATTTCAAATAAAAAATGAAATGAGCAGAAAAACTTTAAAATACTTTCTAAATTACCATTTATTTGGAATTAATTTTAGTTCTTCTCTTTAATTTAAGTCTCATGTTCACCTAATGCAGTATAAGAATCAAAATGTGCCTTAATTATATTTGAATTATCCATGTAGCAGTGTCATTTCTTCTAAAAAAAAAAAAAAAAAACAGGCACACGAATACCATTTGGTGTATTTCAACAATTACTCGAGCAAAGCCGCGGATTTTTCTAGTTATTATATTATATATTAATAGATTAAGAAACATCTTTTTTGTCACTGTATACTTTACAACCGCAAAAAGTTCTGGAAAATAATTAATATTTTCAATAGTATTAATTAATTCCAATTTTATCAAGCCCATAGGCATAACGGTAAGAAGGGGAGGGGGAGATGTCCTGGCTACTGACTTGAAAATTTTAAATCACCTTCATTGTTTCATATCATTTGCTTTAAAAAATGAAGAGATGCTGTTGTTATGGTTCGCAGTATTAGTGAATGACAAGGGGAAAGCTAAAATAAAATTACGGTTTACACTAGTAATTTAATTATATTTCTTAAAAAAAAAAAAAAAAAAAAAAAAAGTAACTAATATTGCTGCCGCTGTCGCCATTTTGAATTTATTATGACCTTTTGCTTTCTCTGCTCATAATAGAAAAAAATATTGCAAATGAAAACATGAAAACTGATAATTTTATTCAGAAAGTATGATATAAACACGACGCAGACAGTTTTTAATTCGAAAAATTATTTTAAGAGCTATTTAATGTTAAAATTGGTCAAAATAGTTCAGTTAAAAAAGTTTTATAGGATAAAAAAAAACTATGCATAGTCAATTAACCGTCTTTCGCCTGCACATACGGAACTAGATTGTGGTGTATAGAGTTTTGAATCATTGTTTTTAGTTTGGTTAACTTTGTTAATTTTTTTTTCAAGATTTCATTATCTGAATATAGATATTTAATTCATAGTTTAAAATAGCCAATTTTTACCTACTGTTGCCAGATTTAAAAAAATTACTAATATTTACAAACACTCTTCAATTGAAAAATATATTTACACGTGAATTTTAAAAAAGAAAGAAAACTTTTAAAATAATTAAGCTATTACGCGCAAAAAAGCATTAAATGGTGAAAATTACGTCATATTTAAAAAGATATATTTAAAACATCATCTAATATATAAAAATGAAAATTTGCCTATCTGTCTGTCTGTCTGTCTACACTTTTATACAAATCAACAGTTAGAAAGCCAGAATTGTGAAATGTTACGTTTAGGTGTATTAAAAAGGCCGAGGCAACTAAAGTAATTCGGAATCGAAATAATATATAGTTAATTTTTAATTAATAAAAAAAGAAAAATCTAACAGCCTTTTCCTATTAAATTTAAACATTTTTCGTTATAGCAGTTGCCAACAATTAAAAATCCCCAATAAAATTCTTTCTACAATAATTAATTTTCTATTGAAAGATTTCCACGTGAAAAATGAAAGGGAAATAAAAAGTTTCAACAATTGAAAAAAAAAATTAATATGACGTCATATTGGTAATATAACGAGAATTTTCAAACATTTCTCAATAATACAAGGAGTATGAGTATGTGTAAGTACAGAAAGCAGGTTAATATGACATATTAGAGAATTAAAAAGAAAATTAATATTATGTCATATTGGAAGTTTAATGGACTTTTTCAAATGTTTGAGAACCATACAAAGAGAGTATCAATAGTATAAGTAATAGAGAAAGCAAGCAGATATGACATCAGCAGGTGAATATAACCAATTCAATCACAGTCACAATTGCAAACATAAACAGCTTTTATATTTACATTTTCTCAATAGCTTTCCACTAATTCTTACTTTTTTTCAAAGATTTTAGGAGATAGGGGGGAATTTTCCGCCCTCCCATCTGTGAATGTCCACGGACTCTTTTTCTAACAAACAACGCAACTGATTCAAATAAATTTGGTATTTTGTAGAGAATGCGTAAAATTTACGGAAATAAATTAATTGTTTTAATTTTTACAGAATAATTAAAATTATACTCATTGGAACCCCTGAAATGCATCAATAGTCGTTTTATTAACACTTTCCAACAGAGTTGAAAAGTTTTTATGAATTCGGTTTGTGTGGCTGTCTGTATGTCTGCCTGCTCGTACTCTAACTCTCGTAAATATACTCGTATTGCCATTCAATTTTTATATGTTATTGAAGTTTGCTATTGAATGTTCTATATTAAAAATGTAATGTGTAAGATTTACAGTTCATCTACAGGTAAGATTTACAATTCGTTTTCCATCATAGTTGAAACGTGTTTATGAATTCGGTTTGTCTGTCTGTCCGTGCTCTAACTCTCGTAAATATACTCAAATTGTTATATAATTTTTATATGTCATCGAGGTTTATTGTAGAATATTCGGTAATCAAAATTCAGTCTGTAGCATTTACTGGTCGTTTACAGGGGCACACAAAAGATTTTCCGTTACATTATGGTCTATGTGGAAAAATCGTTTGCGGCGCATTTTATTAGTATTACGATATTTCAAACAGAATGAGATTGATATGCATTACTGAGATTGTCGGCGATATGCTTTCTCAGGATTATAGAATAAATAGCGTTTATAGTTCGTTTACAGGCACGCACAAAATAATTACATTACGTTATGGCATATGAAATCGTTTGAGATACATTTTAATTATGTTATGATGCTTCAAACATTATGAAATTAAAGACTATTACTGGGATGTACTTCAACATGTTTTCAATAGATTATGGAGTGCATAGCATGTATCGTTCATTTACATTTACGGAGACGCACAATAGAATTCGGTTACAGGAGTACGAGAGAGAAAAACGTTCTAATATTGCGATTTTTGTGATACTAAAGGGGCTAGAAACTTGATATTTGGCATGGTTAGTTACTTATAAGATATAAATGCTCTCTAAGAACAGTTTCTAAAAAACTCGAAATTTAAAAGAGCGAAATGAGGGAAAAGCGTTCTAAAAACGTTCTAAATTACGATTTCTGTGGAATTTTTCAGGATATAGAAACTTGAAATTTGATCAGGCTGCTGTTTTTAAGACAAAAATACACACAAAAAAGTTTTTTTTTAAAACAAATTTAAAAGTGTGCAGAAGAAAAAACAGTTTCTAAATTACGATTTTTGTGATTACTGAAAGGACTAGAAAGTTGAAAATTGGCATGGCAGTTACTTTTAAGATAAAAATGCTCGCTCAGAACGGTTTTTAAAAAACCTGGAAATTTAAAAGGGTGAAATGAGTGGAAAACAATATAAAAACGTTCTACATTATAATTTCTACGAAATTGTTAGGAGCAGAAATTTGAAATGTAACATGGCTGTTACTTTTAAGACGTAAATGGTCGAACAAAACATTTGTCTAAGATATCAAAATTTAACAGTGTGCAGGAGCAAAAAACGTTCTAAAATTGCGATTTGTGTGATACAGTTGTTCCAGAAGCTTCGAGTTTCGCATGGTGGTTTACTTTTAAAATGTAAATGGGCAGTTTCTGAAAAATTCGAAATTTAAAAGGATGAAATGAGCGGAAAACGTTCTAAATTATGATTTAGTAGCATTTGTTTGGTTTAGAAAGTTGAAATTTTGTATAATGGTTACTTTTAATATGCAGATATGTGGTATAAACAGTTGATTGAAAATTCGAAATTTAAAGGTGTGAAATAAGCGAAAAACGTCCTAAATTAAGGTTTATATGAAATTGTTAGAGATAGAAACTTAAAATTTGACATGTCTTTTATTTTTAAGACGTAAATGCTCGCAGAGAACAGTTTTTAAAAAATTCGAAATTTAAAAGGGTGCAGAAGCAAAAAACGTTCTAAAATTGCGATTTGGCTGCTGAGCTAAAAACTTGAAATTTGGACTGGTGGTTATTTTTAAGATTTAAGTGCTCACTAAAAACGTTTTCTAAAATAATTCGAAATTTAAAAGGGTGGAATGAGCGTAAAATGTTCTAAAAACCTTTTAAACTATGATTTATCTGAAATTGTTAAGGATAGAAACTTGACATTTGATATGGCTATTACTTTAGAAACGTAAATGCACCCACAGAACAGTTTTTAAAATTTAGAAATGTTAAAGTGTGAAGGAATTGAAAACGTTGTAAAAATGTGATTTCTATGACATAGTTGTTATAGAAGCTTGGATAAGTAGAAGGTTGGAATTCGGCATGATGGCTACTTTTAAGATGTAAATAAAAAATGGAAAATAAAATGAATGATGTAAAAAATTCGAAATTTCAAATAAAAATTGAAAGGAGCGAAAAACCTCTAAACTACATTCTAAATTACCATTTATGTGGAATTAATTTTAGTTCTTCTCAATAATTTCAGTCTTATGTTCACCTAACGCAGTAAAAGAAGGAAGTTTAATCAAAATGTGCGTCTTAATTAGTAATTTTTTATTTATCCGTAGCAGTATAGTTTCCTCTAATAAAAATAGGCACACAAATACCATTGACATATTTCAACAATTACGCGAGAAAAACCGGGGATTTTGTTACTAGCAGATATTTTAATTTGAACCTCTATCATATACTAGGGTATCCAACCCGGACTTCCCGAGATAGAGATTACATGTCAATACCATCTATTTTTTTTTTTTTTGAACTCTAATAGATTTTTTACGTTTAATTAGATTAAATTAATTAGATTTTTAGATTAAACCCCTAACAACACCAAAGAGCATTTTTATATGAAATATGTCCTATATATTCAAATGAAATTTTGAAAATTATTAAAAGAGGTATAATTTCGTACGTGCCAGAACTTAACAGCCGAAGTAATCGCTAAAAATTCCTTTATCTAGAGCAGTTTTTTATTATTATTATTCTGATAATTTCAGCGGTTTTAAGCGCTTATTTCGATTACATGTATGCTAAATTTGTGTTTTATTTATGCTATTTTATTGATTGCTTAATGAAGTTTTAATTTCGTTGTGGAATATTAGCTGGAAACAAATGCTGAACTTTTTGTATTCCATTTAAAGTGTAAGCGGATTAATATTTTATAGTCTTACTGCAAACGATAGAGTTTTTTTTTTAAATCATGCTTGAAATTTAATTTAAATCTATACTAATAAAAGAAGGTTTCGCTCTGTGTGTCTGTGTGTGTGTGTGTCTGTTGGCGATGGATAGGAAAATTTAGCGCACCTAGAAGTCTGTAAATTTAGATTTAAGTAGTCGAAACCCTCTCCTGGTATACCTGAATCTCAGAAATTTAATATTTCAATTATTTACTGAAATAGTAATTAACTAGCTGTTACCCGTGACTTCGTTCACGTAACATTAAAAGAAAAATAAATGTACTAATCAAGCAAAATATTTCACTCCCGATAATTAAAAACGTAAATAATTAACTAACTCTTTATCACATTTCATAGAAAAAAATACGATATTTCATTGTTATAGGGGCCTTGACATAAATCAGTTTAAAAAAGGTAAAATTTTGTGCCAAATAACCGCGAAAAGGAAACTGCAAGCAATGGAAGAAGGACGGCCAAATAAAATCGTGTAAATCAACGAATTGGGTAAAAAGAAATGTCAATTTTACCTGATAAACCATTTTACTTTTAACGACTTTGAGAAACGTTTAAACAGCCATCATTTAAAAATAATTCATTGGAAATAGTATATGCTTTTTCTTTAAATTCAACTTTTGTGAATAGGGAGGAATAATTCTATACCTAAATGCAAGGAGCTTCAATCGCAAAGCTTTTTGCAGCCCAAAATTACATACAAACGTAACACTTAAATTGAAAAGCTTTTTGCAACCCAAAATTATACGTAAACATCACTTTTGCATGTAATTTTCATTGCAAATTAACATTTATTACGGTTCAAATTAAAATTAATTTGGGTGCAAATTACATGTAAATGTTACGTTTGCATGTAAGTTGGGGTTGCAAAAAAGCTTTGCAATTGCAAGTGTTCCGTTTGCATGTAACAGCAAATTTGTGTCCTTGGTTTAATCTACAGTGGCGGTCAAAAGTTTCCGGCCAGTTAGTTTCTTTGATTTGTTTGCCAGAACGTTTCAGCGAAGAAGAAGCGCAATTGCTCCAAAAGTTAGGACTATGCAAATAATCTCTGACCACGTGATAATTTTGATTGGCTACTGAAGACACTTGATGCAAAGGGGAGGAGTTCGAAATTCTCGTGTGCAAAAGTTTCCGGCCATTTGTCTTTCGTTAGTTTTTGCTATCGGTAAAGTGTTTTTTTGTCGTGTTTGTTAATTAATCAACATAAATAACGTAGTTGAAATTCAAAACTGAAAAGTTCAATAATTATTGTTCGTAAACGAGTGATTTGTTTGTCGCTAAAGGGCCAATCCTCTCGTGAGATTGCGGCAAAGTTATCGATCGGAAAATCTATTGTGAACGATATTTTAAAAATATATAAAGATGGCATGGCCTTCAGGACTTGCCACGGTCCGGGAGACCCCGGAAAACGACTATTCGTGTGGACAGAATTATCAAGAGAAAAGCCGTTGATGACCCGCATAAAAATGCCGCTGCAATATCCCGCGATTTACGGAGTGAAAATATTGCTGAAATAAGTCGGTCTACCGTTTCAAGACGCTTACGTGACGTAGGACTTTATGGAAGAGTCGGTGCTAAAAAAACCTTTCATAAGTAAAAAAAATCAGAGAGCCCGACTGGCGTTTGCCAAGGAAGTTCCTAGCTTAAGCAAACGAACAAATTTTGAAAGATGCATAGTGGTCCTGCTAATTAGTCATTTGCTGAAGGACACTTGAACAACCCCTCCCCCCCCCCGGCCCTCCCTTCAAGGTTTTTTTCTCTAACTATGCTCCGTTTCCATATCTCAGCAACTATTTTTCCGATTTCAACGCAAGTGGTTCCAAACATTATAATTAACTTAATAGTCACTCTTTATAACATTAAACTAAATTTATGAGTAGCGGTTACCACTATTTCCGAATAATAGTTTAAGCCAAATTTGTAATTAAGTTCAAAGCTTAAGCAAGTTCAAAGCTTAAGGAAACGAACGAATTTTGAAAGATGCATATTGGTCCTCCTAATTAGTCATTTGCTGAAGGGCACTTGAAGATCCCCTCCCCCCACGGCCCCTCTTGCAAGGATTTTTCTCTAACTATGTTCCGTTTCCATATATCAGCAACTATCTTTCCAATTTCAACGCAAGTGGTTCCAAACATTATAATTAACTTAATAGTCACTCTTTATAACATTAAACTAAATTTATGAGTAGCGGTTACCACTATTTTCCGAATAATTGTGTAAGCCAAATTTGTAATGAAGTTCCTAGCTTAAGCAAAGGAACGAATTTCGAAAGATGCACAGTGCTCCTCTTATTTAGTCATTTGCTGAAGGGTACTTGAACAAACCACCACCCCCCCCCCCGGCTCCTCCTTCAAGGTTTTTTCTCTAACTATGCCCGTTTCTATATCTCAGCAACTATCTTTCCGATTTCAACGCAAGTGGTTCCAAACATTATATTTAACTTAATGGTCACCCTTTATAACATTAAATTAAATTTATGAGTAGCGGTTACCGCTATTTCCGAATAAGAGTTTAAGCCAAATTTGTAATTAAGTTCAAAGCTTAACAAAACACACGAAATTTTATACATGCATAGTGGGCCTCCTATTTAGTCATTACTCGAACATCCCTTCCCCTCGGCACCTCACTCAAGGTTATTTTCTCTAACTGTGCCTTATTTCCATAACTGAGCTAATAATGTTCCAATCTTCTCGAAACCAGCTCAATTTTGTAGCGCGCCTACTATACAGTAACGTAGGCAGCGGGGACCTGTCTCAGAAGTTCGTTCGGGTGGCCAGAGTTCCGTTTTTAAGAGATTTAAGTTTATTACAATGGCTCGGGCAACGCTCGGCGGGTCAGCTAGTGCTATAATAAATTAGTCAATTAAGATACAGTTTTCAAACAAATTGCATTTGAAAGTAGTTTTTTTCCCTGCGTAACGGTGTAAAAATTGAAAATGTGCGATGTTTAGAAATTAAAAAGATTGCAGTAGCAAAAATCGCGAAACCGACATTTCATCTTCAAGTGTTGCCATTCGCAAAATGACGTCAGCATGACGTACGGACACGTTTGTCCTTTATAATATAGATAGATAGATAGATAGATAGATAGATAGATATTCATGTAAATTCTAAAAAACAAACAAGGTTAAAACAAAAATTAGATTTGCGCCAGGCCGCGCTAAAAAAAAAAAAAAAAAAAAAAAAAAAAAAAAAAAATTACTCCAATTGGCGACATATTCGCTTATGGAGCTTTTCTCAACATTTGCAATAGGCAGTTTTTCAGAAGCATGATTTGATAACTTCATTTGAGTTTAACAGAATATTATTCCGTCACATTTCCTTGTCATCCATTAACGCCGTGTTTTCAAAATATAAGTTCTATAGCTTTTAGCTTCATTGTAAATGGCAGAACGTCAGAAGCATGTGTAATCCTAAATTTGTTTTGATCTTTTAATCTATCAAAATCAGCTTTGCTGAAATCAGCATTTAGTTGATCCTTTTCTCGTGCTCGAATCAACACATAAGCCTTGTTTTATGGAAACCAGGGGACCCAACCTGGGCTTCCCGGATTACAGAACATACTGTCCGGTGCAACACGCCGCATATAAAGTTAAACCTTAAAGTTAAACTTTATATCCTGCTTTGACCCGGTTTAATTGAAAACTCTCATCTATTTTTTACAATTCCAATTTATTTTCTTACATTGCTCACCAATGCACAAAAAAAAAAAAAAATTAACAAATTACAATAACCATTGGGAAAATGTTCCGAAAGCTTAAGTAGAAAAAAATACTGACTTTCATGTTATAGCAGCCCCCACAATTATGATTATGCCAAGGTTGCAGTTATAGACCGGGAGGCGGCAGCAGAGACAATCACCTCATCGAGTTCACGGCTGAAATTCCAGAATTAGTTAAAACTTGATTCGCATATTAAAACGCAATCGGTCTGCCAAGTCATATCTTGGTGGAAAACACGTGAAAACCCGATTTTAGCGGTTGACTCGTAGATTTACCATTGTGTTTTCCTGCATCCAGTTCTCCATGTTTTCATGCTTTTGAGTGCAGGAAAACACAATGGTAAACCTACGAGTAAACCGCTAAAATCGGGTTTTCGGGTGTTTTCCACCAAGATATGACTTGGCAGACCGATTGCGTTTTAATATGCGAATCAAGTTTTAACTAATTCTGGAATTTCAGCCGTGAACTCGATGAGGTGATTGTCTGTGCTGCCGCCTCCCGGTCTACTGTGATTTCGCCAAGATCATCGCAGAGCTTTATATACATCCTATATACGCATATATATATTCCAAACACTCCTATATGTGCCATATACGTCATTATACACATATTATTTACGTCTTATATGCGTATGTACATCATATACACATGTCATATATATACACCATATAGTATGCATCATATATGACTATAATTTGGCCACATACGTCGAGAAATGTTATATATATATCATTTATTATTATAATGTCATACATGCTTTTTAATTTGGCGATAAATCTTCGTCGTTTGGCGATTCATTCTTGGGGGCCGCTATAAAACGAAAGTACCAAATTTACAATATATTAATGAAAACAGAAACAAAATATAACACGAAAGTACCAAATTTACAATATATTATTGAAAACATAAACAAAAATATTTTACCTTGAGGACCGCTATAACACGAAAGTACCAAATTTCTACTTTTTGTTTCATATCTGATAATTTACATCTATCCCTTTTGTAACTTTAACATTTTTGTAACAATTTTGTGCATTTCTATTGCCTATTCAAAGAAAAATTCTGCTAAAGTTATAGAATTTCGTTAAAAATTCTTCTAAAGTTACAGAATATCGTTAAAAACGCTTAAAAAACGCGTCAATAAAATGACGACTTCAATAAAGTGACGACGTCAAGAGGTCCATTCTCGACCGAAAAAAACAACCATTTTCCCAATAGTTAAAAAACATTTTTGTCACTTTCTTATTTTGGTAAATCTCGAAAGATTTCACCATTTATTAATTTTTGGTTTCGGTTATTTCAGCAATTAAGCGCGTAGTTCGATTGCATGTGTTTTAAATTCATGCTTTATTTGTAAAGTTTAAATTTTCTTTGACAATTTATATACGGAATATTACACAGGAACAAACAAATGATAAATTATTTACATGCAAACTGGTTAATCTTCCATAATTAGGTTGCACATTCATTTTTTGAGATATATTTTAAATTCTTAAAATTTTCTATTCGACGATATAAAAATTGAAATTACGCGATGTTTAGAAGTTATAAAATTTTCGATAAAAATTATTGTTGGTTCATGTTATTTTCACGGTCGTATGGCTTATTCACCGATATGTTTTAGCGTATGCATCAATCGGCTGGTCAGCTGACTTGTATGTCACTGGCTGGGGATCAAGTGAGCAGGCACATACTAGTCATTTCGTTAAGGGTGGAAACTGATATAGGTGTGTCTTGTGAACGTATGGGCCCTGGTTAGCACTGGTGCACGAATGTGCATCCCCTTGTTGGGCTCGGTAGTGGGTGGTGCAGCCGGGGTCTGAATTCCTTTTTTCATTAATATGGATGGAAAAAATTCACTTCTTTCTACTTCTCTCCCATGTGGAGAGCAACAATCTGTACAGAACAATTCCTTCACACGTTTTTTTGTAATTAAACGCACTGATAGTCTCTCTGATAGTTCTTTCAAGAAAACTTCACCTTTTCGTATTGCAAAAACTTTTCAATCTGTATTTGGAGAAGGTTATTTACTTAAAAAATTACAGTCTGGGGATTTGCTTGTTGAGGTTTCCTCAGCCAAACATTCACAATTTCTCTCAAATTGCAAAGAAATAGGTTCTTTTTCTGTGTCTGTTCAGGTCCATATAACTCTAAATACAAGCCGTGGTGTAATATCAGAACCAGAACTTTTACTCTCTACAAAAGATGAACTTCTACAAAATTTAAAAGATGAAAATGTCATAGATGCACGCCGTATTACTATCCGTCGGAATGGGCAAGTGCTTCCCACAAAGCACATCATTCTGACGTTCAATAGCCCTACTTTGCCAACTAGAATTAAAGCTGCATACTTGAGCTGTCCTGTCAGACCTTATATACTGTGTTACCGAGACAAGTAAAACCCTGGGTAAGGTTGCTGCTTTCGAAGGTTCCAAAAGTTGTAGGGAGGGAACTTCGTCAGTAGGAGCGGGGTTGCCAGATTTGGCAGTGTCCTTAAAGACTTTTCCTTTTCTCTCCCTCTTATTCCATGGAAAAGTTCAAACGTTAAGATTCTCTTGGTAATAAGAAAAGTCACTAGAATTCAAGCATAATCTTAGCAAGACATTTTTCATATGAAATTTGGGGGAAAAGAGTGAAATTAAAATATGAACCCGGTAATGGTGCATCAGAGCTCATTTAGATGAGGAAGGGGGTGGGAGGGGGGGGATGTCTCATTTGCGGGTTCATTTACAGATTTTTAAATGAAGGAAAATGTTTGAAATTATTAAAAATACAATCCATTGCATCAAAGTTTTTTCTTATACATATGACTTTTTTCGGAATCGCAATATTCTGAGAGCAAATTTATTATTTTTTAAATGAAAATCTTTATTTATTCTAAGCTGATTTTCAAACTAACACACAGCACATTTATATTTTTAGTGCTCATTTTAATTGTACGTGATAAACTATAATATTTATTTATTTATTTTGCTATTGATAATGTCATTCAGTTTTCTCTTCATTTTGTAATAAAGAACCCGCTGATTTTATAAAGCTTAAATAAGTGTATATTTTTTTATCTGTGCTTTTCTTTGCGATGGTTTTCACATGACATGTTTCCACTACAATCTGTAGAAATACATTGTTAATTACTAAATCATTAGAAACATTTTTTTACCAAAAAAAAAAATCATTTTAAAATATATTTAATCAATATTATTACTATATAACACTGACACAGAGCAAAAGAGGAATATAAAGATTAAAGTTAACAGTATCTCCTACAGCTATAATCGCCAGCAGAACGAAATCCAGGAAAATTTTAGACAAGAATTTAGAACAGATGTGCCTGTGGCCCGAAGGCTAAGACACTTTTTTTTTTTTTTAAATGGAGAATATAATAAGGAAATAAGCTTAACTAAGAGCTTTTTCTCATGATTCCTCCCTGCACAGTATCCTTAAACATATTAATATTAATAATATAAAGATGTAACAATTAAGAAACCAGCATTTTTTAAAACAGAGAATTGAAAAAGCATTTTTTTAATGGAGGGGGGGGGTCTGCTCCCCTGAGCCTGACTATTGAAGTGATTTGGAATCAAACTGAGTGTTCCATTTTTTGATAAATAAATTACTTATCGAGTTATAAAGGATTCATGTCACGTGACACTTTTTTCCCTTTTCTCGTGCTTCCGCATTGGGATTTTGGTTCAAATCGCCGACTTTGACAGTATTTTCTGAAAGATTTCTGTAGGCCTTAACCAAAAAAATGCAAAACGCCATGCGATTCCATTGTTTTTGAATGAGAACACCTGCCAATTTTATGAGTTTCCGAACAAAAATGTATTCAGAAATGTGTCAGAAAGTGCTATTTTGGATTTGAGAACAGCCTTAACTTTCCTTCACACTTTACCCAGGCTTAGGACTGGCAGTACTCATAGCACTGGTGTGTTTAAAATTTTTTTTTTCATTTTCTTTTTAACATGGAAATTATTAACAAGTTACTAAATTTCGATGTTAAAAAGAAAAAAAAAGATTCAGAGGAAAAAGTTACTAATGATAACTTTTTACTCTGAATCGGAGTTGCTCTCACTGCAACTCGATTCATTGGAATCAGAGTCACTGGAAGCAACTTCAATTACACAATTGTCCACCAACTCTTCTTAAGTTCATCTTTTTCCCAATAATCATTCTCGGGCTGACCAGCTGAGCGGGGAGAAATTGGCGCGAAAAGAAAATACGGACCTTCCCTCAAATAAAGTCGACTGACCAGTTACCTTGGCAACTGGACCGAGCGGAGACCGGTTTCAGAGTTTTTCTAACGAGAGCTAAACAGTACCTAACCCACTCCGTTGTTTTAAATGTCAGCGTTATGGTCATACTAATGCTACCTGTCGTGGTTCTGTTACCTGTGCACGTTGTACAGAAGTCGGCCACGATGATAAGTCATGCGAAAAGCCTGAACACTGTACAAACTGTAAGGGTGACCATACAGCATACTCTCGCTCTTGCCCAAACTGGATCCGCGAGAAAGAAATTCTTGCAGTTAAAATCTCTCGAAAACTTTCCTATCCTGAAGCTCGTAAACTTGTTGAATCTAGAACACCATCTGTAGGAGTTTCATATTCTAGTCTACTCAAGCAACAATCAAAATCTGTAAGACATATAAGCACTCAAACTGAATTCTCTTTACCACCAAATGATTCATCTGTTACACTAACCAGCACTATGAAGAAAAAAACCCGTAGTATTGGTGCTTCTGCTAGAATAAGACCTATGCCTGCACTAAAACTTTTGCCACCATCATCTGTACCTGTAAAAATAGAATATTATAATAGTCAATCTAACCAGTTCATTAAAGATGATACAGGTCAAACCTCTGTTTCATCTGCAAACAATTTGAAAAAGCCCATTTCCCCTACACAAAAAGCAAAACAAAAGTCATGTACACAGAAAGAGAGAAAGATAACCTCAACCCAACCCTCCTCACAGTGGAAAACTGTGAAGGGCAAAAACAAGAAAGTTTGTCTTGACACACCGCTTCCTACTATAAAAGATTCCAAACAGCTGCTGCACTATGCAGAGGAAGAATTGGTTTCAGATTCTTACAGCTCTGACTCAAATGATGATGATAATACTGTTTTTGAGGAATTCGAGCCTACGTGATTGTAAATATATTTCTGCTCGAAACTTTAAAAATTTTACCAACTGTCAGTTTATTGAAGAATATTTTACCAATTGTTAGTTTAAAGATTGTTTCTACTTTAATTGTGAAAACATGTGTTTATTTCTATTAGACGATGTGTTATATTTCTATTAGACGATGTGTTATATTTTCATTGAATGTTTTAATTATACATTTATCATCATATCACTCTTTTTATTTAAATGTGTTATTTTCATTCATCCTGTTTTTATGACAAGGTTTTAAATCATTTTTATATTTCAATTTGATGTTCTTATTTTAATCTTTTTTTGGCGCAGCATGTCCCTAAAGGGACTTTGTGCCATAAAACCCCAATCAACCAACCAACCAACCGATATGTTTTAGGTAGCTTTCAATACAAAAAAGTATAAAGCTACCTATTGCAGCCGTTCGGAGGAATCAGTTCCGGAAAATTTCGATATATTTTCACCGATCATGACCCCCAGACCCCAAAACCACCCTCCGTTCAAATGTTGATTTATATATATATATATATATATATATATATATCTGACCTATGTCATACGATAACGCTCGTATTTATAAATCAATTTTGATGAAACTAATTGTGTGTATTAAGCTCACCAATGTCTCGACCGAGTTCGTTGGCCAGCTTGGTCCGCCATTTTGTTTCAAAATGGCGGCCATTTAAAAATTTAAAACTAAAATAAATATACATAAAAATTAAAAATTCAAATTTATTTTTAATTAAGTGTTAGGCCTTGATACGAGGATTCCAGAGCATTTTTTGGTTTACCTCTATCTTCAAAAATGGCTGAAATTGTAGGGTGGCTGACATTTTGAAACAAAACAGCACATTAACGCGATTACTCGCAAATTATTTTCTTTCATTGTTGCAATAATTTTCCCAATCATACGCATAAAACTATATGTTCATATCCGTTAGCGCCAAATTCTCGCCAAAATTGGCGACATTTGGCGAAATATCGCCAAATTTGGCGACCAAAATAAGTCTTCATAAATGAAGACAATTTGGCTCTTGCTCAATAATTTGGCGAATTTCTTATTCAAATTCAGTATTAACGAATCTTTTGTAAACGTTTCTTTGCATTTTAACTTGCTGTTTTCGTGTAACATTAGCTAAAATTAACGAAGATATAGGAAAGCTACCTTTTCCTCCCGGTACAGGCCGGAAGGACTTTTTGCTTTATAATATAGGCTATATTAGAGCAGAAGGCGACCACAGAAAAATCTAAGTCTTCGAGCATTCGAAAGACAATGTTGTCTATGAAAAAACTAAACAGGCGATCTGACTGAGCTAATAAAATGACAGCGTCCCGAAGTTCGACTTAGATTACATCGCACACAGAGTAGAAATCTTCTGTAATCGTGGTGCTGAACGATGACAAATAGTATTGGTGTGAACTTCGATTACGGAAGATTAACGACAAAAAAATGTTTAACGCTATCAAAGCATGTTTTCAAAATTGAGACGCAGTTATGTTTTTTCAGTGCTTCAAGTAGTATACTTAATGCTTATGTCTTGAAAATCGTCCAAACCGTTTTCCATGTTGTATAACAAAAATTTCAGCTCTAAGTTTGTTCAGCTCGTAGTTTGCATTCGAGACCCAGCTATAAACCGTTTTCTTGTGCTCGATTTAGTATAGAAGGCAAATCGTGAGTGCAGCCTTCAAAATCATCCTTAATCGTGTTGATGATCAATGACCAATAGTGTATGCAAAAATTCCAATTACGGAAGATTAGTTATAAAAAAATGTTTAAACCTATCAAAACGGAATTTTTCGAAGTCGAGACATAGTTGGATGGTTTTCTCGTATTCGAATGAGGCATATTTAAAAAAAAAATCGTCGGAATTATTTTCAATGTATAGCATCCTTTTCAGTAATGAGTTTGTTTTACCCTGTCAAAATTAATTTTCCTGAATTAGGGACCTAGCTATATCGTATTCTAGTGCTTGAATTAGAATAGTAATCAAGTTTTGTGAAAATCTTTCAATCCGTTTTCGATATAGGACAACATTTTTAGTGCTGAGTTTCTTTTATTTGTCAAAACGAACTTTTCCGAATTCGAGACCTAGCTAGATCGTTTTATCGTGGTCGAATTAGTACAAGAGACACGTGTCATGAAAATCGTTTGAACAGTTTTCGATTTATAGCAAGCAACATTTTCGGGTTGGGTTGGGTTGATTATTGACGGCCAGTTATCTACACTAGGGATATAGGCCCGGGAGGAGTGCCCTTCGTGGGGGTCTTTCTAAGGGAACCTAATCCGTATTTAAGCATGGATAAAATCCACGGCTCGAAGAAAACCACGAAAACTCCGAACGATTAGGCCGACGGGCGCGATTGGGATCGAACCCAGCACTTCCCGTCTACCAGCTTCGAGAGCACAACCTCTCAGCCACTGGTGGGGCAGCAACATTTTCGGCGCTGAGCTTGTTTTAACCTGTCAAAACAAATTTTGTTGAATTCGGGACCTATGTAGATCATGTTCTCGTGCTTGATTCAGTATAGGAGGTAAGTTTCGAAAAATCCTTTCAGCCGTTTTTGAGATCATCCGTAATCATCAAATATTGCTTGTTCGTTTAATGTATATGATATAGTATACTTGGTTGACCAAAGCCATTAAATATAAGCAATTATTTAATGGCTTTGTGGTTGACCGAACTTCACTCGAAGAAAATGAGAAAAACTCTTGCGATTGTTTTCCTGGGGAAAATTTCCGTAATCGGACCCAAAACCAATTGAAGGGGTCGGGGCAAGAGAGTGTCAAGCCACATTTTTGAATTTCTGAGATATTTCAATTTGAAAATTTGATCCAATACTCAAATCAAGATATATAACCTAAAGTTTTTTCGCCAAAGTCTTAGTAACATTTGAGATATTCTGAGTAACAATATGGCATTACTTTAACGATATTACTATTACGTTTTGTGTAAATTAGCTATCTTCATTGGGGACATAAACATCTGGCACAAAAATGAAACCTGTCACATATGCTGCCACCAAGTGACATTAGAAACAAATTATATGTTGGATATTATAATTTACAATATTAAGCAACAGATTACAGCGTGTTAGATTTATTTCACCTAAAATGTGGCTTGGCACTTTCTTGCCCCGACCCCCTCAATTGGCACATTTAATATAACTACTAGCCGCCACTGGCGACCAGTTTGGTCTCCCTTAAATGTATGTTAAACATTGCAACACGTTACATTTATTCATAATTTAATTTTCCCTTAATCCTTCGCCAAATCGGAAGATTCTAATAGACAAATCATGAACTTTTGCGATCATGGTAGCATTTCGCATATTTTTTGGGCACAAATGTCACATACGCACGTTGGCGCGATCCCCCCCCCCCCTCCCCCGCCAATTTGGCGAAAACTTTGTTATGGAAATTGTTGTTTATTTACTTTTATTTTTTATTTTAATTCTATAAATTATTTTTGATATGTATATCAATATTTATTTACAACAAACTATCATTTATTTATTTTTATTCTTTTTTTTAATTATGAGTATTTTTGTTAGCCGGGAGCAGATGATAATTCGCCAAATATCGTTCCCATCACCGTCATTCATACTACAATTAATTTAATTTTAAATTATAAACCTGTCACTCATTTCATTTAAAATACTTAACTTTAATCTAAAATGCTTATATTACATAAATTTAAAATACTTCACACTTTTCATTTAAAAGAGAAAATAAATAAATAAATAAGAAATAATATCATAAATCAAAACATTTGATTTCAAAATCAAAGTATCATTTCTAATTTGTACACGCGATAAATAAAAGCTGTATTAGCGATTTTAAAAGTGCTAAAAATCTGATTCATTAAATATTATTACATGAGTTCAATTTACGTCAAGAAAAGGTCCGAAAGTTGAGTTGTATAGCACATAATTATGGTAAACTTTGATTGTCTCACTGGTGCGAATTATTTTTTTGACGCGAGGCAGCGGTCCAAAAATTCATTCGCGGAGAACTTGCTTTGCGAATGATTACCTCCATGATTTAATATTTTAAATGTTCACGACGAATCAATCTTTTTTTTGTTTACTTTTATGAATAGAGAATTTGAACTGCGAATCTTTCGACTGAAGTTATTGCAGAATATATACATAATTGAACGCAAGTCATCTCTGAAATATTAATTTATTTTGAACGATCTTTCTTAAAATGTAACTTTTATGCAGTTTATTCGAAAAAATAATTTTGAATAAAAATGGCCGCTTGGCATATGAAAAAGCGATGCGGCATCCCGGAACTGTTGAGGACAGTCACATGACTTACAGTTTTATTATAGAGATTATAACGCTTATACTTTTAAAATAATATTATTGCTAGCATCATTTTTGTTTGACGCCAACTTTTCCTGTAGATCCGATTACGGAATATTAGTTTTTTTTTTTCTGAGCGGTTATAACATAATCATAATAAATTGCATTTCTCATACCACATCCATTTGCAATATTTTTGTATTTCATTTCAATTTTTGGCAGTTCTTGTACACTTTTTATGTTTTTACAATATGCTATCTGAAATTTCTACTTGTGCGAAGTGACGTGTATTGCATGAAAACAATTTTTCCCTCTGATTACACACTGAGAGATTTATTTATATACTAAAAAAGTGTAACCCGTCGTTTTTATCAAAATTATTAGAGCTGTTATCGAGAAACACGGTAAATATACATATAAATAGAATAATTGCTCATTTAATAGTACGAGAGGCAGTCGGAAAATAAGTTTCCCCTGGCGACTGTGGACAGAGGTGTGTATGAAAGACAAAAAATGTAATGAGACATTAAAGATAAAACATAACTTTATTTTTCCACATAAGTACCAAGTACATTGAGACATTTGTCATACCGCTTTATAAGCTTCTAAAAGCCTTCCAGGAAAAAATCAGGGCTTTGCATACGGACGAACCTTTGAACGGCTATGGGCAAAAGACGACACAGCAGGTGAACGCGAACATGCAAGACACTTATACACCATTGGGTAGAGGTCGACGGCGCTTAAGCTGATGGCGCTGTTGCAGTGCCTGCGCAGATGGCGCCAACGCTTCGTCCGTATCCAAAGCCCTGATTTTTTCCTGGAGGGCTTTTTGAAGCTTATAAAGCGGTATGACAAATGTCTCAATGTACTTGGTACTTATGTGGAAAAATAAAGTTATGTTTTATCTTTAATGTCTCATTACATTTTTTGTCTTTCATACACACCTATGTCCACAGTCGCCACGGGAAACTTATTTTCCGACTGCCCCTCGTATAAGATTAGATTTTGGTTTTTGACAATTCTTGAATGCTTTATGCATGTTCTTCAATTCTCTACTTAGAGAAAGTTTTGTAATCGAGTTCAGAGCCACTTGGCATAAGTCTGGCGAAAAATTACTTTCACTTTTTAACCACTGTTGCAGTGGTGTAGTTGGGTGGGAACGCGTGGGAACGCCGTTCCCAGAAATATTTGGTTTGTTACTGTAAAAAAAAAATATCGTGTAGGAGTACAAGCCTTTTTCTTTTTCCTCCAGACTATGAAGACTATATCCATTTCAATGTCTGAATGCGAAAGAGCATTCAGCTGTATGAATAACATCATGACCTATGCGAAAAATTCACTCCTTATTGAAAGAGCTAGTTTACTTATATTCATAAGCTGTGTAGAACCTCTCTAAAAATATTTTTTTTCCTGACCCATATGTGAAATCTTGGTTGCCATCAGGAAGACGATTATAAGAGGAGACAGCTTGTCGTAAATCAAAGAGCACAGAAAACACCTCTCATTATCGTTCTTTATGGAAACTTCAAGGATAGATGTGTCAATAATTTATATGGATTTATTTCTGTTATTTCAATTAAATTTTGATTCATAATGGAAAATGTTACTATGAGATTGATTAAATATTCCTTTTAGATGAATGCTATACAAATACAGTACTATAAAAACTAGAATATAATAATTATAACTGCTAATTAAAAATAGCCTGCTTTTGGCTAAATGTTTTAAATTCGCTTTTGGCTTAGCAAAAATCTGGTATCATCAACATCTACTCTATGAAAAGGTGAGTTCCCACAAATATTTTTTTCCAACTACAGCACTGCACTGTTGTAACTCTCATACAACTAGCCGCCACTGGCGACCAGTTTGGTCTCCCTTAAATGTATGTTAAACATTGCAACACGTTACATTTATTCATAATTTAATTTTCCCTTAATCCTTCGCCAAATCGGAAGATTCTAATAGACAAATCATGAACTTTTGCGATCATGGTAGCATTTCGCATATTTTTGGGGCACAAATGTCACATACGCACGTTGGCGCGATTCCCCCCCCCCCTCCCCCGCCAATTTGGCGAAAACTTTGTTATGGAAATTGTTGTTTATTTACTTTTATTTTTTATTTTAATTCTATAAATTATTTTTGATATGTATATCAATATTTATTTACAACAAACTATCATTTATTTATTTTTATTCTTTTTTTTAATTATGAGTATTTTTGTTAGCCGGGAGCAGATGATAATTCGCCAAATATCGTTCCCATCACCGTCATTCATACTACAATTAATTTAATTTTAAATTATAAACCTGTCACTCATTTCATTTAAAATACTTAACTTTAATCTAAAATGCTTATATTACATAAATTTAAAATACTTCACACTTTTCATTTAAAAGAGAAAATAAATAAATAAATAAGAAATAATATCATAAATCAAAACATTTGATTTCAAAATCAAAGTATCATTTCTAATTTGTACACGCGATAAATAAAAGCTGTATTAGCGATTTTAAAAGTGCTAAAAATCTGATTCATTAAATATTATTACACGAGTTCAATTTACGTCAAGAAAAGGTCCGAAAGTTGAGTTGTATAGCACATAATTATGGTAAACTTTGATTGTCTCACTGGTGCGAATTATTTTTTTGACGCGAGGCAGCGGTCCAAAAATTCATTCGCGGAGAACTTGCTTTGCGAATGATTACCTCCATGATTTAATATTTTAAATGTTCACGACGAATCAATCTTTTTTTTGTTTACTTTTATGAATAGAGAATTTGAACTGCGAATCTTTCGACTGAAGTTATTGCAGAATATATACATAATTGAACGCAAGTCATCTCTGAAATATTAATTTATTTTGAACGATCTTTCTTAAAATGTAACTTTTATGCAGTTTATTCGAAAAAATAATTTTGAATAAAAATGGCCGCTTGGCATATGAAAAAGCGATGCGGCATCCCGGAACTGTTGAGGACAGTCACATGACTTACAGTTTTATTATAGAGATTAAAATTGTATATTGTTGTCTTGTTTGACGCCAATCTGATTACCGCCAGTTTGACTACCGATCCGATTGCGGAAAATTAGCCATTTTACCACTGCGAAGAGCGGGTATAACCAACCTAGATAAGAAAGCCATGACACATGTCACGAAAACGTCATACCAAGCAGGCAAAACAAATAAAAAAATTGGAACAACTTGCATGTTTCGATTTCATTGGCTCATAAAATTAATAATTATTGTTTACGACTAATAGTTAATAATTCCACGAGCCATCGAAATCGAAACATGCAAGTTGTTAGAATTTTTTTCTTTGTTTTGCCTGCTTGATATGACGTTTTCGTGACGCGTGTCACACGGCTTTCATATCTAGGGGGCGTTGGTATAACATAACAAATTATTTTATTTTGCATACCACACAATATTTGTAATATTTTTATATTTCAATTCAATTTTTGACAGTTCGTTTCCACATTTTGTTTTATATAAAGTTTTTCACCTGTGCTAAGAGCGGGCGTTGCATGAAAACGATTTTCTAATTCAATGTTTTCAAGTTCAATAATCTTTTTTATAGAAGAGCAAATTAGCTTGTTCTTTAGTTATAATTGCAAAAGACTGGACGGGATTTGGCAAGCGTAGTTCGTAGAGGCTGAGCTCCCTTGTTATTTAAAACTAAGGTCGTTAAAAGTGCCAAGATACATTCGCTAAAATACGGCAATTGGCTGAAAACTCGATTTTGGAACTTTCTGCCAAACCATATATATATGAATATATGCATACTAGATACATAATCGATACATACATATATACATGAATACATAAATAACCTGAAATCGTTCGCAATTAAATGCTTGGCATGAAGTTAATACGTAAAATCATTAATTCAATATCGTATAATTGATTTTAGGTCGTTTGTGATAGTTTTATTATAATAAATGTGAAACTTAAAAGTATTTACGATAACTTTGGGTGCAACTATAATAATATGAGATATAAGTAAAGTAAAATTACCTAATTACTATATTAACAAGTCTAAGTTGGCAAAAACAAAATATCGGATTGGTTCGTAAAACATGTAATTGGCATTTCAAGTTTAAGATTTATTCGTTATCGGGAGAAATCGTATATCCATCGTAAGAAGATTCGTAAATTAGTTGCAACAAAAGAAAAATGTCTCCCTTCACCTATTAAACCTGTTACATTTGCTAATTATTCTGACAAAATCTTTTCAAATGTTGAATGCATTGTCACTTGGCTCGAAATTTGTCTTTAGGAATAATCTTGATTATAAATCTCTTGTTTCAGACTATGAATCTCAATCTGTGCTCAACTCGATTCCGGATACCGAGAGAGAGAAGATTAGGGCCAGTGTGTTTAACTTAGCAAAGAAGATGGCCCAGAAATTTGATAACTTTCAACTTCATTTATTTAAAACCATCCAGAAATTAAGAAAAGTGAAGGATATTGTTTTCTTAAGAACTGATAAGACTAATAAAATTGCGGTTCTCAACAGAGATGATTATATTAATAAGGTTAAAGCCTGTATTGAGGAAATGGGCTGTGAAACACTTAAAAAGGACTTCAATAAGTCGATATTCAGAAAAACACAAGAATTGTTAAGGATTGGAGAATGTTCGGATTGCATGAAACATCATATAAAACTGAATCAAACTGAGGTTACCCCCAAAACTTACAGGTCGCTTGAAAGATCATAAACCTGGCCTTCCAATCAGACCCATAGTTGCTCGTTGCTCGGGACCTGTTTATTTTTATTGAAAAAGCGTTTGTGTCCTTTTTGAAAAAGATTTTGCCCCCCCTCAAATTATGTCGTTAATTCTACTGCTGAACTATGGAAAGGGTTAAGACCTGTACTTTAAATGATAATACAATGTTAGCTAGTCATCATATCATCTCACTATACCCCTCTCTTGACATGCAGGAAATTATTTAGAATATTGCTACCATGATCGATAATCAGGAGAAAATTATTGTTCAAAGTAATATATTTAGCTTTAATGGGGAATTTTACAGGCAATCTAGGGGGAGGGGGGGGGCATGGGTTTACCAGTTTCTGTTTTATTTTCGGAATTTAAATTGAGACCTTTAGAGAGACTTATATTTCATACCCCGGGGTCGGAAGTAGCGCGCTACAAGTTGCGAAACTACTGTAGTCGCTACTTTTTACAGTAGTTTGTAGTGTAGTGTGCTACATTTTGAATAATGTAGTGTAGCGAGTAGCGCGATACAAAAAATCAGTAGTTTGTAGCGAGAACCGACGCTACTTTTAACGCTACTTCAGGAGAGAAAAAAAGTGCCATGCAAATCACGTGGTCGAAATTAGCTTCTTTTGTGCAGAATTTGTTCTGCTCGAAAATTTCCGAATCACAGTGACAAATCTCAGCTGCAGTGTCAGTGTATAGCAACGCATCGCATGTAGTCAGATTTTTTCCATTGACACTTTCTGTTGAAATTAAGTACTAACCCACCAAAGCAATTAATTTTCTTGTTGGCAACACTTGTCTATCTACTTGTTAAGATGTCTTCATGTTTTAACGCCGGATTTCTTATTAGTATTCGGAATTGCTCCATTTACAGATTCATTTATTGTTTGCATTTAGGGTTGTTTTTCTGCAATTTTCTAGATTATAATATCTCTCTTAGTTTTGCTACGGAATTTGTTAAGTGTATATAAACTACAACGTTTTCGAGACGAACACAAAACATTTCCATGTATGGTATCTTTCTTAATTTTTAATGTCCTCGGTTATGTCGCATTTATTTAATTGTACCCCAGCAGACGCGATATAACGAGGGTCACTTTATTATTTAATCCGTGTCTTCAATTTCAAGTGTAAATTGAACACTTTGACAAAATTTGGAAGTAGCGAAGTAGTGATTACTTTTGAAAAGTAGTTTGTAGTCGCTACTTTTAAAAACAAGTAGTTGTAGTTGTAGTTAACTACATTTTTGACAAAGTAGTTATAGTTCGCTACAATAAAAAAGTAGTTTTTCCGACCCCTGTTCATACCTTTGCTATAAAGCCTACTTTTTGGGTTCGTTACGTGGATGACATTTTCATTTTATGGGATCATGGTTGCTTGGCCCTGGATAATTTTCTTTGCAGTGTTAATAATTAGGACCGTAATATAAAATTCACTTTAGAAATAGAGAAAAACGCTTCTTTACCCTTCTTGGATGTTGAATTACACCGCAATAATCAGATGCTGGGCTATAATGTTTATAGGAAACCTATGAAGGAAACTATTGTTAACCTTCAATGCTAATTTACCTTTTAAATACCGGATTTCTGCATTTAAATCGTTCATTCAAAGAGCTTTCTTAATTTGTTCTGGTACGCAGTTAAAACAAGAGCTTAATTTTATAAAGCAAATAGCCACTAATCATGGGTTTCCTCTTAAGTACATTTATAACATCATTGACAGGCATCATTGTCCACCCCCTCACAGCTTGCCTAATAACCAACAGAGGCCAACGTATTGTCGGTTTGGATATGTTCCGGTTATTTTTGAAAAGTTAAGGAGTATAGTTCGTGGGTTTAATATTCAGCTTATTGCTATTCCCCCTCCTTACCTCACTAATGTATTAAGTAATAACCTGGATCCTACACCGTTGTACGAATGTGCGGGTGTTTATGAAATACCAATTATTTTGAAAGATAGTCCTAAAAAGTTTTAGATTGGGGTTACAAAAAGAAAATTTATTGAACGTCCAAAAGAACATAAAAGGAATATTTCGCAATATCAACAGACGACAGCCCTGGCTAAATTCTATTTTAATAATCCTGACAGCCGCATTGATTTTGATAATGCCAAAATTAAAATTCCATGTAATAACGTCTTTGAGGGTCTACGAAAGAAGTCCATTGAAATTATGGTTAGGAGTAACGAGGTTTGTAATGATAGCATTTCATTTAATATCCCTAAACTTTGGATGAGCATCTTGAAATAGTCAATTACGCTTATATTTATCCTTTGAAGTTAGGGTTTGAAAATGCACTATTTTATTCTTATAGTTCCAGATAAACTCGCTATTTCAGTTATTTTGATGAGGTCCATGCCAAGTCTTTGCAACTTTGGATAGTTATCACCGCTGCTTGCTGTATTTTTGGTTTTGAAGTTGGTTATCCGACAGTGGGGGCCTGACCATTCTTCATCGGTAATACATTTAAAGCTGTTAGATTTTTGTCTGTTAGGAGGTGCTTCTGCATCGTTTCTACTTGTGGTTGGTTTGTACGATGGTTGATGGTTAACCTAGTGAATTTTTTTAATTTGTGGATGGTAATAATAATGTGGCAACGGACGGATTGTTTTTCGCCTTTGAAACTTTAGAAGCAATGTAACAACTATTTCCTGAGGATGACCATAGAAGTTGGTCGAAACGCTGATAGTTTTAATTTGATTTTAATGTATGTATAAGTTTTAAATTTGACATTTGCATACACCATTTAGTAAATTTGGGATATTTTATACTCACGTCTTTAATGTAGTATGTAATTGCTCTTTCAAAATATGAAATGAGAAAAATGGGCATAAAATCAGAATAATTGAAAGCTAATAATCTAAATATCATCGTGATCAAACAATTACAATGATACAGAACAAGCATGATAATGTTACTGATTTATTAGATGATTTGACTGATCTAACTGATCTAATTTTACCACATATTAATTACATACGATAACAATTTTAATATACAAGTTTCTTCAAATTTTCTCCGAATGTATCTAGAAAAAGTTATTTATCTTTCTTTAGAGGTTTTTCCAGGACTCTATCTTAGTTAGCTGGACGTGGAACATTTGAATCTTCTTCCGTCTCTAAAGAGCCTACGTTTCCTGTATCAGAATCTGCGTTTCTATTTGCATCTTCAGAGACTTTGTCAACGGAACGTTCTACTTCTTGATCGTTATCTTCGCCATCTTCACATTCTTTATATTCATCATCATCATCATCATCATCATCATCATCATCAGAATCAGGATCATCATCATCGTCAGAATCATCATCATCATCATCTGCCCGTTCTGCAGAATCTTTAATTTTGTATTTTCCATTATCCAGTTCCAACAGTTCTTTGGCAACAGCATTATTTAGACTCGATTGGATGCTTTCCAAATGTGGCACATTACTCTTCAGAGTGGATTGCAAATGCCGTTGAATATCGTGCAAAGAAGCACCTTCAGAGCCGCAAAGATCAATAGCTGTCATAATTTCATCATCATCATCATCATCATCATCATCGTCATCGTCATCATCATCATCATCATCTTCGTCTTCTGCCCGTTCTGCAGAACCCTTCATTTTGTATTTTCCATTATCCAGTTTCAAGAGAAGTCCCTTGGCAACAGCATCATTCAAACTCGATTGGATGCTTTCCAAATCTGGCACATTATTCTTCAGAGTGGATTCTAAATGCCTGTTGTGAGAAAAATAAATGTATTTAGACTCAAAAAATAATAATAATAAATTCTCGAGATTAAGATTTAAGTTTTACTGGCTGAAATATTTAAGTAAAATCAATAGATTCATTTAAATTAGATAATTAGATTAGATAAAAATTACGAAATAAGTTGATGAAAGCAGGTGTATGGAATTCAGGAACTGTCAATGAGGATGGCTTGTTTTCGAGCAGCTAGTAATGCGAAGAGACTTTTGGAGCAGCTACTTATTGACAGAATTATATGCTGTGGGTCAAACGTGCGGGGAAGATGGGAGAATTTAGAGATGTTGCAGGGACCTGCGAAATGTTGTTTGGTAGAGATGTGGAGAATTAACTTGGTTTTATAAAAAGTAAACCAAATTTCAGGTCTGTTTACCAGAATCGGAAGCTCTGAGATGGGTTTGGATTAAGCCAGGATCAGAATTGTATTTCCCAAGGATTCTGGTTTTCGCATTTTCCCATAAATTTGTGATCATAATGCAGTAGGAACTGTTGCTTGATTGCGAAAATGTATTAGTGCCCTATTGGGTGTTTTGAACCAATAATAAGGCTTCTTGGAGGTTTGGAAATGTTTGTCGCGCGCCTAAAATGTGTAACTGGACAGTGAGTTCTTATTTTGGAGGTAGGAATTTAGCCCCAATTGAATTGTTGCTTGTTTTAAAAATATAGAAAGAGAATTACAGTTAAGTCGCTCTAGCATAGACAGTGTTTGATATAAGCCGGATTTGCTATGGAAAAAAAATGGCACTCCGGGAGTGCCGACAGAAGTGAAAACTTGAACAATTACGTGTGTATTTTTTGAATCGTCAGGAAACGTTTTATTGCGCAGGAAATACTTTTAAATGAAGTGTTTTTTTCTTCATTATTATAAGCTACTACTACAAAAATTATATTACAATTTTCATTTAATGCGCTATTGTACATGAAAAATAATGCATATTATTTTACATACAAAAATTGCAATCTATTGTTTAAAACGTAAATTTACAAATAAATGAAATATAAAATTTAATTAATTGGTATTCTTTGAAATGAATACCAATGAAACTTATGAATTTTCATCCACAATTTAAACAACTCTCAATACATTCATTTCTTCCATGAGATTTAGTTTCATATCTTATGTAATAACATTTATCTGCAAAATAGGGTTCCCGCCTCCTATCACTCCAAAAATGACTTCTTTGCTGCCTGTCTTGTTTACTGTATTCGTGAACATTATGCTTTTTTCTATCTTCATACTGCGCGTATTGTTTGCGGTATCTATAATTTCTATCAACAAATTTTCTTTTCTATAAAATGATTTCACTTCATTTCCGTATCGGTAACCACGTTTCTTAAAACTTTCGTGAAATATTTCATTATTTTCATTTTTTTTATATTTCTTCCGTCTATTTTTCTCGTGCTTGTTAAATTATAATATTTTCCGTGTTTTGTTATTTCATTTTCATCTTTTGATTTGGTCTCGCGAGGAGTTGTTTCAAAGAGCTGTGTGTTACGTGTTGTCAACCCCATGGGAGGCAAGTGCGAGATTCAAAATCATCGATAAGTCCATTCTACTAATTATCTGGTACTTTTCCACTATGGGAGGCCTAGGCGTTTTTTAAAAAGCTTGGCACAATTCGGGCTTCCGTAAGTGAGATTTTTTGTCAAATTGTATAAAGAAATATGAAAACAAACCTAATGAACTTTTTTGATTTTTTATATTGTATATACCTGTATAAACATTATATATATATATATATATATATATATATATATATATATATATATATATATATATATATATATATATATATATATATATATATATATGTATGTATATATGTAAAATCAATTTTACACATATAAATATAGATTTAATTTGGGTTAAATGTCTGTATTTTTTTTTTTTATTATTAAAATCTCCTTGATAAAAATGATAATCAACTTTTGATTGTTGATATATTTGGCTAAACTATGAATCCTATTGTGTGCGTTGCTGCATAGGATTATCCTAGTTTAATGTCATTCATATTTTAAAATTTAACGTTAATTTTCAACTATTGACTGTTGATATATTTCGCTAAATTATAACTCATATTAAGAGCATGTGCTGCATAGGATCATCTTAGTTAAAAGTCATTCATAAATTAAAATTTACATGCGGGCAAATTCTATAATTGTTGTTATGATTATATGGAGTTAATATTATTGGGGTTGTAACAAAAGTTAAAATTATCAAGGATGTTACAATGGGTTAATCAATACAATATAATATTAATAAGTTAAACATATCTAATTTTAGTAAATATTAAATATTTATTAAATATAGTACACTAATAAACATATCTCTTAGTTTTATATTATTTATTTTATTTTATTATTAGATCATTTAATTTAATTAATATTTATGTTTTTTATATATTTTTTTCATGGTAGATATTATTTAAATAGCTGGATTTAAATTATAATAAGTGCATTACCATATTGAATAATCTATGTTATTTCTAAGTATAATACTAATTTATAAAATGAAAGCATCATATGGATTCTACATTAATGTTTGGGTTAAATTAAGATATATTTTAAATGGGTTAGTTAAAATATAAATTATATTATACTAGTAACTCTTATTCTCTATATATATATCATTAATATTAACTAGTAAAATTAATATATTTACACTACATTACAGCTGCATATAAGTAATTATACATACAATATTAAAGTTTTAGTAGAATATCTGTACACCAGATGTCAGCAGCAATGTATTTGATAGTATGCTAAAATAGTCTAATATTTTTACAATAGATAGCAGTAGTATAGCTTATTTAAAATATTAAAACTTGGAAATTTAGTATGGAGGTAATAATATCTATGAAATACTTTCAAATTATCAAGTAATATTATATATTTTAATTTATTAAATTAAAATTAAAATAAAATAATTAATGGTTTTTATTTATATGTATATCATAATTTTTTTTTCTACATTTTTTAAAATGTTGTAATCTATTTAGTTAAATAAAAATAACTGTAACTGTAGGTTACAATTTATGATCTGAAGGATTCTCTATTTAACTGTGAATTTAACCTCTTCTTTTGGATACAACTTTGTACATGTGCTCACAATATACTAAATATCTTGGGATATTATTAATATAAGTAATATATATATTTTTTAATTTTTTTTTAATTCTTTTTCACACTCCTTTTCAAATTGTATGTATAATTTATAATATTCCATTGTAAAGGTCTTGTTATTCAATATTGTTTCAGCGATAGTTCGGGCAAGATATGGCTCTATATTTAGCAAAAGCTGGTGTCATATACAGAAAACAATCGTTCTTTGCTTATAAATGTGATTTTCTTGCCCTTGAAAAAGTAAATTACTTTATAAGCTTTTATTTGTGTATATACTCGTGTGGTTTATATTTCATTCCTTATTTTCTATTTATTTAATTTTTTTTTTCTTCTTCTTAATTTGAATTAATAATGTTACTTTTATTAGGACTACAATTTTAATTTGTAAATTGACAGGGCTCTTTGGTATCGGGATTTCAGTGTATGTGGTCAGTTTCTTATGTTTCAATGGTTAAATTTTACTTAAAGTTTTATATATATATATATATATATATATATATAATCTGGGCTGTTTAATAGCCTCTGCTTGTTAACTAGGAGAAGACCCTTTAAATGCCTCAGAGGAGGACTTAAAGGAATCGACTGGGAGCAGAGACTTAATGTCCAATCCGCACCTTCCATCGGTGCAGCCTGTTAGTACTCTTGCCTAGTGCATGGGGAACGAACGCGGATGGGCTTCCTCCAACCCGCTTGGCCAGCGTGGAGGAATTTGGCCACCTCCCCCCTTATTTTACCATGAATTCACAAAACAAATCACGGCCCTCAATTCCCGGCAGTCTGCATGTTCCTGATTACGGCAGCGATCAGAAAAACATGAAGACAGAGGGTGCTAAGAATCACCGGGCTCGGCTTGGCTGCCATAAGTTGATGACCTTGGCTACGTATAATGGACGATCCTTATCTTCTGAAAGTCGTTTACAGGAACTTGAAGAAGAATTAGAAAGAATCAACTGGGACATTCTAGGATTATGCGAAGTAAGAAGAAAAGGTGAAGAGAAGATTGATCTTGCCAGTGGACATGTATTGTACTACAGAGGTACAGAAGATGGAAAAACAAGTGGTGTAGGATTTCTGATTCATAAAAGGTGGAAGAATCAAATCGTAGAATATGATAGTGCATCAGATAGAGTTGCAAGGTTAGTTATACAAGTGTCAAAAAGATACAAGCTGCAAATTACCCAAGTTTATGCACCAACAATTAGCTATACTGATAAAGAAATTGAGGATTTCTATGAAGAAGTAGCTTCAATGCATCAAAAAGGAAAATGCTACATAAAATTAATAATGGGAGACTGGAATGCTAGAATTGGGGGAAAAAAAGAAAGGTGAATTCTCAGTAGGAAATCATGGATATGGGGTGCGTAATGAAAGAGGAAACAGATTGATTGAATTTGCAGAATGTGAACAGATGTATATCATGAATTCATTTTTCAAGAAAAAGCCACAAAGAAAATGGACATGGCGTAGTGCAAATGGCTCAACAAGTGAAATCGACTACATCTTGACAAACAAAAAGCATCTTATTCAGGATTGCAGCGTTCTCAATAACTTCAATACAGGAAGCGATCACAGGTTAGTTAGATGCAAACTGCTTTTAAATACTAAAGTGGAAAGAATGAAGCTTTTGCAATGCTCAAAGAAATCAGTCGATATTATAAATCTCCAGAAACATAAAGAAGAATTTAATTTAGAACTTAAAAATCGTTTTCAAGTACTTCAATCAATCTTAGAAGAAGAACAAGATGTTACAGTAATGAACAAGAAAATAACAAATACTCTACAAGAAATTGCAAGGACGATAGCTGGTGAAGTACAAGTAAAGCAAACAAAGAAAATAACAGAAGAAACAAGAAGATTGATGAAGAAACGCAGAGAATTTAAAATGAAGAAAAACTATCCTAAATCAAGAGTTGAATATGCAGAATTATGTAAAACGGTAAGAAAATGTGTTACAGAAGATATCAGAAAATTTAACTGTGATCTTGTCAAAAAAGTTCTAGAAGATAACAAAAGTTTAAAATCAGCTAAGCGCAAACTGTGTGTTGGAAGAAAAGGTATTTTTGCACTGAAGAGAGCAGATGGAACAATCACCAAAATCAATAATGAAATAGTACACATTGTCGAAAAATTCTATAACGATCTATATAAATGTGAAGATCAAAGGGAAATCAACCTATGTGATCCACTAGTAAACATAACAGAAACTGAAGAGATTATCCCAGTGATGACAGATGAAGTTGTACAAGCCATTAGAGGCATGAAAAAAGGTAAATGCCCTGGCGAAGATGGAATTACAATTGACCTTATCAAAGAAGCAGGAGAAGAATTTGCAAAAATGCTAGCCATACTGTTTTCCAAATGTCTCGAGAAATCAGATGTACCAGAAGATTGGAATAATGCTGTGATGGTGTTACTTTATAAGAAAGGAGAAAAGGAAAACATTAAAAACTACCGTCCAATCAGCTTACTGTCAGTGATTTATAAAATTTTCACCAAAGTTTTAACGACAAGACTTGAATCAGCTCTGGACTCAGCTCAACCTAGAGAACAAGCAGGATTTCGAAGTGGATTTAGCACAATGGATCATATTCAAACAGTAAGGGAAGTTATAGAAAAACATAAAGAATATAATTTACCTCTCTGCCTTGCCTTTATTGATTATGAAAAAGCATTTGATTCGGTCTACACATCTGCAGTAATTACTTCTCTGGAGGACATTGGTATAGACAAACCTTATATCAATATCATAAAGAAGATCTACAAGAAAGCAACAGCCACCATCCGTTTAGACAAAGGAAAAGCGAAGATCAAGCTTGGAAGAGGAGTAAGACAGGGAGACACCATTTCGCCTAAGCTTTTTACTGCTGTCTTAGAAAGTATTTTCAAGAAGCTGGATTGGGAAAACAAAGGGATTAGAATAAATGGGGAATATTTAAGCCATCTCCGGTTTGCTGATGACATTTTAATTTTCAGTAATAGCCCTGAAGAATTGCAAAATATGCTAAAAGATTTGGCAGAAGCTAGCATTAATGTGGGATTAAAAATAAATTTGGAAAAGACTAAGGTGATGTTCAATTCATTTGCATCAAAAAAGAAAATCGTCTACAACAACACTGAGATTAAAGATGTTGAAAGTTATGTGTACCTTGGACAAGAAATATCATCAGACAACAGTATCATGAATGAAATCAATAGAAGAATAAGAAATGGATGGAGTGCTTTTGGGAAGAACAATATTATTCTGAAGAGTAACATGCCTCTTTGTTTGAAAAGAAAGGTGTTTAACCAATGTGTTTTGCCTGCACTAACTTATGGAGCAGAAACTTGGACACTAACAAAACGGATGGTACAAAGATTACAAACAACACAGCGAAGTATGGAAAGATGTATGCTAGGCATAACCAGAAGAGACCGAAAGAGAATAACGTGGATAAGAAGTCAGACGAAAGTTTTTGACATCATCGAGAGAATTAAACGGCTAAAATGGAAATGGGCTGGGCACATTGCAAGAAGACAAGACAATAGATGGAGCACAAACACCCTACAGTGGTATCCCAGAGATGTAAAACGACCAAGAAGACGACCTCAAGTAAGATGGAGTGACGAAATCAGAAAAGTGGCCGGTGTTAATTGGATGACTAAAGCACTAGACAGGCAACAATGGAAAAATCTGGGGGAGACCTACATCCAGCAGTGGATTGAAAACGGTTGATGATGATGATGATGATGATGATGATATATATAATCTCCAAAGAGATAATTAATGATATATATATATATATATATATATATATATTGTTATATTGTTACAGTCTTTTTATACCATTTACCTTAAAAAAAAATTGCTTGTGTATATGAAATAGTAAATAGATTGCCAAAAGGTACGTCGCCAAATTTCTTTACCTCACCAAGACCTCGTTATTGGAAAAGTATCAATTAACATTTAAAGCTGTTATGCAGATACTGGCATTATCTACATCAGATAACGATTTAATTCTATATTGATCTTCCATCATTTTTTAAAATTAGACAAAATCAAAAATAATATTTTCTTAATAATTAATTTTATGATAAAAACTTAAATATTAGTTTTATTTTTAACTAAAATTCATTTAGTTAACATCTCCTATTTTATTTTGGTAAAAATTCAAATATTAGTTTTATTTTTATCTATAATTCACTTTAATTTAAAAAGTTCTATTTATTTTGATATGCATACTTGGCGCAGTTGTATCCTAACCCGAATAATACGTAAGTGCCAAAAAGGGTAATACCATTACATAGAAAAATAAAACTAACGTGCTGTTTCCGCATGCTAAGATTAAAAGGTATTCGAAAACGGGGTTTTCTCGCCAAAATAGCGCCAACCCCGGTTCGCCTGCCACATCTCTTTCACAAAGAAGGGGAGGGGGGGGGGGGGGGGGGGTCAGTTCCAATCGATAGTACGTTTTTAGGAATTGTGAGAGAGAGAACCGTAAGAAAATCAAGTATGTCGCGTCTGGAAACAGCTGTCGCAGACGCACCGGAGTATCTTTTTGGTGCCAAAAGAGTGATTTTATGCCTGGACAACCCGGCGATTTTGCTTCATATGGCAATCCAGTAGAGCAGATTCCGTGTGTTTTATAATAAATTAATCATTGTGGGTGTCTTATAATACAACAATTTGAGTGTGTTTTATAATAAAATAATTTGTGTGTGTTTATTATAAAAATTGTGTGTATTTTATAATAAAATAAAATATTTCATGGGTGAATCCAAGAGTTGACCCCTGCTTGGCGTCCGTTTGTATTGGCGTGCTAGCGCGCGCGCGATAGCGGACTGACTCTTGCAACCCTCATCATTTCTCATTCGTGCCAAATCGTCGATAGTTAGCCAGATGTAGCTCTTTTATTGTTGGAAAGGCTGAGCAATGATATTTTTTGTGATGACGCGTTTGTTACGTATGACGTATTTGTTACGTCATCAAATGATTATTCGACTTTTATTTGTATTGTAATGATATTTAATGATTTATTAGTTATTTAAAACATGTTTTTTTTAATACAGTTAAATAACACTTATGTCATTAAATGGTTATGTCATGATATTCATCATCTGCTTCTTTATTTAAATCTTGATTTTTTTTTAAAAAATTTATGTATGTGAGTGGCTACTCTTGTTACTTTAGAACAGTGTGAATTAATTGATTGCAGTTTTCATGGAAGTCTCATGTTCGCGAAGCGATCATACATGCGGTATAGTGATCGCCGCATTTACAAATTTCGTGTATTTTTGTGATCTCTATACAACGAGGTTGCTACATCCAGAGATGTTTATTTTTCGGTTTCATGTTCGCAAGGGATCATACGTGTGGTACAGTGATCGCGATATTAACGAATTTCATGTATTTTTGGGGATTCCGATACGACGAGGTTGCTGCATCCAGTGATGGTTTTTTTTCGGTTTCATGTTCGCGAAGCGATCATACGTGCGGTACAGTGATCGCGACCTTAACGAATTTCGTGTTTTTCTTGGGATTCCGATACGACGAGGTTGCTGCATCCAGTGATGTTTTTTTTCGGTTTCATGTTCGCGAAGCGATCATACGTGCAGTACAGTGATCGCGGCATTAACGAATTTCGTGTTTTTCTTGTGATTCCGATACGACGAGGTTGCTGTATCCAGTGATGTTTTTTTTTCGGTTTCATGTTCGCGAAGCGATCATACGTGCGGCACAGTGATCGCGGCATTAACGAATTTCGTGTATTTCGTGGGATTCCGATACGACGAGGTTGCTGTATCCAGTGATGTTTTTTTCGGTTTCATGTTCGCGAAGCGATCATACGTGCGATACAGTGATCGCGGCATTAACGAATTTCGTGTTATTTTTGAGATTCCGATACGACGAGGTTGCTGTTTCCAGTGATGTTTTTTTTTTGGTTTCATGTTCGCGAAGCGATCATACGTGCGGCACAGTGATCGCGGCATTAACGAATTTCGTGTATTTCGTGGGATTCCGATACGACGAGGTTGCTGTATCCAGTGATGTTTTTTTTCGGTTTCATGTTCGCGAAGCGATCATACGTGCGGTACAGTGATTGCGGCATTAAGGAATTTCGTGTATTTTCGTTTTTTCAACTTCACATTAATCGTTAACTTTTATGTAATATCGATGAAAACGTTGTTTTTTACTGCTCGTATTATCTTTTTTATATGTATCTTATTAAATTTGTCAAATAAAATATTTTATTTCACTCATAAATGCAGTATCTAAAAAAATCAACTCTGTAGGGTTTAATTTAATAATTCTGTATTTAAATTATGTCTTTTGTCCAAATTGTTTTGAACGAATAAAATTTTACTCTCGTATAAATGCAATCTATTTTTCAGGGACCTTTTTATTGCTAAATCCATTACTTTTCCTATGTGTAACTATTTAAAAATTAAGAATGGCAACATTTTACCACTTGCTTATTGTGGGTTACAATACGATAAATGTAAGTAAACAATTTAGAAATCGCCAATGTGGCATCATTTTTTAAAAGCGCTAAATGGTGGCTTGAGTAAGGATTAGGTCGAGATCATTGGTTCTCTTTTATTTCTCATAAATGTATTTTGATGTTATTTTGCTGTTTAAAGGTTTAGATTAATTATTTTTGCTTTTATTTTGATTCTCGCGATTTCAATTTGCGTAGTTTTCGGAACACTCCGCACAAAAGCAGGTGAGTTTAATTCTTACCTAGCCATTCCAAAAAGTGGATTTTTTTTTAAACAAAAAATCTGTGTTTTTAAAAACGTTATTTTGACATTATTTTGCTTTTAAATGTTTTAAAATATGTATTTTTGCTTTATTTTGATTATCGCCATTTCAATTTGCACGCTTTTCCCTGTTGTCTTCTGGAGGTTGCCACTCCGGGAGACAACAGGCAGAAACGCACAAATTTGGCAATTTTTTGAAAACGCGCCAAGCAGTGGTAAACCCTTGGATCGCACCTATTTCATAATAATTAAAAAAAAACTAACATGCTTTTCCAGCAAGCTAGGACTAACAGATACCAGAAAACGGAGTGTTCTCACCAAAATGGGGCAAAACAAAAATTGTGCCAACCTCGGTGCGTCTGCGACAGCTGTTCCCGAAATTGATACTCCAAAATTATCGATTTATATGTATTTTTATTTGTGAGTAAATACCACACCAAGGCTGCCGGACTTCTATTCAGTAGGGACTTCTAATGCGTTCCATAATTGTCTGTTTAGTACACAACGTAGGGTGATGGTTTATTCGGTGTTTTTATGTTACGCGGGTGCAAATCTCGCCAACAGCAAATTTTTTTCGCAGCTTTTATTTTCTTGTATGTAAATTAGAAACAATTCTTTGATATTGAAATAAAATGTTTTGGTGTACGGTACAATTTCCTTTTTATTTATTTATTTTAATAAAATGAGCGAAATGCATGCATTCTAAATATATGTAATATATGTGTTTTAAATGAAAATTGTGTATTTTAAATAAACTCAATGAAAGGTTCATTTATTTATTTTTTAATAAAAGCTATGAAATACAAATAATGGCGATTAGAACAATATTTAGCTATTTATTCCCTGTACCCGGCTAACATAAAAGTACTGTTTAATCTGTTTAGAAAATTAATATTCTTAAGTATTAATTGCCATTTTTTTCAAAATTTATCTAAAATTATACATTGGTGCTCTTTTTATTATATCAGAGAAAAAAGGGTACTTTTCGGTTAGCCGGGCGCCAGTGAAATGTATATATCTATATATACATATCTATGTATACATACACACATATATGTATGTGTATATATATATGTACATATACATACATGCATATATAAATGTGTGTATGTATAGATATATGTATATATATGTATACATAGATATATAAATTTCACTGGCGCCCGGCTAACCGAAAAGTACCGAAAAAAGTTGCAACATACCGTCGAATATCGTCCAAAGAAGCACCTTCATCAGAGCCGCAGAGACCAATAGCTGTCATAATTTCTTGTAGGATATCAATTTTATGCGACATACTTTTATTTATTTATCTTGATGGTTCCTTTAATTCAGAGTTGATTCGTTAAAAATACCGCTGAAGTTCGTTAAAACTTTTACAAAAACTTGAAGATTGATTTAGAAACAAATTTAGCGCACATTTATCGTTACCTTAAAATTTTAAATAAAGTTTTTATTCCAAAAAAATATATATATCATCGTCTCTCGTGATTAGCAGCATCAAAAATAAAAATAATGCACATGGAGCTGTTGCAAATGCAGAAAGATCAAATTCATCCACACTGGTGAATGTACTGGTGTTAAATAAGAAAATTGAAGAAAAAAAAACTGTTGCAAATTTCATTATAACTATTTTATTAATAATTAGAACTATTACCAATACAAGCAGGAAAATACAATTTAATTACCTATAATGATTAACACAGCACATACCTGAGGTTGATCAGAAATAGGAGGTATCAGAATGTAATAACAATAATTTTTTTTTTTTTAATAAACAGCTTTTTTTTTTTAATCAATTTCACGTAATTAATAAACTTTTTAAGATTGTAATCAGGTTATTTTTTTTAAACAGTGCCTTGCATATTTTACAATGTGGAAATCAACATCCTCTTAGAAATGTCGGCCTCGACGATTTTAACTTCGTTGAATCCTTTAGAAGAGGCCTATGCCCTCTGTGGGGCTTAAAGGGGCTGAGAAAGATGGGAAAAACTAAAATTTAAAAAGAGTTGAAACAGAGAAATATGCTTCTTAAGAGATGGGGGAGAGCGAGAGGCGGAGAGTAGGACCAGACCATAGTGCTTGACGAGATCTATCTATTGATATGTTACATGAAGGTCCAGAAAGGTCTTACTGAAACCCCGGGAGGTAACTAACCCCCCGGGAGGTAACTTCGTTCCTATTGGAGATAGGGCCACGGGACCCCTTAGAAATGTCCGCCACGACGGGCTTAACTTTGGTGGATCCTTTATATTATTGTTTAAATGGGGTTTGCGCCCGCTGTAGGGCAATTAGGTACTGAGAAAGGAAATACAGTAAGAAGTATCGGCAATCGGCATAATACAGAGAGACAATTTGATTTTAATATCGTCAGTAACAACCATTTGTATAGCTATGTATAAAGGGGGTCCTCCTTCATATGTGGAGTGGCTGTGACTTTCCATAAACATGAATTTTACTGTAGACAGAAAGAATTTGCCCTGTGTGTGGCTAAAAAAAAAAATACCGTACTTTCATGTTATAGCGGCTCCCACAATTATGATTATGAAAAGGTTGCAGTTATGGTTTCGCCAAGATCATCGCAAAGCTTATATAGGCATCCTATATACGCATATATATATTCCAAACACTCCTATATGTGCCATATACGTAATTATACACACATTATTTATGTCTTATATGTCGTATATACATCATATACACATGTCATATATACATCATATATGACTATAACTTGGCCACATACGTACAGAATATTATATGTATCCTAATAATATTATAATCCTATCCTAATAATATTATAAATCTGATTGTGTGCAAATATTAGGCTGAAGCCAGCGTCAAAATGGAGCATTTAATAAGCCTGTATCTTTGCATATAGGCTGATTATAACCCTCATATGAACATAGGCTGGGGTTTGTTTATTTTATTCAAATATTTTTCTTAATAATTCAAAATTTCGTTATTTTCATTGAGAATAAATGGACATTTTTTCGTATAGCATTTTAAAATGGTTAAATTTACTTTACCGTTGCTAATACTTTATCGTTGCCAAAACTAATTCAAAACCCGAAAAAATGATTTTTACTCAACAATTTTGTTTCAATTGAAAAATTTTCACGGGAAAAATGAAAATGAAATTAAAAAAAATAAAGAATTAAGAAGATTAAATAAAATTATTAGAAATAAAACGTACTTTTTTAGTTTTTGATAATAATACAAGGTTTCAATATGCGTAACCATAGGAAACAGGCGAATAGGACGTCA